>CM042844.1:45464-372964 GCA_023653725.1 Bungarus multicinctus
CAAGCGAGCAGGGCGTGCGGTCAACCCCCCAAGCAGTGCAACCCTGTGATAGCGTACTGTGTGCGGCTGTAGGAAATTGATGATAAGGCAACGAAGTGGTCACCAGTAAGTAACCACGGTCCTCGAGCACTGGAGCACTTAAATCCATCTGTAACGCAGAGCCTTGAATTTTGAAAATCGAAATCTGAAGTGAAAGGCCACATGAAGGCCCCGTGCAGCCATGCGGGAAGCGTTGATTACGTAGGAGCTCTCCTCCCCATCCGAGGGGCACCCACATCACCGAACCCGAAAAAAGGGCGGAACAAAACTGCTTCTGGACCACATTGCCCCGTGCCCATAGACGTCTTCAAGGTGAGCCCCATTGTTAGAGAGCATTGCAATAAGTCCAGAGTGAGATAACGGGGCGATAGTTGCTGTTCGAGTGCGCCCAGATCCAAAAGGAGCCGCAACTGGTGAATGAGGTGAATCGATAGAAAAGCACCCACTTGCTGACTGCCTGCACTCTTTTCTCCAAGGTCATCCGTACATCCGGAGAGACTCACCATATGGACGCAAAAACCTTCACGGGGCTCAAAACCTCTATCCCACCACGGCCGCGAGGAAAGCCGGCATGTATCTGGCGTGGCAACCACAGTCCCTTCAGGTTTAGGATCAAATAGAGTTGAGACGAGGAGTCTGTTGACTACCCTTCCCCTCTGCACGGCCTCCAGGCATCTCGGGTCATCACTTCGACAGCTCGAATTATGAAGATGGCCCATGTAGTAATAGATACAGCTGAGTATCATCAGCTGACTGATGAAGAACTCCCCCCGAGCCACGAGATGACTAACACCCAGCGGCTGTCACATAATATTTATAGCACAGCAGGTTCGAGAGCACCGCCCCTTGGTCCCAACCACACGTAGGGGCCTCGGGGCCCAGGCTAATCTTTGACCCCCCTGTCCAAACCAGATTGCGAATGGTCGGAAAGGATGGGCGCACCACCGTAACACTGTGGCGATCCCAACCCCACCTATCAACCGACCGGCAATAAGGATACGGTTTCGAGCCGTATCAAAATGCCCGAGAGATCGCAGGACCAGGACAGGTACACCCCTGTCCCAGAAAGCCCCTCCAGAGATCTCAACCACGGCGAACCACAACTGCCGTCCCAGTTTCTGTGACCAAACGGCGCGCTGAAAAACCGAATTGGAGGTGGATGCAAGATACTCGCTTCTCCAGGTTACTAGGACTAACTTCTGTGAGCTATGGGCCCCCACCTCTCAACAATCTTCACAACAAAGCGAAGGGTTGAGACTGACTATAATTTGATATAAGAAGCCTGGGTCCAGGGACGTTTCTGAGAGGGTGCCAAAAGCACCACCGCCTCCAGTGCAAACAGCCTCGTGCGAATGAAGCCATTGTATAATACCCTGGACCAGCCTCGCGTGGGTCACCTCCCGATGTCCAAACCACCCGGAGGGGCAGGTGTGTCCATAAACAAGTGGTGGACATATTGAGCCCCCCAGTATCCGGTCCACAATTCTGTAACGCAGGTAACAGGATCGACATCAGAACCCCATTTGAACCTACACCAGATATCCACGGCCCGGCCGCCGGGCAACCGCCCGGAGAAGCCCGGGTCGAGTCACACGCATCCCGAGATTCTGATCTTTTGTGTCCTGCAGAAACCGAAAAAAACTCCATCAGGACGACCCTCCCCTGTAGGGGGTCCATCTACCTCTCTAGTCCCCATCCAAAAGGGAGCGGTTCCCCCTAAACAGTGCGGGCTGGGCATTTTGTGGCGGACAGCATAGGGTGGAGTAACGGTAATCCCTCACTGCGGGGGCCATCCTTGGAAAGCGGCCGCGTACTAAATCGTCTTAAATAAATAAGATCGTTAGTAGTGTCGTCAACCCAAGAGGCGAGCTAATCCCATCCACTACTACTCTCTGAGGGGGTTTCATTTTTTCCGTCTCTGATACATCTCCCTTAGCTCCCAAAACCAAGGAGCCGCACTGGGATCGGCACCGTGTCGAAAGAAGAGACTAGCAGGAACAGGACCGGTCAGGGCCAACTCACAAGCCCCACCATATCCAGGTGAGCGACCAACCTTCACAACCGGCGGTGTGTGAGCTTCTGGAAATATGGCCTGGCAAGCTCGCTCGGAACCTATCTGGTTCACCATAGAGAAAGCGCATGGGGCGGTACCATTTTTAGCAGCCCCGCCTCCACTCTCTGAGCCATTGGGGTGACGTAACGTAAGTCGAGCTCAGGAGCGATGATCATTCTAGACAGTTCTATACTATATCCCCTACAACCGAGATCACAAACTGCCAACGTAGTGCAGGAAAGAATGACAAAAACCCCATATCCATGGTGTGACATCGACCCTATTAGTAAGGTCCCACGAATTAACTGGGTCAGGCCCCTGGCGTACATAAAAAAGGGAGAAAAAAGAAGAAGAAAAAAGTAGAGCCAATGAACAAAATTAACTCCCTTAGGCAATCCCCGTAGGCACCGACCTGCAGAACTCCGATGTTGCCTCGCCCTGAAACCAAAGCCTTGGGGGGTCTCCAACCGCCAATCGGCCGGTTACGATTCACCGGTTGCTCCTCCTTCTCTCTGACCCGTTCGCAATTTGTGTATGGGCAGGGAGCGAGGTCGATGCACGTCCAGAAACCCCTGTTGTGGCCTGGTGCCAAAAGTCAATGGGTCGGAAAAATGACATCAAAATCGCCCCTATAACTGATTCAACAGTAAAATTATGAATTGCGGAGTGAAGTATCATCGCTTAAGGGCTATTATGGGTAGAGTTTCCATCAGTACTCTGATGACACTCAGCTTGTAACATCTCTACCGCCAGGCCACCCCAATGCAGAGCGATCGAAAGAGATGAACTGGTGGCCATGGAGCCCATAGCGTGTTGTGGGGGAACGAGAACAAGCTTCATATCAAAGCGTCAACCCAGTCCTAAGTTGAAAAGTGGGCATTGACTTTCTGGCACCCGGTACCACCAGCTGGATTCCAAGACGCTGGCTGTGGGGGGTGAAACTGCTTAGCCCCACACAGAAATAGGCCCCACAATCTGGTGTCCTCCTGGAGGGTGCGGGGCTAGTCATTGGAAATACCATAGTGGCGCGGTCCGTAACGCCAGGGGGACTTATGGCCAGTCCGTAGGATCTACCAGTTGCGGCCCTTTCTGGATCGGGATGCGCTTTGCACGGTCACCTCTGCCCTGGTGACCTCCCACCTAGACTATGCCAATGCTCTCTACATGGGGCTGCCTTTGAAGAGCATCCAGAGATTCCAGCCTGGTGCAGAATGCGGCCGCGCGCAGGTGGTGTTGGGGGCTCCTCGGGGCTCCCATGTTACGCCACTTCTGCACAAGCTGCATTGGCTCCCGGTGGCCCTCCGGTGCACTTCAAGGTCTTAGTTATCATCTTTAAAGCGCTCCATGGCTCAGGACCAGGATATTTGCGAGACCGCCTCCTGCCATTATCGGCCTCCCGCCGACCGATACGCTCCCATAGAGTCGGCCTCTTCGGGGTGCCGCCGGCTGGACGGCTGGCGACCCCGAGGATGCGGGCCTTCTCATTGAGGGCACCCCCTCTCTGGAACGAATTACCCCCGGAGATGGGGACCATCCCTGATCTCATGACCTTCCACCGTGCGCTAAAAACTTATTTATTTCAGCAAGCCGGTCTGGCCTAGGGGTTTTTAAATTTTTAATCTGGTTTTAATCTTTCTTAATCCCCTTATTTTAATCTTTGTAAGAGCCAATATATTTAATTCTTTTAATTTTTAAATATTGTATATGTGTTTTATATGTGCATTTTATTCTGGCTGTTCACCACCCCGAGTCCCTTTGGGAGAGGGGGCGGTATATAAATTTAAATAAATAATAATAATAAATAAATAAATATTCTCGCTGCCAGAAAGTTTCTCCTTATTTCCAGGTTCAATCTCTCCTTGTTCAGTTTCCATCCATTCTTCCTTGTCTGGCTTTCAGGTGCCTTGGAAAACAGCTTGACCCCTTCTTCTTCCCTATGGCAGCCCCTCAAATATTGGAAGACTGCTATCCTCTCTCCCTTGGCCCTTCTCTTCCCTAGACTAGCCATGTTCAGTTCCTGTAACCGTTCATCATGTTTTAGCCTCCAGTCCTCTAATCACCCTGGTTGCTCTTCTCTGCACTCTTTCTAGAGTCTCAACATCTTTTTTATAGTGTGGTGACCAAAACTGGGTGCAGTACTCTAGGTGTGCCCTTACTAAGGCTTTACAGAGTGGTAGTAGCACCTCCCTTGATCTCAGAGTATCCCTCTGTTAATGCCAGGTTATGGGATCGCGCAGCTGCTGTCTTCAAGTGGTAGTGCGCTCCGACCTTCTTCACCCGTCTTGCAGGCTTGGTTGTGCAGAGTCTCAGGCCCTGAGTACCTGGCTGATGTTGTGCAACGCCAGGTCCGTTGTCAATAAGGCCCCCCTGATTTATGATCTTATTCAGGAGGAGGGCGTGGACCTGGCAGGTATTAGTGAAACCAATTGGACCCAGAGGGTGGTATTCCTCTGAAGGAGATGTGCCCAGAGGGTGGTATTCCTCTGAAGGAGATGTGCCCACCAGGTTTCTTAGCATTTCATCAGCCGAGGTCTCAGGGAAGGGGTGGCGGGGTGGCGGTGATTATTAGAGAAGTCTTTTGTCCTAGGGAGGCCGCTGTTCCTCAGACGGCTGGTTGTGAGTCTCTCTTTGTGAAGTGGGGGCAAGGGGTTCAGATGGGCCTTTTGATAGCATACCTGGTTCCCTGCCACGTATCATCGGCCCTGCCCAGACTCCTCGAGGTGATAGCCGGGCTGGCGGTTGAGACCCCTAGACTTTTAGTCATGGTGGATTTCAACCTGCCTTCGTTCGGGAAAATCTCTGGGGTGGTTCGGGAGTTCATGGCTTCCATGATGGCCATGGACCTGACCCAATTAGCTTCTGGCCCCACTCACATGGGGGAACACACGCTGGACCTAATTTTTGTCTCTGGTCAGTGGTTGAATGACTGTAGCTTTGAGGTCTTAGCCATAAAACCCTTGTCATGGTCAGATCATTCTCTTCTTAGGCTTGACCTCTGTACCGCCACCCCCCACCGCAGGGAGGCGGAGCCATGTAGATGGTTCCGCCCCAGGCACCTGATGGACCATGAGCGGTTCCAGAGGGAGCTTGGGCCATTTCCTGAGACTCTGGCTCATAACTCGGCTGGAGACTTGGTGGCCACCTGGGATAGGTTGGCCGCCGAGGCTCTGGACCGAGTTGTGCCTTTGCGACCTCTGACCCAGCACAGATCCCATCCAGCTCCGTGGTTTACGGAGGAGCTGAGGGAGATGAAATGCCGGAAAAGACATCTGGAGTGTCTGGAGGGCTAGCCGCACCGAGTCCGACCGGACACAGGTGAGGTCCTATATTAGGACCTACCTTGTGGCGATAGAGGTGGCGAAGCATTCGCATTTCTCCGCCCTTATTGCGTCGGCAGAAAATCGGTCTGCCGCTCTGTTTAGAGTGACCCGCTCCCTGCTTGAGCCAGGAGCGCGGGAGGACCTCTTGCAGGGCAGGGCAGAGGAGTTTTCCCGATTTGTGCATGACAAAATTGCTCGAATTCGGGGCGGGCTGGACTCCAGTTGGATGGTCCCGGGGGAGGTGTCTGGGGCAAGTCTTGAGACTGTTATCTGGGAGGAGTTTGACCCTGTGACCACTGAGGGTGTGGACAGGTTGCTGGGGGGCTGAATGCCACCACGTTTGTTGGACCCATGTCCCTCCTGGTTGGTTTCGACCTCCAGGGAGGTGACACGAGGCTGGCTCCAGGGGATTGTCAACGCTTCGTTGAGAGAGGGATCGCTTCCTACTGCCCTGAAAACGGTGGTGGTGCGACCCCTCCTCAAGAAGCCTGCCCTGGACCCGGCTGTTTTAAATAACTATCGTCCAGTCTCCAACCTTTCTTTTGTGGTGAAGGTTGTTGAGAGTGTGGTGGCACGTCAGCTCCCTCAGTACCTGGAGGAAGTGACTTACCTCGATCCTTTCCAATCAGGCTTCAGGCCTGGGCATAGTACCGAAACAGCATTGGTCGCGTTGGTTGAGATCTCTGGAGGGCCCGAGACAGGGGTTATTCCTCTGTCCTGGTCCTGTTAGATCTCTCGGCGGCTTTTGATACTATCGACCATAGTATCCTATTGCGGCGGTCGGAGGGGTTAGGAATTGGAGGAACTGTCTTACGGTGGTTCTCCTTCCTCTCCAATCGCTCGCAATTTGTGTTGACGGGGGGGGGAGAGGTCCACCCCTAGGCCCCTCATTTGGGGGGTGCCTCAGGGGTCGGTCCTCTCCCCTCTTTTGTTCAACATTTATGTGAAGCCACTGGGGGAGATCATCCGTGGTCTTGGGGTGCAGTGTCATCTTTATGCTGATGATACTCAGCTTTACATCTCCACTCCAAACCACCTCAACAATGCTGTGGAGGCTATGTCCCGGTGCCTGGAGGCCGTGCGGATTTGGATGGGCGGGAACAGGCTCCAGCTGTTCACCCTTCCAAGACTGAGTGGCTGTGGTTTCCAGCGCCCCGATATAGTCAGCTGACTCCGTCGCTGGTATTGGGGGAGAGATCTTAACCCCCACAGAGAGGGCTCACAATTTGGGTGTCCTCCTGGATGCACGGCTGTCTTTAGAAGATCATATTACGGCTGTCTCCAGGGGGGCTTTTCATCAGGTTCGCCTGATTCGCCAGTTGCGGCCCTTTCTGGATCGGGACGCCTTACGCACGGTCACTCATGCCCTTGTCACCTCCCACCTGGACTATTGTAATGCTCTCTACATGGGGAGCAACCGGAGGCTTCAACTGGTGCAAAATGTGGCCGCGCGGGTGGTTATGGGGGCGTCAAGAAACTCTCATGTGACGCCTCTCCTGCTCGAGCTGCATTGGCTGCCAGTGGCCTTCCAGGTTCACTTTAAGGTTCTGGTTTTGACCTTTAAAGTGATCCATGGCATTGGACCAGGCTACCTGCAAGACCATGTTCTGCCGGTAGTCTCCCACCGACCTCTGCGCTCCCACAGGGAGGGCCTCCTTCGGGCCCCGACGGCATCTATGTGCTGCCTGGTGACCCCAAGGAATAGGGCCTTCTCTGTGGGAGCACCCTCCCTCTGGAATGGTCTGCCTCCTGAGCTACGTAATAACACCGACCTAAGAGCATTCAGACGTGCACTGAAAACTTGGCTCTTCGAGCAGGCCGGCCTGGGTTGAACTGGGAGTTTTAAAAAGTAATTTTAGAATTTTGGGTTTTCGATTTCGGGATTTTAAATTTGGGGTTTTAGTGTTAATTTATTGGGGTTGGGCTATATTTTAGTGGCAGCCTTAGGATGTTTAATCTTCTTTTAGCTTTTATAATATGGAATATTTTATAGTTGGCTGTACACTGCCCTGAGTCCTTCGGGAGAAAAGCGGTATATAAATGTGTGTAAATAAAATAAATACAAGGCAAAGAGCAAGAAACAACTAAACCCAAACTTTCAAGAAGAAACAAATAAAAATAAATGCAACTTAGAATTGCATTGGCTTTTTTGGCTGTTGCTGTACACGGCTGGCTCCTATTTAGTTGGTTGTCCACTAAGACTCCAAGATCCCTCTCACAGTTCCTGCTATTGAGCCTGGTTTCTCCCAGTCTGTATGTGTCCTTTGGGTTTTTCTTGCCTAAGTGTAAGACTTTACATCCACCGAACAGAATCAGCAAAAGAATCCATGACTATTATATCCAAGCATATTGGACATATTGAAATACCCAGAATCATGGACCTTATTAACCTTTGCCTACCCACCTACTTTCAGTCTGATGGACCAATATACCAAAGGAAAATCAAAGGAACACCTTTGGGACCGCCGCTTTCAGGACTCGTAACACAAGCTATCATACAATGCCTGGAATCTATAGCACCCCCACATAGACAACTCAAAGTATGGATCCGGTACGCAGATGACACCTTTGTCATATTAAAAAAAGACCAACTATAGAAAACGCGGGAAACCACCACCAGCATCTTCCAAGGAATAAAATCCACAATGGATGAAGAAAACACCACCAGGCTCCCTCTCCTGGGCAGCCTCATCAGCAGAGGCAGTGCTGGCAAATTAGAAACAGGCATCTCACATGAAACTATCCACAGCAACCTCTTTTATACCAAGAAAAACATCACCAGCTGCTGCTGGCAAGTTCCGTTTTTATTTCCAGAGTTCTGCTTGAAAACCCAATTCTTAACCTTTTCTCTGTCATGCAAAGCAATGAGGACTCTGCAAGTCCACAAGCTGTTCAGTACCTAGCTCTTTTTCTGAAGAACTGATAAGGGCTGTTTATAGTTTTATTATTTATCTATCAAATTCCTGTCCTGCCCAGGTGCCAAAGGTTGCTCTAGGCGGCTTACAGACCCTGAATAAAATGCAAAATGAAACATTACAACAATAAACAAAGACTAATCCATGGAACCGAGCCAGTTTCTCAGATCGCCATGCAGGGCTTTACAGATGATCCCCAATCCCTCGAGCTGGACATGGAAGCACAGGGGCAGCCCCCCATGGGAAGCTGCACCAACTTGGCTTCAGAGGCATTTAAACTCTGAACAGAAACAACTGGAGTCTGTCTCCGTCGTTTCCCAGGGGGGGGCGGGAACAGTGGGGCACATGCTTTGGGGTTCAGAGGCCCACAGGGGACAGGAACCTGTCAAAAGCATAGCAGCAAAAATTAACTTGTTTATAATCAATCTTCAATTCTCAACAAATGAACCAGCAAACATCTGGAAAACTCTTAAAAATATCACTGGCTTCAGCAAACCTCCTTCCCAGGCAGAAGGAAATCAACAACTAGCAGATGACTTGAATGTGTTTTACTGCAGGTTTGAAAAGAAACTACTGCCACCTATCTCCACAACCACATCTCAAACACACCAACAACAGCCAAGTCTGCTACAACTGGCACCAATCCATTGGGCTCACAACCTCTGATGATCACAGAAAAAGAAGCGCAAGATCTATTACACAGACAAAAGTCAGGAAAAGCACCAGGGCCAGACAAGATAACTCCTTCTTGCTTACAAGTCTGTGCTGACCAATTGGCCCCCATCTTCACCCGAATCTTCAATAGATCACTAGAGATGTGCTATGTTCCTTCCTGCTTCAAACGGTCTACCATCATCCCAGTGCCAAAGAAGCCCTCCATCAAGGAACTGAATGACTACAGACCAGTTGCTCTAACATCTGTAGTTATGAAAATCTTTGAAAGGCTTGTGCTGTCCCACCTGAAAACCATCACAGATCCGCTGTTAGATCCCATGCAGTTTGCATACCGAGCAAATAGATCGACAGATGATGCTGTTAACATGGCTCTGCATTACGTCCTACAACACCTTGAATCTCCAAATACCTACGCAAGGGTCCTCTTTGTAGACTTCAGTTCAGCATTCAATACCATCATTCCAGACACTCTTCTAAGTAAACTAAACCAACTAGCGGTACCTGAATACACTTGTAAGTGGATCATAAGCTTCCTAACAGACAGGAAACAGCAGGTGAAGCTAGGCAGAATCACATCCGATACCTGTACAATCAGCACAGGGCCCCCCCAAGGCTGTGTGCTATCTCCACTTCTCTTCTCCCTATATACCAATGACTGCATCTCAAATGATCCATCTGTTAAAATACTGAAGTTTGCTGATGACACAACAGTGATTGGTCTCATTCGAGACAACGATGAATCTGCATACAGACAGAAGGTTATACAACTTGCCTTGTGGTGTAATCGGAACAATCTGGAACTGAACACACTCAAAACCGTAGAAATGGTGGTAGACTTTAGAAGAAACCCTCCCATACTACCACCTCTTACAGTACTAGACAATACAGTATCAACAGTAGAGACCTTCAAATTACTAGGTTCTACTATATCACATGACCTAAAATGGACACCTAACATCAAAAACGTCATCAAAAAAGCACAACAAATAATATTCTTTCTGTGCCAGCTCAGAAAGCTCAAACTGCCCAAGGAGCTGCTGATCCAGTTCTACAGAGGAATTATTGAGTCTATCATCTGCACCTCTATAACTGTCTGGTTTGGTTCTGCAACCCAACAAGACAGACACAGACTTCAGAGGATAATTAGGACTGCAGAAAAAACAATTACTACCCACCTGCCTTCAATCGAGGACCTGTATACTGCATGAGTCAAAAAGAGGGCTGTGAAAATATTCACAGACCCCTCACATCCCAGACATAAACTATTTCAACTCCTTCCCTCATAGAGCACTGCACACCAGAACAACTAGACACAAGAAGAGTTTTTTCCCAAAAACCATCACTCTGCTAAACAAATAATTCCCTCAACACTGTTCAACTATTTACAAAGTGTACACTACTATTACTATTAATCTTCTCATCACTCCTTATCAACCATCCCCTCCCACTTGTGACTCTAACTTTGTTGCTTGTATCCTGTTTCCTAGTATGATTTGATGTTGATTGAACCCTATGACTATCATTAAGTGTTGTACATTATGATTCTTGATTCTTAACGAATGTTCCTTCTTTATGTATACTGAGAGTATTTACACCAAGACAAATTCCTTGTGTGTCCAATCACACTTGGCCAATAAAGTATTCTATTCTATTCTATATTTTCTGTTCTCAAAATTAGATGTGAAAATTATGTATTTTGTGAAGTTTTTAAGAAAACAGTTCTCACGCTTAGATTTTAATTAAGGAAAGTTTAATATATATGCATATATGTATATATATATATATAGTTTCATTATAACAAAATAAGCAATTGTTATGAGTAAAATATTCATTAAAATCTGGCTAAGAATGTATTTATATTTTTAGATATTGAGAACTTATAATCATTATAATTGTCTTTAAAATATTTCCAAAATCCATAATTCTTAAGTGAAGTTCAAGGTTTTTAAGCACCTAAAATTTGAAAATGCAGTTATCCATTAAGATCTGTAAGACATTCCAAGTAATTTTGTAGGATCTAGTTTAAAAACAGGAGGACATTTCACCCTGTAAGAGCAACAACAAAAATAATAATAAGGCTATAAAGATTTTCTTATGAAATTATGAAAATTAGTTTTTCCTTTTCAAATAATGCCATTTAAGAATACATAAGCTTTGATTTTGAAAAAAGTTTTTATTAAACTGAGAGAAAAAATATATTTGTGGCAGAAACTTTGAAACTAGAATTTGAACCCAAATCTCTTGAAGGAAACCATGCTAGCAAATTCAAACGTGCAAAACTGCTCACAATTTACATTAAGACCACTTTTCTTTCATCTTATTATAAAATTGTTAAAAGGCTGCATAAAAAGCTTTGTTTTCTCAAAGTCTCTGAAGGATACTTTCCCTTAAACATTAAGGAATTTTAACCACATTATTCTCCATTTCTATCCACAGGAGTGGAAAGAGTCTCCTGATTCTTGAGAAAAGAGCCCTCGGCCAGCAGCTTCCGAAACGTTGAGACCATAGTGGGGCTCTGTACATCCCAGGGGAGCCCTGAGGAGGCAGCGCTGGCAAGCAAGCAGGCAGGCTGGCTGGCTGGCTGGCGGGGCCGACCCCTGGACTCGGGGGACCTTCAGAGCTTCTCCTTGGCTGGCACCCAAATGACGGGGCTGGAGTGCTCCTCAATGACTTGCTTGACATGATTGTAAATCTCTTCCAATGTGTCGCCTTGCACAATGGCTGTAGGGATGCAAACAAGACAGCTCCTGAGGACGCCATTCTGCTCTTTCCCTCGTTCCCCCCAACCCCTGATTCTGATGCCCCCCCACTCTATTGTGAAGCTTGGTCCCTTTCGATTCCTTGTGGCTCAATTGCTTCCCCTAAAGATGCTCAGAAAAGGGGTGTGTGTGTGTGGGGGGGAGCTATTCAGAGCCTTCGCCTTCTAGATCCCCAGATGATTGTAGGGGAGACTTTCCGAGCAGAATCCCCCCAAGATGGCAGGTGAAAAACCACACGCTGCAAATGAGGAGCAGCCAGCCCCCAACCTGCCCTAACTGGGCCCCCCGTGGACAAAGCTGAGCCCAGGAGCGTCTCTTGCACTCCGGAAGGCAACCGGAACCAGAGGAGAACCACCTAGTGCAGACTCCAAAGGCCAGGCACCGCAGAGGCTGGGATCGGGCCCACATAAATCACCGATTCCTGCCATAGTCTCTAAGAGAGAAAAGGTTCTGGCTGCTCCCGGAACATTCTAGGCCGACCCTCAACAGCAAAAAGAAATGAGCACCAAACGTGGAACAGAGGCAGAGGCAGCTCCAACCTGTAAAATGTTCTGTAAATTCTTGCTCCAGCTTCATGGCTCGTTCAAAGGTTTTCCGAGCTTGCTCATCTGTTAATCGCTTATTCATTTCCCTGAGTTTGCAAATATTTCAAACTCATTAGCGTTATCAACAAAACAGATTTAGTTAAACATGCACAGGAAGGTCTGGGGGAGGGAGGGGGGACTAGGCAGGGCTTCCTTTTGTTGGGGACGGGAAACGGGCCGGGTGGGAGATTCCTCCAATCTCAACCTCCCCAGGTTGCTGCCCCTTAGCACTTCACAGGCATGCTGAACACCAGGGAAGACAGAGGGAGTCGCCTTTTCAGTTCTGGGGGAGAAGGCAGGGCCTGGATCTCACAGACCGTAGCCAGTCCGCCAGCTGGCCGGCCCTGACTCCACTTTCTTGGAAGGCTCCTTGACATTGTCCCGAAGGTGCCCAAGGAGCCAGAGGGGTAGTAAGAGGCAAGCACTCACATGATGTTCTCCACGGACTTGGGCTTAATGAAGACGGAGACCGGGTGCAGCTGGGCACTCTGGAGCCTCTTGATGGCATTCCCAGATACATCAAGGATGCAGTGCTTACCCTGGCAGGGAAGAGAGGCTGCCTGAGGAGCTGCTCAGTGCCAGTGGCCGTTGGGCCTCGATGCAAAGGGGTGTGTGTGTGTGTGTATGTGTGTTTGTGTGTAAGCAGCACCTTTACCTTCTCGGCCACCTCCCTCACAGACCGGACACTCGTCCCATAAAGGTGGTTGTTGTACTGGCCGGCTTCAATGAACCGGTGATCCTGGATGTCTTTCTCCATTTGCTCTCGTGACATCACAAAGTGGTAATCTCGTCCATCCACCTCGTAATCTCTTTTTGGTCGGGTCGTATCTTTAGAAAAAGAGCGACAGAGAGCAGAAGTTGAGTGGACGTCAGCAAATGTCCACACTGGCACCAAGTTCTTCTATGGATGATGCAAAGCAGCCGGACACGAGACCCAACGAGGAGAGATGTGTGCCCAACACACACATCAATGCCCCGAAGAAAGGCTGTCAGAATGTGTGTGTGTGTGTGTGTGTGTGTGTGTGTGTGTGTGTGTGTGTGCGTGCGTAGGATGACCCTTTATGGCCACCCTGGCTCTGGCGGGAAAGCCAGAGGCCCTTCAGAAAGGACACCAGAACTTTCTGGCACAGCCATCTTAGGAGTCCGGAGGAGTTCCTGCAATCTCTGTTTGGACGGATTGGATCAGGGCAAATGCCCCGCTGAGTTGATTCTGGGCCTGCTCTGGGGTGCTTGCCTGCTTTGTCATCTCTACCCCTGGAGAAGGCCGTGGTGGGCCCAGGGGCCAATTATTATGCTGCAGCCCCTCCCCAGTCCCCTCCCCCCAGGTGGCACACATACGTGGGACGCAAGAGCCAAACTTGTCAGGGAATTCCGAGATGAGGTCATCGTTGATGCGGTCCTTCATGGGGCCCAGGATGATCACGGGACGCGTGTAGCTGACTGGAAAACAAAAACAGGGAGTTTTGGCAGAGAGAGGGGAGGGAAGAGCCACGTCTCCTCTTTTCTGAAAGACGGCCTAAGAAAGTGGGGAAAGGGCCACTGGCCCTCCAGCCTGAGCCATTTCCCCAAAGGTGTCCTTCAGCAACCCAACCCTGAGCACCAGCAGCATGGACACGGCACCTCCATCCCTGGGGCCACGAAGGGTGCGGCCGCTCACACTTACAACCAGTGGCAGCGTCAAGTGACCGCAATGGGCAAGGCCTTGTTGCTGGTTCCTGGCATTTTTTTGCCAGTTTCCAGCCAAGAGCCTCCGTTTGGGAGAATGGATCCGCTTAAGGACTATTTAAAACCGAATCAAGTCATGTGATGACCCAGTTAATGACCATAACAACTTACGAGCAAAATTATGGGCTCAACTGTGGTCATTAAGTGAGGACTAGGTGTCGGGGCCAGAGCCCTGGGTGTGAGGGCAGATGGAGAGGAAGATCTTCTGAGGCAGGGATTGAATGGGAAGCCCACATGAGGAAAAGCTGGGAGGGTCTCTGTTTTAAATGCCGTGTAAAGCAAGTAAGCCATTAAGTGAACACAGCAGTCATAAATACAAATCCATTCATTTGAAGGAGCATTTTTTTTCCTCCTGCCAGAAACCAGTAAAAAGCATCATGAAAAGGGCAGGGAGAGCCAAGAAGAGCTTCCCACTGAGGCAGGCAGGCAGGCATTGTCGCCCGTTCTTCCAACAAAAGCCATCAGGAACAGCAGCTGGTCAGCCTCATTAACAGCTGCCATGAAACCAACGTTTTCTTGAGCAGCCGTCCACTTTCTTCTCTCTTCCATGCACTTCAAAATCATGAGGTGGCTCTGACTGATCCGGCCACGTGAGGTGGAAGAGGACACCCTCAGCAGCCACACAGCGCAGGGAAGGCGAAAGGGACACCTATATCTGCCAAGCAAAATGGCAGCACCCACTCTCCAGCCATTCACAGGCTGAACGGTACCAACCTTCTTGCTGGGTGACCGGTTCATAAGACAAGACAAATTCTTCCTGGCCACCTGGAGAGTCAGAGAGAGGCCATCAGAGACTGTGACTTCAACATGCGCTTTTATAGGATGCGACTCCCTTCCCCTCAGCCCCTCCTGTCTGGCCAGGCCTCCTACCAGTGACCAGCCTCTGTGATCCAAAACCCTGAAGCCCCCCAGGCGGACTCAGCGCCACCCCCCCCCCCCGCAAGGGAAGAGAATTGCAGATTAATGTTGGAGGACAAGGGAGACACTAGGAAGCGGAGTAGGCCGCTCTCTTAACTACCTTTGGCGGACTGTTTCATAACGAAGTTTTTATTCTCTCTCTCTTCCCCTTTTTTGCCTCTGTTGCTTACAGAATCTTTAAGGAGGTCAGTGAAAGGGTTTTATTTTTCAGTTTGCTGAAATGAACTTTGCAACAAGACTGTTGCAGAAACACCTTTGGGGCCCTTCTTCAGAGGCCCAGGATAAGCAAAATAGAAAAGGACCCTCTTGAAACCAATTTAATACTCCACAAAAAAGCAAAACTAAGACCAGCAAACGTGAAAAGCAGGCAAGGGCAAGTGATGGGTCAGCCAGTCCAGCCACCCAGCAGCCTCCAAACCCTGGCCAGACCCACCGGCCCCTTGACTCAGCCACGACCTTAGAGCCTTTGGGAAGACAAGGCAGGCTCCAGAGGGGCCACAGGACAACCCCTGGAGCACAAAAGGCTCCTGTCCTGCTGGGTCCCGTCAGACGACCTCCTTCGATCAAGGGGACCCATCACGCCCCTCCTGCCAGGCCTGATGGGGTGGGCAGATGCAGCTGGGGAGACTGGCCAGCCCTCGGGTAACAAAGCCCTTGGCCCTGGGGCGGGGGGTGGGCTTTAAGGCTTTAGCAGCACCTTGAATTGCCCCCGAAACCAGCTGGCAGCTGCTGTCTTTTGCACCAGCTGAAGCTTCAAGGGCGCCTCCATTATCCAGCTGCTCTTAAAAGGAAGCCTGAATTTCTGAAAGTTCCCAGAAGAAACAGCAAGAAGGAACCCAGTTGAGTCCACTTACGGTAACTACTTTCACTGTCGCTGGCATTGGAAGTCACGTGCTCTGAAAATAGTACAAAGCAGAAATCAGGAGCAAAGCCAAGGAACCCCAAGGCCCATCAGAGGCGGGAAGTACACCTCCACGGGTAACTCGGGACAAGGAAAGCGCCTGACAAGCAGGCCTCTTGACCCATTTCACCGTTCTCCCGCTCCATGGACAACATTCCTAAAGCCAAAAGAGAAACCCTCAATTCCCAACACACTTCCAAAGAAAGGAGGTTACACCCAGGCGGCTCTCTGCCTCCTTCCAGGGATCGGGACCAGGAACCCCATTCAGCCCATCACTGACCTCCAAAATCCATTCCCACCACATGGCGGTGGGCATAACCTGGAGGGGGCCGGTTCAGAGAAGGGAATGAAGGGGAGCAGCCACCCACCCCAGAAACAGCAGTTGTAGGGCCCCGAGGGGGCTGGCCGCCTCTGCCTGGAACAAGGGGAGCCTGGCCTACAGGCTGGAGAGCCCCCCATGTCTCCGTATCCGCTTTCTGGAAGGGCAGGAGGAGCCTGAGCTGTGAGGCTCCCTTCATGGGATTCCTTGTGGGGGGAGCACAACCACCACCCAGGAGGAGGAGGAGGAGGTGGCAGGGAGGAGGGTGGGGATCCCGAGGTCACTCTGGCTGCAAAAGCGTCTTTTCAGGCCGGTTTTCTTTCCTCCAAGCGCTGGGAGAGAACGAGCTGAGGGCATGCTAATAAGAATTGGCACCAGAGGTTTTTGTTGTTTTGTTTTAACTGGTTGTTTTATCGTTTTAAAATGATCTTGCGTGTCTTTTCATTTTGGACTGGGAGCCGTCCGGAGTTGGCTGACAAGGAAAAGGAAAAGCTTTGTCCCTCAGCCCAGAAGGAGCCCTCTAGAATCATCCTCAGGGGAACCGAGTCCCAACACCAGCAGGGGGAAGAGGGACTGAGCTTCCAGGGCATCTCAGCACCAGGGCCTACGTGCTTGCTGAGCTGCCTGCCATGCAAGGAGGCCCAGAGCCGGCTTGAGGAGACGAATCCAGGCTGCTCCTCAGGAAGGGCCCCGGAGGCCCATTCTGCATCCCCTCTCCAATCAAGGGTGGGAGGGAAGAGGAGCCTTTTTGCCCAAACACCCCCCCCCCCCCCCGGAGAGCCTTCCAGCCACCCTGGCTTAGAGATGAGGCCTGAAGCGGCCTGAACAAATGGAGCTTAAGGCCTTTGACCGCAACAGGAGGCCTGCCACTGAGAGTCAGGCTGTCCGCACTCGTCCGGGTGCAGCAGGAGGGGCCACTGCAGGCAGACCCTCCTCCCCATCATTCCGGGCATTTTACCTGCCCAAGGAACTACCCTGGAGGAAAGGCAGGCTTGTCAGAGCGGCTGCCTTGGCTGCCTTCAACCATGGCCCCCTGCCAAGGGCCAAAGCTCTGCGGGCAAGCAGCCTTGGGACCCCTCAGGGAGAGGGGCTGCTCTGAGTGGGGAGCGTGGCAGGGGTGGCACAGGTCGACCTCGCAGTCATGGAAAGAGGATCCCGACAGCTATGTTTTGTAGAGCAAATCAAAGGGGTCGATGGAGCCAATTTAACCTACAGCCAAGCTTCCCCTGAGAAGGGAGGGAGGGGCTGCCCAGGTATGGGAGACAGACCTGTGTGGGCCAGGGAGGCCTTGAGAGAGTCCTGGTGGCAGTGGTCAAAAGGCTTGGCCTGGCAGCCTTTAGCCAACCGGTGCCGCTTCTCTGCCAACCGTGCAGAGTGTTACACTGACGTTTGCCAGGGAAGAAGCGGCCCCATTTCTGAGCCTCCGATGGCAACCAAACTGTGCAAAGCTCCCAAAACCGTCGAGTCCTCTCAGCCCCAAACCAAAGGAAGGAGAGGCTGGAAAAGTCCCCAACACGTCGGCCTGCAGCAGGAAGTGGGGGGGTGGGGACCCAGCTGGGGCTGAGGAAGAGGAGGGAGTGGGGGGGTCACTTACTCAGGCCTTTTGATCCCATGTCTCCAGGGATCTCCTGTGGAGTAGTTCCCCGAGGGCAAGCAAGGAGGAGACAATCACAAAGAAAACATTCATCAGTAGCACGTCCTCTGGAAGCTGCTCCAGGACGGTCCCAGCAGCACCCGTGGGGAGCCAGCCCCCTAGTCCCCCGCCGTCCCCCAGTTCAAGAGAGCAATTGCCCTGCTAGCAGCAAAATGGACTTCCCTGAAGCCCCATCTCAAAGGGGGGCGAGTGAGGAAACCCCCCCCCCCCCGCCGGCAGCCCAGGGCTTGGCTCCCCACGGGTGCTCTTGGGGCCCTTTTCCAGGCCACACCGCACGGCACACGCGGTGTCCCCCCCCATACTTACGGTCAACATCACTGGCCTCTGCCTCACTCAGGTCCTTGTTCTTGTAGAAGGGGAATTTTCGGGAAAAGAGGTTCTTTTTACGCTTGTCATTGAATGACTGCTGAAGAAGAGAAGGAAAGAGGGGCAAACAGAGGGTGGGTGTCGGACGTCCAGCAGGTCATGAAGGCCCAGGGCCAGCCAGCAGCCACCACTGCTCCAGGGGGAGGCCGACTTCTACCCTCCAGCATGCAGACCCCCTGCTTCTGCCCAAGGCGGGAGGGAGGGGGTGGGGGGGCACTCTGCTCTGTGGCCAGAAATAAAGCCATTGCCTACAGTGTCCTCCCTTCTAAGAGCAAGAGGCTGGAGGATGCCCTAGTGCCTTCTGCTAGAGGGGCAGTGCGGATTTCAGAAGAAATAAGGCTATCTCCCCCCACCTGGTCAAAAAAAGAGGAAAAGGGCGAGGAAACAGCCCTGCTTTTCAGTCTGAGGAGCATGTGGGTTTCTGGAGACCCTGCCTAACCGACTCGGGTCGCAGGGACCCTCAGGAATGGCTGGGCAAGGCTGCTGACATGCAGGAGCCCAGGGAGAACTGCTGGTCTTGGCTGCATCTCTTGGGGGCTCCCAGTGACTGAAAGTCCATGTTAGACCCCCAACGCTCTGGATGGGCACCGAGGTGGTGGGGGCAAGCAAGCGGAATATGCCAGCCAGCTGTAGTGGACTTCCCTCGGGCCCACAGTCATTGACTATGGGTTGCTGGGCGGGGGGTGGGGGGAGGACTGGAAGGCTGCTGAAAGCTTCCTGGGCCCCAGGAAACTAGGGGACAAGTAACTGGCTACCTTCTCCAACATGCTGGACTTGGTCAGTATGCTCAGCTGGCTAACCTTGATCTTCCATTTGGGGTGGGGCTGGGGGGTGAGCTCTAAAGGTCATGGCTTAACGAAGCTCACAAACCCATAACCGGGTGAATTTGGTGTCCAGGGGAGCCTGCGCCCTCCCTCATAAAGCCAGGAGGGAGGGGGGCACTGCCCATCCAGGTCCAGGAGGGTTTGCGTAAGTGAAACACACAACTCCTCCCGCCATTTGGGCAACTTTTCATGATTTCCCCCCCCAGATAGAATAAGGGACAGAGTGGAATGAAAACTCCCGCCGCTATCCTGCCTCCCCCACTTGAAGAAAACCTCCTTTGCTGCATGGAGAACGAATAGAAGTCGGCTCTGATAGCAAAAATAAAATGAAATAAAACAAGACTTTGCTTGTGGATGTGTGAAAGCCGTCAACCAGGCTCCTCCCCCACCCCTGGCTTGCTTGGGCAGGAGAGCTCACTGGTCTTGGGCAGGCGGGTTAAAAGCTCTGGTGGGACAGGGCAGGAAAGGCAACGGGGAGGAAAGGCCAGAGCTGACCAGCAGGTTACTTAGCAGAAGTGGACACTAACCAACCAAAGAAGCAAGCCCCTCTAGCACCAAGCCGGGGCCTTTGTAGCACACGGCAGAAGAGGGAACTCCCCATTGCCACCAAGGAACCAATCAATTTTGCACCACGTTTCCCTCTGTCTGCTGTGCCCGATTAGTTTTGCCAAAGATCAGTCCATCATGCACTCCTGATCAAAGCGGGCAAGGCTACTAAGCAGCCATCGGCCACGGCAAGCATGCTCAGTGTTTCCAGCAAGATGCCAGACGAGGGGGACAGGCAGCCATGCTCCCCGCGGGAAAGCCACAGCAAGGCGAGGCACGGAAGGCAGGCAGGCAGGCAGGCAGGCAGGCAGGCAGGCAGGCAGCTGTCTCTCAATGGCAAGCGTACTTGAGGGTCTCCTCCGGTCCTCATGCATGGGGGTCTGGTGCAGGGTTAAGGTACAAGAGCCACGGGCAGCTCAGCTGCAACCAGGCAGCAGTTCATGCTTCCCTAAAAGAAACATTAACTCTGGGCTCTGAGGGGGTTCCGTAAACAACCGGTTTGCCAATCGGAGGGAGGATGTTCTGCTCCTTCTAGCCACGCAGAAGGGCAAGAGGTTGGGGGGGAGGGAAAGGGGGAGATTAGTGCAGCATAACTGATGCACCTCGCCCTTCTTGAGCAGCTACAGAAATCAAATCCATCAGTAAAAGTAAACAGTCCTGCAAATATCCCCCCACCCTCTTTGACCCCTGCTTGACCAAACCCCCAGGGGCAAATCTTGGGGTGGGGGTGGGGGGCAAGCAAGCCAGACAGCTCTGCTAGCCCCCCAATGCCCAGGGCTGCTGGCCTTTTAAAGGGCCTGCAGCTGCATCCGCTGCACACAGCTGCTCCTGCGGGCCTCCTCAGGTTCTCACCCTCCACTCCCAGTGCTCATTTTTCACTCCGAGCCTTCAGTTCAGAGGGAGGGAGGTTCACCAAATGGGAAAGAGGAGAGGACGGCCGCCAGGGAACGCAGAGAGCAAAGAGTTATGGATATTCACTTGCTGCTCTTCTTCTTCTTCTCCTTCTCCTTCATCCCTCTGGCCGCACCATCACAGGTCAGCCAAGCCAGGTCCCCCACCGGGGGAGGCCAGGAGGGCCAGGCCAGCACTTTCCTTCTTCCCAAGAGGATGAACCAGGCCAGGCCCGAACGGCTCAGCGATCCCTGCAGCTCAGCCTGAGCTGAGTCAGCTACCCATTCATTCCCTTTGCCTTCCTGATCCCCAATTTCCCAAAGGAAATCAAATCCTGACCATGAATACTTGACCCAAAAATGCACACCCACAAAATATCCCGACAGGAGATGGAAGAACCGCCTCTCCTTATAACCGGCCGTGGCCAGAGCAGGGAACATCAGGAGAGAAACACGGAGCCTGTGCCTTCCGGGATGGAAAAGGGTTGGGCACCAAAGGGCAAGCAAGGGAGAAGGAGGGGCGTTGAACCCTGGGGCTGACCTACAGGCCCAGAGACAGAGGCCTGGATTCCTAGACTATACAGAACTGAGATTCGGTTTCCAAGGTGCCATAAAAGGTTTTAGTTGGTCTTCCGTGCCTTATCAGAGCAACCCAGACGGATGGTAACTCAGCTAGCCCAGGGGCAGGTGGGAGATAATGGGCCGGGACAGCCGAGCACCTGCCTCCCCACATACCCCGCCTGAGAGGTACGGCAGGAATCCTGTGGGCTTCTCACAAAGGAAGGCCCAGGGGAAAGCAGACATGGAGGAGGCCTGTGAGAAGGGAGCCTCTCTGGAAAGCAAAGGCGAGGGAGGGGAAGGGCTTCCGGTCTTGCAAGGATGGTGTCGGCCCTTAGTCAGACCAAAAGCCCCAGCCGTATTGCAAGGTTGCAGTGACAGAATCTGGCAGCTCTGGAAGTGCCCCTCCCTCCCTTCCCTTTATTTAGAGAGAATTTATTTAGACAATTACTTTTACTGTCCCGAAAACTAGGCCAAACCGAGGACATTGTGTCCAATTTTGGATGTCACATTTTAGAAGGACACTGACAAAGTGGAGGGTGCCTACAAGAGATCAGAGTCAAGGGGAGAAGGCCCTGCACGGAGGGAATGGGGTGCCTTAAGGTTCAACGTTTTATAAATGATCTGGAAGAGGATAGAAGGGGAACCCATCTGCAGGCCCCACCAAGCCACACAGACTCAACACGCAGAAGGAACATCTTGAGGGACTTAAGCACTGGGCCCTATTCAACAAAAGGCAGTTCGGTCAGGCAGCACCCATGAGAGAGAACCAGCGGGACCACCGGCACCTCAGTACCAGCCGGCCATCTGCTGCAGCTGCCCAAAAAGCCAACGCAATCCTAGGCAGCCTCCAGAGAGGGACAGTGACAGCACCAGAAGTGATAGCACCGCTTCAGACGGCAGCAGTAAGGACGCCCTGGGGATGATGCAGCAGGTCTGGCTGCTTAGAAAAAAAGACGCCAGAGCCCCAGAAAGACTATAGAGAAGCGCAACTAAGAGGGTGGGGGGGGACCGATAAAGGGTCTGGAGACTAAACAATATAATGAAGGGCTGAGAAACTAGGCGTGTCCAGCCTCAGGAAGCCCAGGAGGGTTGGGGTGATGTGAGGGGCTGTCCCAGGCAAGGGGCGGGGGTTTGACCTACTCTCCAGAGCCCCTGAAGGAAAGACAAGAAGCAAGGGGTGGAAGCTCATTAGGGGGAGCTCCAACCTGGAACTCATCAGAAATTCTCCTGCCGGTGAGAATAACTAATCAATGGGACAGACAGCAGAACCTCCTGGAGTTGTGGGGGCTCCGTCACGGAGATCTTTAGAGAAGAGGCCGGCATCTATTTGTCTGGAATAGAATTTAAGGTCTCCTGACTTGAGCAGGGGTTGGACAGAAGACCTCCAAGGCCCCTTCCAGCCCGATGGTTCTAAGTATCTGAAGGGTGCCATGTACCGGCAGTAGAAGGTCTATGGAGGTTCTCAGCCCTCCAGGTCAGGACTGGATCTTCTGGTTTTTCTTGGGAGATGTTTCGCTTCTCATCCCAGAAGCTCTTCTTCAGAGCTAGAGCTGACCCTAACCCTGACCTACCAAGAAGCGCCTACAAAGAATCAGGACCTGCCCTGGGAGTCTTCTTCGGCTCTTGAGCTTCTAGCATCCGATGCTCATGCCGAAAGCTCAGAAGGGAAACCTCCCCTTTATGCTACGGTGAGAAGGCTAATGGGTTGGCTTTAGGGCTAGGGTCTCGGGGGTGGGACTCCCAAAATGCCCCCCCCTCGGGTCTGCCCTGAGATGGCCTGTGGAAGAGCGCTGGGGTCCCTGGGATGGGACTGGGGCAGCCGGGACCAGCCGAGGCCCAGACGGGCCCTGCATCATCGACAGAGCCGAAGAGAAGCAACTCAAGGGAGCTGAATAGCCAGGAGACTTGCAAACGCTCCCCCGGGCAGAAGGCTCAGCCATGGTCAGGAGCACCAGCCTTGTCCACTAAAGAGAGACAGCTGGCCTTGCTCCCTGGCTTTGAGCTGGGCGCTCTGGGCACGAGGGAGCGTGGCAACCTTCTGGCAACTGGGTGTCAAACTGGCTGGCCCTACCTTCAGCTTCCCAAAGCACCGAGGGGGCCTCAGGAAGGCAGGTGCTGAGGGGCGTTAGGAGAAGCTCCCCAACAGGGGACTGGAGAGACGGTGGGTGAAGAGAAGAGGAGGAAGTTGGACCATCACCTCTGTGAGAGACTTGGATTTTAAGCAGCTTCACACCCAATGTTTAGGTATTCCTCAATGCTTCTATTCTTCACCAAACCTCTGATTATGTGGGGTCTTTTTTCCCCTCAAATTTCCCTTTGCTTTTTAGTGTTGAGAAAACTCTTCAGACTATTCAAAATGCACCAATCAGCCTAGCAGAGGCTTTGTCCTTCCTCCCTTCTCTCTCTCTCCCCACTCCCCCCCGGCTGCTCCACAGTGACTCTGGGGTGGACAGGCACTGAAATGGCAGTCATTAATCCAAACTCACCCCTCTGTCACCTCTTGCTTTAGAATTGAACTTCACCGTCTTTAAGCGAGCTCGTTCCTTCTTCTCCACTCTGCAAGGAAAAGGCAGGAGGAAACCCATGAGGCTCTGAACTTCTCTTCCCGGGACAGAACCGCCATGCGCCTCTCTGGCCACAAGGCTGGCTGCTAGGATGAGGATCCGCAAAACCCACTGGCGCTGGGCACAGTTTCCCCACGGAAGAGAGATTTCTCCCCACACTCCGTACTTGCCTAATGGGCCCCAAAATAATTGGAGAATCAATTAGCAGTTCACCAATCCACCTGCCAGAAGCATCACCTTCTGCAATAAAAGTGGCAAAACGCAGGCCTTCATTTGCCCGACTCCGGGCCACACACAAAATAGCAGAAGAAGCGCAACACACAGGAGGTGGTGAGGCATACGGGAAATCTGCTCCAACCCCACCCCTGATCAAGGCCAGGGAAGGCTTCCAGAGCCCCATCAGGAGGGGAGTGGGCCCTTAGCATGATGCCCCATGGAAATGAAGCTTTGCCTGATTGGCAGAGCAGAGTTGACTCCATTTGCCTCCAGGGGTCCCTGGGAGCAGGAGCTCAGCCACCAGCATCTCTCCTGCCTGGTCAGAGCCCCTCAGGGGTCACCCATGGCTGAATCCCTCCGTGTGTCTGAGGGAAAGAATCTGCAAGAAACCATTGCTGGATCCATCACAACCGTACATCTGCATTCAGCTCCAAGCTTCCCTTTTTAGGCCGCCCATCTTCAGCTCCCTTGAATCCCAGAGGAAAGAGATTATGGGGCAACAGCAGTCACCCTGATGACCTTTAGCAGGTCCAGAATTAGGTGGCACGTCCACCTGGCCCTCCTTGACCTCTCAGCAACTTTTGATACCATTGACAGACAGACTTGGGAAGAGACTTCCCCGAAATCCTGTGATGGTTCTCCCTGACTGATTCAAATTTGTATTGTGGGGAGATCCAGTACTAGACCCCCTACTTTGTGGGGCACCTTGAGGCTCTGCTCTCCCCACTATATTCCACATCTATGAAACCCCTGGGTAAGAACATCTGCCAACATTGGCTGGGGGCAGCACCCTCAGATGCCGATGAGACTCAAATTCTACATTTCCAGCCTGGGCCAATCGAGTGATGCCCCCAAGACTCTGTGGCGTCCGGATGAGGGGCGGCCATCTTCCTTTCAGCCCAGTCCTTTTGTGAGTGCTTTTGTGCCTGTTGGGCCTCCCTGAACCTGGAGATGGAACTGAGGTGTAATTTGGGGGTCATTTTGAACCCACAGCTCTGCTCAAAGAGCAGGTGGCCCCCGTGGCTAAGAGGATCTTGGCACAAATCCATCTTGTGCGCCAACTGCCCACCTTCTTAGACCGAGAGAGCCCACTCGGGGTCTCCCACAGCTGTCCTTGGAAGGCATCCCGGAGCTGCAGCGCCGCCCCCACCAATTGGTGGCTAAAGAGAGCCATGCAGCCCCTTGGCTCTATGCCCGGGCTCCCAGGAGGCTCCATGGTGCATTTCAGGGGCTGAAACTCCAGCATGGCACAAGGTTCATCCCAGCAGACTCAGCAGAGTGAAGGTGCTCCTTCTGAAGCAGGTGGCCCCTCCTGATGCCGCCCTCCGGAACGGGACTCGCCCTGAGGGCCGCCAACCCTGGTCATGCCTTTAGGAGGCCCTAAAAGCCACAGACTCTTCCCCAGGTGCTGGGGCAGGGACGTTAGATGAGCCAGGCCGGAAACATGTTTTGAGTGGGCGGCTCTGGCATGTGGTCCTTGCTATACTTCTGTGCTGTTTGTTGTTGTGTTGTTAGCCACCCAAAGCCCTCAGAGAACAAGCAGGGTAGCCATATAGATTGTCGGCAGGTGGAAAAGGAGTCCCCCCTGCCCACCTGCAGACTCCAGCCCTCCCTGTAGCCTCAGGCCTTGGGGTGGGGGGGAGGATCCTGCTATTTCTTGGCTCCTCCAAACAAAACGGATCAGGGAAAGCCTGGCTTCTCTCCCTCCAAACTTCCTACTGAACGGCATGAGGCTCAGCGGAGGGAACCGCTGCAATGGCTGCGGAGGCTCCGTGCACTGGAACGATCCATCTCCTGGAAACCCAGGAGCCTCCAGTTGCGTCGGGGCTCAGAGTCCCTTCGCGGGGAGAAGGGCCGCAAAAATAACAATAATAACAACAACAACAACAAATTCTCCTTTGCTCCTCCTCCAGCTCCTCCTCCTTCCTCCTGATGCTGCTGTCCTTTGGCAGCGCCACATCTGCCACCACCACCAGCTGCCTTCTGGTCTTTCTCTACTGCTGCCATGTCTGGCCGATGGGCTAGCAACTGCCTGCCTGTCTGCATCTGGGGGCCCCACGGGACCCCTTCCCTCTTATTGCCACGACCTCCTGTGGGGTCTTCCATCTGGACTGGGGGGGCATGTTCTGTATACCCACTCAGCGTACGCAGCTGCTGCCTGCACCCTGCTCCCTGCCACCATGTGATTGGACTGCCTCCGAGGCCCCTCTGGACAGCCCAGGCCCTCCTTCTCTGGACCTGGCACTCAGGGCCTGGCCTTGAGCTGCTATGCTCACTGCCTCGAGGCCGTTTTTCAGCCCAGCCCGCTGCAGCCATTGGTGGGATGTCTCAGAGCCCGCCCCCTCGGCTCTCGATCAGTGGTGCATCCCAGCAGCGTCTTGTGTTGCCATGGCCCCTCCTTTCCTTGACCTCCCTCCCATGTCTGCTGCCATCTCAGGCATTTTCTCAGCAGCCTTAGGTGCCACCTAACTCATGTGCCCCTGGATGTTGCTCCAGCTTTGCCCTGCCTGCCTGCCTGCCACCCACCCACCCCTCTCCCCCCCCCACAACTATTTTGATATTGTGGCTTAAATCCATCTTGGGGAGGGGGTTACATATGCTTGGGACATGACACCACTTCTTGATCCTGGAGCCTCCAACAGGGCAGATTAGAAGGAGTGAACATGGGTACACGGCGAGCTAGATCAACGGCCTCTGAGACGCTCCTCTCCTGCTTAAAAAGAGAAGGCCTGGCTCACTGCACAAAGGCTGGACGTCCATTTTGGTATAAGTAGGGCTCCAGCAAGTTGCTATGCGTGAAAGGCAAGCCTTATTTATCCTGAAATCCATTTCAACTTGTTCCCTCTTTATTTCCTGCAGGGAGCAACAGAAATCCTCTCACTCTTTTTAATGCTAAGGGACAAGTTTGGCCTCAGCCTGCCTGCTTTTCCTTCCCATCCGGTTTGGGAGAGAATCTCACAGGAAAAGGTGGAGCCACAGGTGAGGAAAGGAGGCAGGGGACCCAGACAGCCGACAAGAGAGCAGCCAGTCTCAAGGGGGGCTCCTCCTCTCTCCCACAACCCTCCCTGCCCTGGCCGGCTCAGGCCTCCAGCTGCTCTGCGAGCAGACAGCAGATACCTGCGCTTGCTGGGAATGACGCCAACCTGGTCACTCTCCCCGCCTGGCATCACCAGCCGCGCCTGCCACCACTCATCGTCCGAGGCATTGATGACGTGGAGGATGTTGCCGAAACGGAAGTCCAGTCCCTGGCTGGGGAGGCCGCTGTCTTTGGTCTTGTCGTAGTCAAAGAGGGCTCTGCAGACGAAGGGGAGAAAGGAGGAAACGGGTGACCAGGGGACAGAATCGGGAGGGGAAAGCCAGCAACCCTGGCGGGAGGACAAGATCCGAGGGAGACCTTCGCATCCCCAGGAGAAAACCAGTTCAACTGCTCCGGGTTTCCCAAAACGAATACAATGGCTGGGCAGCGCAGATGCATAGCAAGGCTGGGTGGTGCATCATCAGCTGCAGGAGATGCTGCTGCATTAAGGGACAGTTTCAACACCTGGAAAAACGATCAAAGTCTCACGTGCTTTCTGTGGTCCGAGTATAATATTCTGCTTTGCTTCTACAGTTGTACCAGCTCAAGTTGCATGACCAAGACTGTTAAGCGCTGCCATGCCAAGGCCAAGGGTATGGGAAACCTACGGGAAGGCATCTTAATGTAGGGCAGCCAATACGGCTTAATGGGTGTTACTGGGATGGGGTGGATGAAACTCTTGAGGGAAACGCAGAGGCAGAAGAGCTGATCCCAAAGCAAAGCAGCCGGTGGGGGGAGTGCTGGGTGAAGGAAGGGCCCTCGTGTCTGGAGACCCAAGGAGAGGAGGAGGAGGAGGAGGAGGGCCAGATGAAAGAATCTGGAGAAGAACAAAAGCAACGGGTGGGTGCTGATATTGGTGTTTGAGTGGGTGGGGGGCTGCAAGCAGAATGGCTGGATAAACCCTTCAGGGGTCAGATTTTGTGACATTCAGTCATAGCCAAATAGCCAGGCCTCTGCTGCCAAACCAAGTTAGCTAGGGCTGCCGGGCTCCAAGGCCTCCTCAGCTCTCGGGCAGCAGATATGTTTCATCTTCCAAGGCCAGCAAGTGATAGCATCTGGGGCCAGCCAAGGGCTGTTTGGGTCTGGATGGGGAGCCTGCTGGGCCCGTCAGCCATGGGACTCTACAGCCCCCACCTGAGTTGTACGTAACGTTGTGCTCCCCTCCACAGGACTGGCTTGGGATGTGGTGGGGGGGGAACGTAGCTCCATGTGGTAGGCCAACAACCAAGCCAGGCCCCTCAGCAGCCCCATCGAAGTCTCACCTGACGTAGAGGGACCGCTTCTGGCTGGTCCGCAGAGAGCCAGACCCTGAGCTCATGCTGCTGCTCATCATCTGCTCTCGCAAGTCGTGGATTTTTGCTTCAAAACGGCCGTATTCTGAGGAAAAGGGAAAAGCCGGGTCAGTTCCACAAATGCTACTGCTGAGGAATCACCAGGTGTTTGAGCGCCCCAAATCTTACGTTCACCTAGATTTTTGGAATAACTCCACCATTAATCTGGTGTTCCTTTAAAACACGTATCTTTCCTCCCCTCCCAAACAGATTTCAAAAACAATGTGGAACAATTCATTTGCTCTCTCTTGCTCATACAGACACACACAAACACACACACACAAATGACACGGCAAGGCTATACAAATTTACTCCAGAAATTTGACAGAATAAAAAAAAGGATTATCTGTCTGTCTGTCTGATCGGTCTACTCCTGCTCTGATGAGCATTCAGTTAAGAAAATTAGGAAACAAAATCATAAATTGTTAAAAGCAATTAAATAGCAGATTAACCGATTCGATTAACAATAAAGCCAGTGCCAAAACGATCTATCTTGTCCGTGGCTGAGAGAGAGCATCAGCTCTGGGCCTCCCCGGCTTTCGGTCATCTTGCGTTTGGACTACTGCAATGCGCTCTCCATGGGGCTAACCTTGAAGGCTTTTCGGAAGCCACAGCTGGCACAGTTTTAGGGTCCCCAAAATGGCCCAAGGAATCAGCGTTCCAGCAACCCTCCTTTCCAGCCAATAACTCCAAGACAAACATCTTCTCAAAGATTGCTTTATTAAGATAGTAACTGGCACATCTGTGGAATCCTGAATCTGAAAGTTTTCGGGCTTCCTTGTAATATTCAAACCTAGAAATCCATCCCCCCCTGGCCGTCATCCCATCACATGGCCCAATCACGATCCACCCTAAAGTAAGATTCTTATTTCATTCTGCGCCATACTCAAGGACCCTGAAAAGAATTTTGTCTACTTAAGAGATATTCAATCTGAAATCCCCACTCCCACTTTCTCAGGTTTGTGGCAGCCTGGGAGTATCAAATCTCAATATGGCTTCCAAAGGAACACTGTGCCAACTCCAGGTCCAGCCCAAGGTGTGGGTTATAGCCTTGGAAGCCCTATATGAGAAAGGAAGCGCCTGTCCCCCCATGGGACTGTCCCCTGTGCTCCTACTGTCCCCTGTCCCACTGCCCAGGGAATTCTGACCAAGGTTCTTGTTTTACAGTTTAGCCTTCAAAGTTATGAGAGTGCTGAACGAGGGATATTTATAACTGGGCCTCGAATGTCCGCCCACCCCAGCAACCCTGCCCTCATGTGACTGTGGATGCAGGCATCTGACAGCTGGTTCTCACTTACGACAGTCGCAGTTTCCCACGATCACGTGACAGCCATTTGAAACTTCTCCGCCGGCTTCCCACAAGCAGAGTCCAAGGGGAAGCTGGCGGGGAAGGTGGCCAGTTGCTCTGGTCAGTCCCTTGCACCTTCCCCAACCCACCGCGCTCATGCCATGCCTTGGGTCCTACCTGCCTGCCTGGAAGCCACTGGGAACTCAGTTAATGACCTGTAATTCTCACTTAACAACAGATTGCCATCGTTAAAAAATGTGGTCAAATGACATCAGGTCTTACAACAGTGCTTACTGACATCAATTCTGGCTCCACTCACTGTCACTAACTGAGGACTAGACTAGGGAATGCAGAGTCATTTCCCACAGGGCCAGATTCCCATTCTGAAGAATGAAGCCATAATATGTTATTAGGTGTTTATTTTTAAAATGTTTTAAAAGTTTGCAACTCTGAGTAGGGGACTACAATTTATAAAAAGGAAGAAAAGAAAAACAAGAAAGCGAAAGGCGACACACAAGGGAAGGGCATTTGAGGCTGGGGATAACGAAGAGGCGCATCTGGACCCACGGGGGTGGGTGGGGGAGGGCCAGAGCCATCAGATGTGGGAGGGGTGGAGGGCGAGCGCCTCCCCCAGGTCCCACCAGAGGGCGCTGCTTCCAAGGGGGCCCCTCCCCCACGTGTGACCTGGCCCCAGCCTCTTGGGTCAGTTTCCAAAGCCACAACTCATGTCACCCAGCCATTCGCAGCCTTGGAGCCTCTCTCCCATTAGCAGGGGGTTCCCAAGAGAAAGAGGGTTTCATCTGATCCTTCACTTGCCTTCGGGACGATACTGAGCCACGATAGTGACGGACTGACCGGCGTTTTTCAAGGCAGCGGCTGCCTCTTCATGGGTTGCAGCTTTGAGATCCACACCGTTTACCTGAAAAGCAACACAAAAAAAAGGAGCTGTCACTCACATTAGGACGTGGATGTCACCAAATTAACCAGCTTGGAACCCAACCCAGTCTCTTGCAGACAGCCAAGCTGCCTCCTGTGGGTCACAGAGGCCTCCTCCCCACGCCCTCCTTGCCAGGCAGAGCCACATACGGTCTACAGACCCTTGACAAGACCCCCCCCCCCCCCCCCTGCAGCCCAAGGAGGCCCGACCGGTGTCCTCCGGTGCAGGCTCTTACTGAAATGAGGCGGTCTCCTTTCCGGAGCTCCCCACTGAGGTCTGCAGGCCCACCGGCAAGGATGAAGGAGACAAAAATCCCCTCCCCGTCCTCTCCCCCTACAATGTTGAAGCCAAGTCCTGTGGAGCCCCGATGCAGCACCAGCTTCCGCGGCTCTCTAAAAAGAGAAACAAGTTACAGCCCCTGCAGCAAGGACAGCCATGGCCTCGGCGTAACAACAGCCAAAGGTGCACAAACTCAGGACAGATACACACAGATACAGGCATCTATAAAAGTTATATAAACCTATTTCAATCCATAATTCTTTATAATCATCTATGTAAAAGATTAACAATAGAGGATTATAACCTATATAGTTCATCATCATCTCAAAATCAAATTAGTAGTAATAACCTCTTTTCCAAATGAAACATGTATACTTAATTTTGCGATATAGCTAGAAGGGCTATACTGGCTGTGAAGCTCCCCTTCCAGGCACTGATGGTCGTGAGTCAAGGATTGCCTGCCACCCATTGACGGAATATTCCTTCTTGAGAGGTGTGAGCTATGCTGCAAAGCCTCAGTCGGCCTGACGAGAGCCTTCCCTCCCTCCCTCCCTTTCCTTCCATGCAGTGAATCCCCCCCACTGTCAACCAGGCGCCTCCTTCCCTTTGGGGTACCCTGCTCTGCCAGCTATCCTGTTCCAGGAACTCCTCCTCTCCCCCAAGGGCTCAGCCACACCCGGTGACCAGAGGCAGAGGTGGTTGAAAAGGCAGAGGCACTTCCTACCTGGTGATCTTGTCTTCTCCCAGCATTGCCTTAGGAACAGGTGAGTATCTCCCCGGCGAGGCTGGTGGCAAGGGCTGGCCCAGGTAACTTGATGGGCTGACGTGGTTCTCTGCAGGGGGAGAGTAAGCTGGGGAGGGGAGGGGAGGGGGAAGGTCAGTCAGAAGAAGGTGCCCTCTGCTGCCCGGGGGCCCCGTTGGCGGAAGCTGGCCACCTGCCCAGCACCTCTACGCTATGGATGCTGAAGGCAAAGAGCGACCTGCTCAGCTTCGCTTCCCCCTCCAGGCCAGATGACTTGGGGGGAGGGGGGGAGCCCAAGAATGAACCTTGGAGGACCTCCATCCCCATCCCAAGGAGGAGCCACTGCTAAGCGCCTGGACAGCTCAGTTCTGGCGGTCTCTCCCGGTCTCCCTTAACGCCGGGTCCTGCCACCACGCCCACCTGCTCCCGCCAGACGTCCAGGGGGAGGGTGGGGGGGAAGAGGAGAGTGCCATTCCCCCCTCCCAGCCACACTCTGCTGCCCTTCCGGCATTGGCCGCCTGATCCCCATACAGGGAGCTGGGTCGCCTAACTTGAGTGCCAGGCACAGACTCTGCAGTCCCTCCCCCCGTCCTTGGTGCCAGGTAGGGCAACAGACCCCTCGGTGCTGACCACTGAATGCTCGGCAAGAAAGGATCCCTCCACATACAGAGCATAAGCCCCCCCCCTCCCGCCCCCCCCGTGATATCTTCATTTGTTTGACTGTGGGAAACTTTGGAAGAGAAGCTGAACCTGCCGGTCCTGGAGAAGAATCTCCAAACGGGGGGAGAGCACTTTTTAAACAGGCCCATGGGAGAAAGCTGACAAGGGCTAGGCAGCATCCAGAGGATGAAACGGTCTCAGAAAATGCTCTGAGGACCAGGCCACGGGTTCAAGGAGCTCCTGGGTGGCCATATAGCCATGGAAAGAACAGAAACACACCAAAGGGAAGTAACTGGATTGTCAGATGACCCAAGGAATGAAACTCTGGCCGAGGGAGGATAGGGAGACCACAGATAAAGTGAAGGTGGCTTTGGGTTGTTCAGAGAAGCTGTTGAACCCGTGGAACGTCGGCCTTGGGAGAGCCCTGAAGCGGATCACAGCAGCCAGAGGACGGGCGGCTCCCTTCAAGCATTCGGGCTGGGGAGGTGGGGCTGGAGAGCAGAGCGGAGCAGAGCAATGAGGCTCCATGAGGTTCCTTGGGTTCCAGTAGCAGTCACTCTCCCCACCCTCCCGCAAAAGGAGGAGACGGGTTGGGAGTTCTGGTCTGCTGGGTTCTTGGCTTCTGCTGTGGCAGAAGTTGACTTCCAGGGGTTCTCCGGGAAGTCAACCCACGATGCCCTCACAATGTTAATTCACATCTCGACCGCCACTCCGTCAGTGTATGAGCTTTACTTGGGGCCGCCTTTGAGAATGACCCCAGAATTACAGCTGGCGCAATCTCACCCATAGAAAACTACACCAATCTTAAAGTTCCAGGTAGTCCTCATTTCCCGACTGCTGAAGGGAACTGCCAACTCTCTTTAAGCAAGGTGGTTGTAAATGAAAAAAATCCACCCAAGAGCACCCAACAAATGACGCCAGTCCCAGCTGCCGTCCTTCAATGAACCACTCATGCTCATTAAGTACAGTGCCACATGGCTGCGACTTGCAACTTCGTGCCATGCTCCTCCTTGAGTTGGCCACTGGAAAGGTGGCTTGAAGGCCATAGGCGGCAATCGCAGGGGGGCGGGATTGTGACTATTGTGAAGGTGCGCTGCTGGCCAAGCGCCTGGATCTCTACAGTGCAGGGAGGCTGCAACAGCCACAACGTCAAGCGCTGGGCATAAATCTGCTTATTTAGCACTGTTATAACTTCAATGAATGAGCAGTCAGTAAGCGAGGACTGCCCACACTGTAGTGGTTACCAACAGGAATCCAGGCACAATTCATAGTCCTGATTGTGACCTGGAAGACCTCATGCAGCAGCACAGAGGCACAGCGGGAAGACCGTTGGATGGGTCTTAACAGACTTCGGCTCAACCCAGCCAAAACCGAGTGGCTGCGGTTTCTTGCGCCCAGATACAGTCAGCTTACTCCATCACTGGCCATGGGGGGAGAAATTCTGACTCCCACGGAGAGGGCACGCAATCTGGGTGTCCTCCTGGAGGTACGGCTGACGTTAGAAGAGCACATAGTGGCCGTCGCCAGGGGAGCTTTTTGTCAGGTCCGTCGGATCTACCAGTTGCGGCATTTTCTGGATCGGGGCGCTCTTCGCACAGCCACTTCTGCTATCGTCATCTCCCGCTTAGACTATTGCAATGCTCTCTACATGGAGTTCCCCTTGAAGAGCATCCGGAGGCTTCAGCTGGTGCAGAGTGCAGCCGCACGGGTGATCTTAGGGGCTCCTCGGAGCTCCTATGTTACACCGCTCCTGCGCAAGCTGCATTGGCTTCCAGTGGCCTTCTGGGTGCGATTCAAGGTGTTGGTGATCACCTTTAAAGCGCTCCATGGCTTGGGACCCGGGTACTTACTGGACCGCCTGCTGCCACCATCGGCCTCCCGCCAGCCAGTGCGCTCCCACAGGGTGGGCCTCCTTGGGATGCCAGCTGGCGGCCCCGAGGGTGCAGGCCTTCTCTGCGGGGGCACCTTCCCTCTGGAATGAATTACCCCCGGAGATGCGGGCCATCACTGACCTGCAGACCTTCCGGCGTGCATTAAAGACACACCTTTTCCAACAGGCCGGTCTGGCCTAATATTAATTATTAGGGTTTTAAATTTTGGATATTTTTAACTTTTTACCCCTTTTATTCTGCTTTTATAATATTATTCCAGCCACTAGTTTAATTTCTTTTAACTCTCTTTTAAATTTTTTACTATTTATGTCGTTTTTATCTTGGCTGTACACCGCCCTGAATTCCTTTTTTGGGAGAGGGAGCGGTATAAAAGTGTAATAAAATAAATAAATAATAAATAAATAAATCGGGGCGGGGGGCTGTCCAGGTCGAGAGGGGGCCTTTTGTGCACCCCCTCCCTGGCCCAGACCCCAGATGCCTTCGGCAGGCAAGTCAAAGCTCTTATTCCCATGCCTTTGCCCTGAGCTGGATGTGGCCTCTGCATTAATTTTTGTTCTGTAATTGTATCCTCGCTCAGACCCCTGAGGAATAGGGAAAGCTTCGAGTTATGTTAAACAAATGAATTATTTAACTCTCAGAAAATTTCTGGGTTAAAAATCATAATGATGCCATTTTGAGAGTAAAGCGTTGGACATCCTCCACCCTTCGTAGAGATGCACTTCCATCCAGCCAAGCTTCCCTTCCTGCACCTGCAGATTTCCCCAGAGGTTTGCAAAAATGGCCAGAATCATTTTCCATCTGCTTGTCATCCTTTCGCTCAAGAACCCATGCAAAAATCTTTCTCTTCAGTTACCGTATCTTAGCAACATTATGTATGGTTTTGCTAGACACTGGGGCAACAGAAATAAAAATGCTATTTATTCTTACATGAAAATTGTTGGCACACAGTTATAGAAATGGCTAGTTTATACTATTATGGAAAAATACAAAGATTGATAATGTTTAGTCACGGGGGGGGCTGCGGGGCAATTTATTACACGTGACTGGAGAGGCAGGATCGGGTGAGAGGACGCGCTCCCGATGTTGTTAGCAGCTCCGACCTCCATACACGGCCGGTTGGATAGCCTGAAACCGGCGCTGTTGTGCTAGTGGTTAACAAGGTCCCGATCATGATTTGCTCTGGTAGGTGTTCGAAACCTGGTGGGCCCGAGGCGGGTCTATGAATGTGCCACCAGGTTCTGCATTTCACCAGCCTAGGGCTCAGGGAAGGGGTGGAGGGGTGGCGGTGCTTATAAAGGAGGCCCTTTATCCTAGGGAGGCCACTGTCCCTCAGACGGCTGGCTGTGAATCTCTATTTGTGAAGTGGGGGCAAGGGGTTCAGATGGGTCTTTTGATGACGTACCTGGCTCCCTGCCACGTCTCGTCGGCCCTGCCCGGACTCCTCGAGGTGATAGCCGGGCTGGCGGTTGAGACCCCTAGGCTTTTGGTCATGGGGGATTTCAACCTGCCATCATCCGGTGAAACCTCGGGGTTGGTTCGGGAGTTCTTGGCTTCCATGACGGCCATGGACCTGACCCAGTTAGTTTCTGCCCCCACTCACATTGGAGGACACATGCTGGACCTGATTTTTGTCTCTGGGCAGTGGTTGAATGACTGTATTTTTGGGGATTTAGTCATCACACCCCTGTCATGGACAGATCATTCCCTCCTCAGGTTGGACTTCCGTTCCGCCACCCCCCACCGCAGGGAGGCGGAGCCACTTAGATTGTTCCGCCCCAGGCGCCTGATGGACCCGGAACGGTTCCAGAGGGAGCTTGGGCCATTTCCTGAGTCTCTGGCTCACAGCTCGCCTGGTGACCTGGTGGCCACCTGGGATGGGTTGGCCGCCGGGGCTCTAGATCGAGTTGTGCCCCTGCGACCTCTGACCCGGCACAGATCCCGCTTGGCTCCGTGGTATACGGAGGAGCTGCGGGAGATGAAGTGCCGGAAAAGACGTCTAGAGGGCATTTGGAGGGCGAGTCGTTCTGAGTCTGACCGAACACAGGTGAGATCTCATATTAAGACTTACCTTGTGGCGATAGGGGCGGCGAAATCTTCGTATTTCTCCGCCCTTATTGCATCAGCAGAAAATCGGCCTGCCGCCCTGTTTAGAGTGACCCGCTCTCTACTTGAACCGAGAGCGCGGGATGACCTCTTGCAGGGTAGAGCAGAGGAGTTTTCCCGATTTCTGCATGATAAAATCGCTCAGATTCGGGAGGGGCTCGACTCCAATTGGGTGGTCCCGGGGGAGGTGTCCGGGGCAGGTCTTGAGAATGTTATCTGGGGGGAGTTCGATCCTGTGACCGCTGAGGGTGTGGACAGGTTGCTGGGGGGTCTGAATGCCACCACCTGTTTATTGGACCCGTGTCCTTCCTGGTTGGTTTCGGCCGCCAGGGAGACGACACGAGGCTGGCTCCAGGGGATTGTCAACGCTTCCTTGAGAGAGGGGGTGCTCCCTACCGCCCTGAAGGCGGCGGTGGTGCGCCCCCTCCTCAAGAAGCCTTCCCTGGACCCAGCTATTTTAAACAACTATCGTCCAGTCTCCAACCTTCCCTTCGTGGCGAAGGTTGTTGAGAGTGTGGTGGCACGTCAGCTCCCCCGGTACCTGGAGGAAGCAACTTACCTCGATCCGTTCCAATCGGGCTTCAGGCCTGGACATAGCACTGAGACGGCATTGGTCGCGTTGGTCGATGATCTCTGGAGGGCTCGTGACAGAGGGTTCTCCTCTGTCCTGGTCCTATTAGATCTCTCGGCGGCTTTTGATACTATCGACCATAGTATCTTATTGCGACGGTTGGAGGGGTTGGGGATTGGTGGAACCGTCCTTCGATGGTTCTCCTCCTTCCTCTCTGACCGTTCGCAATTCGTGTTGGCGGGGGGGGAGAGGTCCACCTCTAGGCCCCTGGTTTGTGGGGTGCCTCAGGGTCGGTCCTTTCTCCCCTCCTGTTCAACATTTACATGAAGCCGCTGGGCGAGATCATCCGTGGTCTTGGAGTGAGGTGTCATCTGTATGCAGATGACACCCAGCTGTACATCTCCACTCCGGACCACCCCAACGATGCTGTGGGGGCTATGTCTAGGTGCCTGGAGGCCGTGCGGGACTGGATGGGCGGGAACAGGCTTCGGCTCAACCCATCCAAGACCGAGTGGCTGTGGTTTCCGGCGCCCCGATATAGCCAGTTGATACCTTCGCTGGCTATTGGGGGGGAAGTTCTGCCCCCCACAGAGAGGGCTCGCAACCTGGGAGTCCTCCTGGATGTACGGCTGTCGCTTGAACATCACATCGCGGCCGTCTCCAGGGGGGCATTTCATCAGATCCGTCGGATCTACCGGTTGCGGCCCTTCCTGGATCGGGACGCCTTGCGCACGGTCACTCAGGCCCTTGTCACCTCTCGCCTGGACTATTGTAACGCCCTCTACATGGGGCTCCCTGCGGGGAGCATCCGGAGACTCCAGTTGGTGCAAAATGCAGCCGCGAGGGTGATTATGGGGGCGTCGCGTAGCGCCCATGTGACGCCTCTCCTGCGCGAGCTGCATTGGTTGCCGATGGCTCTCCGGGTTCGCTTTAAGGTTCTAGTTTTGACCTTTAGGGCGACCCATGGCATGGGACCAGGTTACCTTCAGGACCGCATTCTGCCAACGCTCTCCAACAGGCCGGTGCGTTCCCACAGGGAGGGTCTGCTCCGGGTGCCGTCGGCCGCTATGTGTCGTCTGGCGGCGCCAAGGAGTAGGGCCTTCTCTGTGGGTGCCCCCGCCCTCTGGAATACTCTGCCACCGGAACTCCGTACCGGCACGGACCTGAGGGCCTTCAGGCGCGCGTTAAAGACCTGGCTCTTTGAGCAGGCCGGCCTGGGCTGAGATAATGATTTTAAATTTGATCTCTATGTTTAAATTTAAATTTGGGTTTTTAAGGGTGGGGGGAGGGTTTCCTAATTTTAGTCAGCAGCTGATTTAAATATTTAATTACTTTTTAACTTTTGTATTTTTGTGGGGTTTTTAGATGAGCTGTTCACCGCCCTGAGTCCCTTGGGAGAAGGGCGGTATATAAATGTAATTAATAAATAAATAAATAAATAAAAAAATACTGCAACAGAGGAAGCTGGACTCAACATCTCCCCCCTTTTCTCTTTCCCCCCTCACTTCCCCCCCCAAGGTGTCTTCTTATTTGCTTTTGTATTTTTGTATTTTATTCTATAATCTAATAAAACGTTCAGAACAGAAAATTGTTGACACACATAACAAAATGTCAACAAAGGACAAGGAGACAAGAGATTCTTTTAGTTAATTCTCTTCTAATAAAAAACAGCCACCCCAAATTCAAACTTACAGCCAGTGATCTCAGGAGGTGCATAAGCATCATTTATGAACATGCTGCTGGGCTTTGCAAGTTTCAGATAGACAAAATCAGACGTGTTCTTTAAAGCAGCCACTGCTTCTTCGTGGGTCACTTCTTCTAAACAAACGTTGTTCACCTGGAAGAGGGAGAATGCAAACCAGCTTATCCCTGGAAGAAAACAGGCCTTCCCTGAGAATCACTGGTGCTGCTCTGTGTCACGAGACAGAGAACCACGCTAGTGCCAGCAGACTTTGGGCTCTGGCCCAGCAAGTCCCAGATTGCTGCTATGACTGATGCAAAACATTCGGACAATAAAAATACAGGGGGAGACTTTTGAAGAATGGAATCAGCAACAGCCACAATGTCAATAATGGTGCCTGCGTCTTTGAATAGACTGTGGCCAAAAGACGTTATTGACGTAACATCAACAGTAGAACAGTTTTATTTGACAGGGTAGGAACGGTATCAAAAGTGGATTGATAATTGAGAGACCAAGAGAATGATTTAGAAAAGGATACTTCAATGGGTCTACAGAAGAAACTGGCTGATGCTTTAAAATTTGAAAGAGAAAAACAAATGACAAACCAAGAAAGGTTTTTTTAATAATCTGCCCTATCTGCCACTACCTAGCATCGAACTCACAGCCACTCAGACAAAACAGGAGAGTGACCTAGATCATTTTTTTCCTATTGGATTTACAAGAGAGGCTTATTAAAGTCTTGAAAAATTGTGTGTAATGAGACCACGAAGTGAAATCAAATCCTGACAATGTTTGAAGGAAAGCAGTAAAACGAAGTAATATAAAATTGGTTTATTTCATCAAAGTTAAAACAACATATGTTATTATCTCTTGCTACCTTTACAGACTTTCTATTGAAACCAAGATTGAAAAAATGTTTCATGGATTGGCTTATAGATAAGAAATGGGATATGGGATGGAGAAATAAATATTTGTAAATTTAAATATGAAGAGTTACTAAATGTATTTATACTTCTTGCAATAAACTCACTTCTTTATGTATTTTTATTATATTTTCCTTTTTATTCTTTCTTGCTCTTTTTACTCCTTGTCTCTATACTATTTTAAATTTAGTTTGAATTAAATTTTACTATTACAATCAAAATTCTTTACAAAAATATTTACACACAGCGCCACATTTGGAGACACAAGGCCCTTCAGTTTCACACATTCAACTTTTGTTTGCCTTCTAAAGATTCCTCCAATTTCCTTGGAATTGGGTGCCTTGTATACTTCAAACACAGCATAATTGCACCGGCAGAGGCGTGTGGGCACTACACAAACAGCTTTATTCCCTTGAAATCCCTTCAATCTCTCTACGCTGCGGGTAGAAGCAAGCAACCTCCGTAGGCAATTCCTCCTTTGCCTCCTGACCCGTCTTCTCCCTCTGCAAGGGGACAACTCGCCACAGCCAGATTTCTGCAGGATAACTCGCCATGAGACAATACAACAATTCAATTTAATTGTTTAAAATAAATAAAAAATGGTTTTAATTTTTGTCATTCACATTTCATTTGTCCCTCATTTGGCATCCTTTCTTTAATGATTCTATGCCACCATTTATTCAATATTAGTGCAACTCTTGTCCTGCGGCGAGTTGGCCCTGGTGAGTTGTCCTAGACTATCCCCCTTCAACAGAGCAAGATTAGAGAGGAAGGGATTGCAAGCGTCTACACATAAAAAGCCAGGTGGTCATGCTGGCAGTAGCAAAGGATCAGGCAAAGGAGAAACGGCCTACAGAAATCACTTGCTTTTTTTTACTTTTTCCACCTCACAGAGCTAAGATGGGATAGGAAGAGAGTTCAAGATAGCAAGGTAAGCTGTGTGTATCTGCGCCCATAGTATCTAGCCCCAGGCTGCCAGTGTAATTCTATTGCTCTTAACTCTCTTCCTCTCCAATCTAACTGGTTTGCAATGGGGGAAGAATAAAAACACCACAGGTCAAGTAGAAGACAATGCAGACTGACTGTAACAGTGACCATGCGACTGAGGGAGGCTTAGATGTCGCAAATGGATGTAAATTGGCCATAAAGTCAATTTTTCAGCATTATTGTAACTTTGGTCATTGAACAAGGGGTCAATAAGCAAGGACTACCTTTAAATGCAATGCAAAAGACACAGTGATAGTGACTAACTTGGGTGACTTGAAAAGGGGACTCCAAAGGCTCTATGATTTTGAGGGTTCAGTTACCCCTAGACTGGGAGCTGGGGGCCTCCAGACTCCCCTTGCGGAAGAAAGGTGGGGGAGGGGTACGTCTCTGGCTCCTGGCTGAAAGACCAAAGTCATCCCAGGATTTCAGACATTTAGATCAGACAGAATTGAAGAGACATCGGGTAAAACAAAGGGTGGAGGATTATGTTTATATATCAACAACAGCTGGTCTCAGGATATAATTATAATATGTAAGTTTTGTGATGAAACTTAGAGTTTTTACACATCAATTGCAAGCCATTTTACTCTCATGTGAATTCTCCTCATTTCTCCTAATAGCTACAAGCCTGTGTAAACAAGGCATTACAAACTCTTGCTGATCAAGTTATGGAGGCTGAAGCCAAATACCCAGGTTCCCTTCCCATCATTTGAGGAGATTTCAATCAAGCAAATTTAAGAAAAGAGCTCCCAAAATATTTCCAGCATGTAAATTGTCCCACCAGAGGCAAAAATACTTTAGACCATTGCTACACAACAGTAAAAGATGTTTATAGGTCTTTACCACGAGCAGCTGTGGGACACTCTGACCACTGCATGATTCACCTTGTACCTGCCTACAGACAAAGACTTAAAACCATTAAACCAACAATTAAATCAGCGAAGACTTGGTCTGATGAGGCAAAGCTGAAACTCCAGGCCTGCCTTGATTGCACTGATTGGAATGTTTTTGAAGATGCTTCTGCAGACCTAGATGAACTCACAGATACTGTAACATCGTATGTTAGCTTCTGCGAAGACTTATGTGTACCAACAAGGAACCTGCAAATATATAGTAACAATAAACCTTGGTTCACAGCTAAACTTAAGCAGCTACCTCATTCCAAAGAGGAAGCCTACAGAAAAGGTGACAGAATGCTATATAACCAGGCCAGAAACATATTAACAAGAGAGATCAGAGCAGCAAAAAGAAGTTACTCTGAAAAGTTAAAGAATCAGTTCTCAACAAATGAACCAGCAAACATCTGGAAAACTCTTAAAAATATCACTGGCTTCAGCAAACCTCCTTCCCAGGCAGAAGGAAATCGACAACTAGCAGATGACCTGAATGTGTTTTACTGCAGATTTGAAAAGAAACTACAGCCACCTATCTCCACAACCCACATCTCAAATACACCAACAGCAGCCAAGTCTGCTACAACTGGCACCAATCCATTGGGCTCACAACCTCTGATGATCACAGAAAAAGAAGCGCAAGATCTATTACACAGACAAAAGTCAGGAAAAGCACCAGGGCCAGACAAGATAACTCCTTCTTGCTTACAAGTCTGTGCTGACCAATTGGCCCCCATCTTCACCCGAATCTTCAATAGATGTGCTATGTTCCTTCCTGCTTCAAACGGTCTACCATCATCCCAGTGCCAAAGAAGCCCTCCATCAAGGAACTGAATGACTACAGACCAGTTGCTCTAACATCTATAGTTATGAAAATCTTTGAAAGGCTTGTGCTGTCCCACCTGAAAACCATCACGGATCCGCTGTTAGATCCCATGCAGTTTGCATACCGAGCAAATAGATCGACAGATGATGCTGTTAACATGGCTCTGCATTACGTCCTACAACACCTTGAATCTCCAAATACCTACACAAGGGTCCTCTTTGTAGACTTCAGTTCAGCATTCAATACCATCATTCCAGACACTCTTCTAAGTAAACTAAACCAACTAGCGGTACCTGAATATACTTGTAAGTGGATCATAAGCTTCCTAACAGACAGGAAACAGCAGGTGAAGCTAGGCAGAATCACATCCGATACCTGTACAATCAGCACAGGCTCCCCCCCAAGGCTATGTGCTATCTCCACTTCTCTTCTCCCTATATACCAATGACTGCATCTCAAATGATCCATCTGTTAAAATACTGAAGTTTGCTGATGACACAACAGTGATTGGTCTCATTCGAGACAACGATGAATCCGCATACAGACAGGAGGTTATACAACTTGCCTCGTGGTGTAATCGGAACAATCTGGAACTGAACACACTCAAAACCGTAGAAATGGTGGTAGACTTTAGAAGAAACCCTCCCATACTACCACCTCTTACAGTACTAGACAATACAGTATCAACAGTAGAGACCTTCAAATTACTAGGTTCTACTATATCACATGACCTAAAATGGACACCTAACATCAAAAACATCAAAAAAACACCACAAAGAATGCTCTTTCTGCACCAACTCAGAAAGCTCAAAGTGCCCAAGGAGCTGCTGATCCAGTTCTACAGAGGAATTATTGAGTCTATCATCTGCACCTCTATAACTGTCTGGTTTGGTTCTGCAACCCAACAAGACAGACACAGACTTCAGAGGATAATTAGGACTGCAGAAAAAACAATTACTACCCACCTGCCTTCAATCGAGGACCTGTATACTGCACGAGTCAAAAAAAGGGCTGTGAAAATATTTACAGACCCCTCACATCCCAGACATAAACTATTTCAACTCCTTCCCTCAAAACGACGCTATAGAGCACTGCACACCAGAACAACTAGACACAAGAACAGTTTTTTCCCAAAAGCCATCACTCTGCTAAACAAATAATTCCCTCAACATTGTTCAACTTTTACAAAGTCTGCACTACTATTACTGCTAATCTTCTCATCACTCCTTATCACCCATCCCCTCCCACTTGTGATTGTAGGATTGTAACTTTGTCCCTTGTATCCTTATGATTTATACTGACTGTTTCTTCGAATGATTTGACTGTTGATTGTACCCTATGACTATCATTAAGTCTTGTACGCTATGATTCTGGATTCTTAACAAATGTATCTTTTCTTTATGTATACTGAGAGTATTTACACCAAGCCAAATTCCTTGTGTGTCCAACCACACTTGGCCAATAAAGTATTCTATTCTATTCTGTTCTGTTCTATTCTATTCTATTCTACTCTATCTGGGCTAAGATGGGCGCTGACCTGGCCCAGCAACATGGTTCCTGCTCAGAGAAGTCGGTCTAAGAGACCAACCCAACATTTCCCAGCAAACAAAATCAAATCCATAAATATAGGAAGCAGCCTTGGCAAAAATATTTGTGAAAAAAATGTTGGTACACAGCAGTTTCCTGAGAACTGAGGGTGAGTCAGCCGTGTCGTGAAACTGCTGAAAAGGCAAATGCAGCTTTCAAATGCAAAAACAGAGGCATGATTTCCAAACTATAGAAACTAATTATTCCACTTGATTTTGTCTTGATTGCATTCATCTCAAGCACAGGCCTGCCATCAAATTGGAAGCAACAATGAGAAGGGCTGGACAAGCGACCAACTATGGATTTGTGTATGAGCACAAGGGGTTAGACTCAAGGGCCTAAATAATCCCCTCTAACCCTAAAATCCTATGAAACCATCCGAGAAAACGATTAGAGACAATGGAGCTGAAAGAGCATCAAGAGGCTGATGACTCTCAGCTCTGTCCCTCATCTAGAATGGCTTGTGCTTCCAAGTCTTCAAATGCAGGTGGCGGGGGGGGGGGGGGGGAAGGGGGGGAATTCAGGAACAGAGGAAGGAGGCAAGGCCAAAGACAGAACGCGAGGGAAGGAAGGAGTGCACTCTTGGAATGGTGAAACATGGGATTTGGGAGTTCTGGATTTGGCATTAACTGGAGAGGCCTTGGTTACTGGCTGGGGCTGCTTTTGACCTGCTCTGCGTGGTATTCCAACCATCGGCACCCACACAGCCTTTTAGACAGTCTGTCAATGTTATTAGGAATGCCTCTCTCCAGGTGCCAGGGGGGTCACGTGGTAAGACCCTTCTAGGGTGCCAGCTGATTTCTCAGCCTGTGGAAATGTTTTGAGATTTGGTAGAATCTGGTCCTGCAGTTGGGATGCGCTAGGGAGCTGCGCGCACGCCGGCCAGCTGGTCTTCACACCCACATGCGCGCCAGAAACCCTTCCGGCCAGCATGGATGCACGTGCCGGAAGCCGGAACAGCAGCTGCCTGGTGCAGGAGCACCGGAAACCAGAAGAGCAGCTCCTCAACACCCATGCACACACCAGGAAGCTGAGCTTCTGGTTTCCAGCGTGCGCATGCCACCTGGTCTTCCAGTCTCTGGCATGCATGCGCCTGCGAAAACCAGCTGGAAGAACCCAACCCGGAAGAGCAGTGGGAGACAGCTGGTGTGCCGGGAGAGATGGCTGTGTGTGCCACTTCTGCCACGGATGCCATAGGTTCACCATCGCGGCCCTATTTCATCATAGTGATTCTGGGCTAACAACAAGAAGAGGAAATAAATGCATTTCTGGCAGCTGAGATAATCATGCTGACTCTCCAACCGCCCTTGCCCAGGAACGCAGCCGCTTCTTCGGAGCTGGTGAAAGGCTTGGCACCCATCTGGCCTTCCAAAAGGCGAGTGCCACGCCAGGATGCCTGTTTTGAGGGTTGCAGCAAGGGTCAAAGCCCAGCGGTGGGTTTCATCCGGCTCAACATATTTAAGGAGTTCAGATCTCAAAGCCACAGGAGTTCCAAATATTTATGGCTGACCTCATAAATTCCAGATGTTAAGAATATAATTGTATGGCCCTGTTTCAATACTGGCTTTATTTATTATTTTATTTATTTATCTCCCCTGCAAAATGGCTATGGGCGACTTCCCGTGAGATATGCAAGATTTAAAGCCGATTTTCTTTCCTGCAAAACCTGTTCTTACTCCAGACTCCCTTCCTGCTCTAGGAACTCCAGTGACACCACAAGGTGTCCTGGCTTTCTCTAAGAGGAGCCAAAGGGCAACTCACCTGCAAACCTTCACCCCAGCCTCCTCAGAGGGGCCCCAGAGTGTCCTAGCAAGGCTAAAAGAGAACCTTCCAATGGAAGGGTGGAAAAAGCCAGAACAGATCTAAACTCACAGCCATCAACTTGTCTCCAATCTGCAGCCGCCCGTCCTTATGTGCAGCTCCACCTTCGATGATCTTGGTGACGTAGATGCTGTTGTCTCCGGGGATGTGCTGGTTGCCGACCCCCCCAGCGATGCTGAACCCGAGACCTGCTTCAGGAGAGCGAAGGTCGTCAGCCTCCCCACACAAACCATGGGGCAGTGACCCAGGACCCTCCCTGGGACCGAAGGGGACTCCAACAGCCCTGCCTCATTCACGCTCAAGCAGAGACCTGGCCAGGGGCCCACTGGGACTCGCCCTGGGCCCCTCCACCCCAGGAAAGGGCACTCTCGGCAGGGCGGGGGAGGGGAGGAAATCACCCGGAGCGGCTGACAAACCTTTGGGCCCTTTCACCAGCTTTATGTCCACCATCCTTTCCGAGGTTTGCCTCCTCCTCTTGACGGACAGGCGGACCATGGAGCCTGCTTCCTTCAAGGCTTCCACAGCTTTGCCGTGGGTCACATCGCGGACGTCCACCTCATTCACACGCAAAATGCAGTCATTCACCCTGCGCGGGGAGAGGGCAGCCTTCCGAGATTTGGCACTAGTGGGTGTGGGGGAAGTGGGGAGCGTAGGCCTCCCAGGCACAGATCCGAATGCTCTGACTGACTGGGGGCCGATCAAACACAGAGCAAAGCAGCCCCCCCCCGCCTTCCCCCTCCTTCTCTGGAGGAACGCTGCTTGCCCTAGGTGAAGCAAGACTCCCTCCCTGGTCCAGCTGTGTCCTCCCAGGACTGACCCCACTCCCGCTCTGCTTCCTTTCACCGCTCTGCTTCCTTTCACCGTTGTCTCCCCCTTTGCGGTTCCCCACCTGGCTCCCAATCCAGAGGGAAGAGGGAAGACAGGGATCAAAAGAAAATTTATGAAGCAAGCCTAATGCCCACAGCAGGGCGCTTCCTGTAGCCATCAGTGTAGACTAAACAACTTTTAAGATCTGCTCCAGGTGCGAATGCTGCCTCGTTTCATGGTGAGACATTTCTTGGAATATAGGGCACCAGTAATAACTGTAACTGGGTGAGAAGATCAACGCAGCGGTTGAATTGTCCCACGGTGAGTTGCCACAGTGAGTTGCTTGAGACCCCCTCACATGAAGCTCCCGGCCCCTCGGGAAGGAGTCGTGAGCCCAGAAGGACCCTGACCACCCGGTTCGACTCTCATGGAAAGCTGCCCTGCTTCCATTCCACCTGTGGCTTCCTCGTAGCACTTCTCAAAATCACAAAATGCACCTAAGCTTATTATCCTGCACTGACAATGTGTTTGTTTGCTGGTCAGTTCCCCAGGGGCTGCACAGAGGCGGCACCCAACTGCTCCTCCATGACCCACTGCAGAGGAAAGCTCCCCACCCCGCCAATCACATCTTCCCCAACACACAACGAAACTACACTCACACCGCTCCCATCACAATCTCACCAAACTCCTTCCCAAATGAACACCCCCGCCCCCGTATTCTGGCATTGGCTTCATGACACCCACTCAACCCTCAGGCTCTGGGGTGCAAACTCAGGGCCCTGGGAGAGGAATTCTCTGCCTACGACATCACACCAGTAACTGGGGGAATTGAATGGGGGCCTCTGCTTGCATAGATGCACTTGAGCCAAGCCGACCCAGTCAAGGGATAAGTCCGCCCTACAGAAACTACTGCCAAGCGCTGTGAGAGTCTCTGAAGGGCCGTCGGAGTTTGGTGCCCCTTTTCCAAAGAATCACAGAATTGGGAAGGACCTTAGAGGTTCTCCAGTCCAACCCGCTGCTCAGTGGAAGGCCCAGCAAAGGAAACTCTTTCCACCACCTGCAGCTGGCAAAGGGGAGAAGCCCCTCTGAGCCTCAACCTCTTTTCTTGGAGCCTTCGTCCACCGCTCTTAGCCTGACTTCCGTGTCTTTTTTCCCCAATAATCAAGATAACTGAAAAACATAACGTCGGTCTCAAAGAGTCACCGAGACAGCCTTTCAAAGGGAGCCAGGCTCCCAAGCTTCCCTTTTTCGGAAATAAAGAAAATAAAATGAGAAAAGCCAGGCAGGTTTCATCCATTGACAACAATATTGCACTGGGAAAAATGTTTTACAAAAACAAGTTGACCCACTGAGTTCCCTCTTTATCAGGTGGTTTCTGTATTTGTTCTGAATATCCCCCCCCCCTCCACTGTTCTATTTGGTTTTATTATTTTATGTAGAAAGAGTTTTCCTAGGGTGGGATCAGGATGGGCAGTGGAAAGAGATTCTTGTAAAGAAAGAAATGTGTATTTCCAATGGTAAGATTTCTGGCTTCTTGAGTTGGAAAACTAGACAGTCAGCTCTCCTGCACCCTCCTGGGAGCTATCGCACGGGCTACCCAACATTGTCAGAAAAGGGACAGAAGAGCTGCTGCTTCCCAGGCCTATAAATGACAACATGCTGCCTAGGAAAACTGGCTAGAGGACAATCACTCTGGGGTCAGTTCTAGGCAGGTGTTTAACTGGGCAGGGGCTGCATTAATAGGAGAACTGCACCCAGGCTTCCAGGGAGCTCTGCGGCCGCTCCAAGGATGGCTGGGGTTCTGGGCTGCATGCCCGGAAAGGCAAGGAAACCAGAGCAGGGTCAGAGGAGGGTGGTTGGGAGGGTTCCCAGACTCCTTTCGCAGAACAACGGAAGCCCCCACGGGTCTCTGCGCAGGTGAGCTTGTCACAAAGAAGGAGAGAGAGAGAGAGAGGGAGGGAGAGGGAGAGACGAGGGGGGGAACTGTTGCCCTGAAACCGACAGCAGCAGCTCAAAGACCAATGGATTTAATTTCTAAAAAAGGTCTCAAGCAGCTTAGAACTTCCTGACAATAACAGCTGTGAAGCCATGGGACAGTCTGGCTAGAACAACTGTGGAAAGCTTCCAAAACTGTGGTCCAACTGATACCCTCTACAGCGTAATTAAAGCGTAATTACTGGGCAAATCCAGAAAAATGGGTTAATTCAATAACCAGGCTTCATGCATTGTATGAACACAACCCATCAGAGAGAGCAGAAGGGCAATCAAGATGCCACTGAGGCAGGCCACACCCCCACACCCACCCAGCTGCTCTTTGCAGGTTCTGCACACCTGATAGGAACGGCCTGGGGGGAGGGGGGAGGGCGGGAGACCTACCGCAGCCTCCCATCTTGGGCAGCCGCCCCTCCGGGGATGATCTTCGTAATGAAGACGCCGGAGTCGTCCTCCACGTGAGGGTTGTCCGTGCCTCCTGCAATGCTGAAGCCCAGGCCAGAATTGCCCTGGAAAAACAGCCCACAGTTACCAGCCTGGAGCGTCAGGGTGGCCGAGGACCAGAGGTGGCATTCAGCAGCTTCTGACCAGTTCTGGAGAACCGGTAGTGGAAATTTTGAGTAGTTCGGAGAACCAGCAAATCCCACCTCGGACTGGAGAGTTTACAGTCTCTTTCCCCTGCCTCGCTCACCAAGCCACGCCCACAGAGCCGGTAGTCCAAAAAATGGAATCCCACCACTGCTGAGGGCCCACCCTGAAGGGGGGGAGGAAGGCCCTGTCCCAGTGGGAGGGGAGAAACCACGCAGCTCAGGAGCCCCCCTCGGCTGCCCTTTCTCCTTGCCACCCCAACATGGAAAACCCCCTGCTGCCGCCTGCCTTCTCATCAAGAGAAGAGGCCTAAGGAGCCTCCCCCAGGAACTCACAAGCACGTGGCTGGGTAGGCTGAATCTGTGGAAGCGCGGCTAGAAAAGTGACAACCAGGGTTGCTCCAACCTCGGTTGATAAAACCCTGGGGGTGGTTGCTTAAAAAAAAGGGAGGGGGAGTTGGGCTTGCCGGCCAGGAAAATGGGAGCACAGCTTCCCTTGGCAATCAAATCCCGCAGGCTGGTTTGAACCGACCACCATTCAAGAGGAGCTGGTCGACAGCCAGCCAACCTAGGCTAACATCCCACCCTGGCTTCAGCATGGCCAGATTAACCAGGTTAAGGAAGTCAGAAACCCTGAGCCTAGAACCCGCAGAATGGAGCTCTGGGTGCCACTGAGCAGGGAAGACTGGCAGGAGCCACTGAGGAGGAGAAACGGGGAGAAGGACGTGGTTTCCTCCCCGCCAGTTGAGGCTGCTGAGTTGTAACTTATAGCAGAATGAATGAACTCACTCGGTGGATTGAAGAGCAGATACTTACCCTTTCCAGCGTGATTTCTTCATATTCATACTCTGCATCGGTGCCGTTGACCTAAACAAACACATAAAACATGCAAATGGGGAGGTTGCCGACAACACCCCCTCTGGCCAAGGAGTTAGAGCAGGGGAGTCAAACTCAAGGCTCGGGGGGCGGACCTGGTCCAACAGGGTGCTTACATACCTGGCCCACGGGGCTGCCCTGGAAGCAGCAAAGGACCAGCCCGCAGTACCTCTGCCAGCAGAAACGGAGCTGGGGGGGGGGGGGCGGGGGCTCCTTACGGCCCTCCCTACCTCTGTTTTCACTGGCAGAGGGTTGCAGGAGGCCGTCGCAGCCAAAACAGAGCTGGGCAGCCCATTTTCCCTGGCAGAGGCCTTGGGCTCCCACAGGCGCCCGAGAGGAGCAATGTTGAGCTGGCCATGCCTCCTGCCCCCCAAGGACAAACCTAACCCTGATGCGGCCCTCAATGAAATGGAGTTGGACCCCCTGATTTAGAGGCACAGCAGCCCCTCCCCATAGTGTTGTGCCTAAAGGGCTGACCCCAGCCTGTGGTAGGCTCTCCCTACTGCCAGAGTATATTCATGAACTGGAATAGATATGGTAACAAGGTCAGCCAATGAGGACTGTTTGGAAACTGAAACTGGCTCTATATATTAAGCTCTGAAGCTCTGTTGAGCTCTGAGACTGTCTATTGAAAGAGAAACTAACTTGCTTGCTTGTTGAGAACTAGAGCTCTGCTCTGAACCTCTAATGCCTGCTTCTGTTTGAGTTTGCTCCATGTTGGAGAAATCTACAAAATTTATGGGTTTATAAAGAAGTTAAATGAAGCCTCAGCCATCTGTGTTTACTTTTCTGGCGCTGAATTTATGCTGCAATACTCTGAACACCTTCCACGCCCCAGTGCACAGCACCCAGCCTTTGGATGGCCCCAGATTTGCCACAGGATAGAATAGAAAACAAACAGGATCCCCATTCTTGGTCCTGGAAAAGATCGGGTCAAGAAACCCCATTCAAGAGTGGGCATTTATTACGCAGAGGATGGAGACGCTTGAACAATCAATGAGATGGTAATCAGGGGGGAGCTCAGGGGGCCCTGCTTTTTGTAAAAGAACAGAATTTGTAAAAGAACAGAGAGAGAGAGAGAGACTCTAGATGAAGAGAGGAGTAAGACATGAAGCACACAAGAGGAAGGCAGAACCCAACAGGGGAAGCTTCAGAGAGACCCAAGATGAAAATGAGGAGCTATTCCCAGAGTTTGAGCTGGGAAGCAAGGGAACAGCTTGCCTCATGGGGGAGGCGGGTTGGGGGGGGTGTCTCCAGATTGAAGGGTTTCAAGCCAAGAAATGGACAGCTCTTTGGGATGGCCTGAGGATTCCTATCCTAGGGAGGGGGTTGGACTAGAAGACCTCTGAGTGCCCTCCCAACTTCTATTGTTCCTCCATGTTGCTCACCAGGAGAAATCGAAGGCTGAACTAGAATCGCCTTCGGCCTGATCCAGGAAGCCTGTTCTTATTTTGACAGCTTTACTTGATTTTACTTGGAAAAGAAAGGTGACCAATGGAGCAGCCCACAGACGCAATTCCTCCTGCAGAAACAGGGGGCGGTGGTCCCGGGAGCCAAAATCCAGGACCCCTTGAAATACTCCCCCTTCCATGCAGGAGGGGCACTGATTTGCATGTTCCATCACAGGCCTTCTGGGTGGGGGGGCAAGCAGTGGGCCGAGACCTCAGAGGGCACGGGAAGAGTGCCAGGAGGGAAGTGGGGCACGACTCTTCCCACAGCCAAGAGGGGAAAAGAAACTGGACCAGCGCCTGAGGAAGGAAGGAAGAGGAGCCACAAGGGCTGGTCAGAAGGCAGGCTCTGAGTGCAAGCGAGCGGCTGTAGTCCTAGGCAGCATCAAGGCCCGGAAGCAGCAGCCGAGCAGCGGAGGGAGAGAAGAATTCATTGCAAAGTGCCTCTAACTGGGACAAACTGGGATCGCCAGAGATGGGGTGGGGGGACAAGCTACAAGTCAATAAACCCAGGAGGCATCCACCTCAAGGACATGACCTTCCCGAGCTCTGACCCAGAAGGAGACACACTCTGGCTTCATGGCAGGTGGGCTCAATATTCCCAGATTTGGGGGCCAAATGGCTCTGGGGGATGCTGTTCTGCAGGCAGTCCTCGAGCTGGGATCAGAATTTCCATCGCTAAGCGATGCCCTTTTAAAGGACTTCAGTCACTTAACGATGGGATGCCTTTGTTAACTGAATCCCACCGACTGTTAGCCAAGAGGTCCGACTACGGCCTGGTCCCACCCAGCCTCGAAGGAACCTTGGTAAGGTGGGGGCTGCTTCCTCTTCAGCTCCCCTGCCATGCTGGCCAGCTGACCCTCTGCTGCTCTGGCCGGCCTTCACCTGTTGTGGCCCGTCGGCTGCCAGCAGAGCTAGCAGCAGAGTCAGACGAGGAGGCAGCTGAGGGGGAGCCTGGGCCGGCTTCGGAAGGAAAGGGCATCAGAGGCAGAGGCAGAGCCGGGGGGCCTTCCGTCCTCCCCCAGGCAGAGAGGCAGCTGCCTTCAGGGTTTGAGCTGAGTGAGGGGAGGAAGAGATGGGGCCCATCCCAGATGCATGGGTGCATACAGAGGAGAGGAGAGCAACGGAAGGCAATAAGCCGGATCTCAAGGAAAAGCAGATGTGGATGCTAGCCAGCCCCTCCCTAGCTGGGAAATAAATAGGAGGGGTTTGGGAGAGGCCGGTTGTTCACTTTTAGGATACAGCAAGGAATTTGTATTTCTTGGGAATGATTTTGTTTATCCACATAAATAAAAGGCTGTTCCTACCGTGTTTGAAAGGGGGTTTGTTTTTACTCGTGAATCAGCGGCTTATCATTACTTGCTAAGGGCTGGGTCAGAACATCACCATTCTGGGTGGCAGTATGGCCAGCAGTGGCAGTGAGGGGGTGGAGTGGAGTGATGGGTGGATGGGGGGCACCTGAAATGTTGGTCATGGGACGGCTGGGCCGTTGCAGCCGCCATAGTTCCGAGCATCACTGCCATGACTTTGCTGAGGGGTTGCTGAATGAAAGGCTGAAACCTGGGGGCCATGCAAGGAGGGCGGACCCTGCAGTAGAGAAGGAACCTCAGTCCTGCAAGAGGGCAGCAGCGTTTTATAGAAGGGAAGGGGGATGCCTGCCACTATTGCCACCCATGCTACATTTTGAACCAGCTGAGCTGAGAGGCCCAATCCGGCCAGTTCTTTATCTGCTCACACCCAACAGACAGGATCCGGCCAGGCCAAAGCCTGACGACCCTCACCCCAATGCAGGCACCCAGGAGTTTCTAGGCCGAGGCCTCCTATCCATGTCTGGACTGGGCTGCCTCTTGTCTCGCCCTCCCCTCTCCTTCTTGGGATCTCTCCCCTTCGTAGGCACCCCCTCACACCAGCCTCTGGGGGACCTCCAAGGACAGCCATGCAACGATGAAGTACTGGGGTGCCAGCGCAGGGCTTCTGGGTGGAGGGAAGGGCACAACTGGTGCACCAGAGGGAAGGCCCCTCCGGCCACAGACGCCACCTGCCCTTCAGGCAGAAGCTGGGCTTCCAGGAGGGCTCCCCCAAACTCCACATTAAAGCCCTCCATCCAAGACCAAAGCTGAAAATGTCCCGGACACTGCAGGGGGCTGAGTGGAGCCGCCCCTTCTAGACCCGAATCGCCTCCAGAGCCTGAAACCGGATGCTGCCAGCTTCAACTGTGCAACCCAGCACACTGAGCTGCATATGCGGCTCCTCTCAGCACCCTGATGGTGCCAAACGCTGATCTCATGGGTGATGTTAGCCAGAGGTTTCCTGTGGACACTGAACAAGGACACCCTGTGGAAGTTTGACGGTCCCCCCTGGCAGGCACTGGAGACTCGAGGGAGGGCTGCCCACTGGCTGGACCCCATGACTGCGCTCTTGCAGAAAGGCGAGACACCCCCCCCCCCCCCCCCCAAGAAGCCACAGGCACAGGAGAACTGCAGAAGCCAGGGGGCAAATGGGCATCCAGTGGGGAGAGATCTCCTCCCCAAACATTACCAGCCAGGGCAGCTGAAAGGAAGAGGCTGGAAAACAGGTTGGTGAGGAAAAAGAAAACCCCCAGGCCTTCCAAGAGGCAATTCTCCTATTTGGAGTTGGCAGGCCTTGCTATTAAAGAATCCAGTTATTGGCAGCAGATAAGGAAGAGGCTAGCTTGGAAGGAGGAGGAGGAGGAGGAGACTGCTTTTGAACAGCCGAATCCGAGGGGAGCAGCGTCTTTCGCTGGTCTCTAGTACACCATTAATAAACTATAAAAACGTGTGGGGAGGGCAGAGAGGCTCCCAAGGCACCTCCTGGGACTCCCACCCCGTCCGGCTGACCTTTAGCCTGCACAGACCTGCCCCCCCCCCCCATCGCTTCCCCAGGTCTTCATAGGGGATCTACAAACCAGGACAAAGGCCAAGGGCCCCTTCCCACTCTGGTGCCACCATTATCCTGGCTTATCCTGGCTCTTCTCTACCCTCTTTAACTGCGGTGGCACCACACCCAGCCGGTGCCTTTTCTCAGAACGATTCCAGCATTCAGGCAGGGAGAGAAACTTACATATGTTGGTGTCTCCGGAGTTTCTGTGTTTACCACGACTGGTGGGGGATTTGCCTTGAAATTAAAAATGCAAAAGGCAGATTAAGAGAAGTCTGACCCTCCCGATTTATATCCCTCTCAGTTCCTGGGCCCTTTTTTTGCTGCTGCTGCTGCTGCTGCTGCTGCTGCTGCTGCTGCTCTTCCCTCTCAAGCTCTTGTGCTGGTCAGCCATGCAGCCCCATCCCACTGCCCTCCTCACCCCCACGCCCCGCGGTGCAGGAATCTCTGCCCAAAGTAAAATGAAAAAGAATTTCAGAGCAACTTTATAATATTTAATTTAGGGTGCTGAAAGTCAGAAAACACCGCCAAGTTCAGGTCATACCCAACTGCCCCCAAGTCCCAGCAGACATGGCTACCTATGCCCCCCCCCCCCCCTCGGCTGCGCCTCTTCACAGAATCCTCATGGAGGAAGCCTCCTTTGAGCAAAGGCGAGCCCCTCATCTGCCCCACTGCCAAAGGCTCCGACTCTTCCTGGCTCCGGCCTGGGCCCATGGTTCTGAGCCATTTGCTCGGAAGAAGACCCCCTGCAGGACCCTCCCCAACCAGGCAGGCTTTTGGGGCTTTGAAGACGGCTACGACATACCCCAGCTAAACACACCCAGGAAGTTCTTCCGCCTCTCTTCAAGGGCAAAACCACACAGAGTCCTTAGTTGGGGCATGATTAAAGCAGGACGGATTGGGACGGATTGTTATCTTTGACTCCTTTCCCTAACCCACCGGTTCCCCCATGGACTACAGCATCCCAAGCCCTGCAGAGATGCCCCAGCCTTTCTCTAAGCCAGCTGTGTGTGTAGAGGTAGAGCGTGGCTTCTAGTGCGTGTCAAATTTTTCAACTTTCAATTTCCAAACATTAGGGATGCACAAAAGTTGTGACACACCTTGGGGATTGTAAAGATATTCCAGTTACTTTAATATAATTTAGATGTGCTTGGTAAGTAACTACATAAATATCATAACTTTTTAACATTTTGTTTGTTTCATTCCATAGGTTCAGCTGTATTTCTCTTTTTGTTAAATGTTATTCTGTCTGACAGTGTTAATACTGCTGGCCTCATTTCCTATGAGTGTGATAACTGATATGTAATGGCTTCTAAAAAAAGAACAAGACTGGAAACATTCACTCGTATGTGCAACCTAACTGGTCCTGGCAGAGACTTGTTTCCGTCTGAACTCCTAATATTGCGAGACCTTCTCAGACACGGCCTACTGTTAAGAGAACAAAGAAGTGATGATCCTAGAAACTACCCAGCAGCCAGTCTCACAAGAGGCATATATCCAAAACTGCCTGAAAAATGGGAACGAGCAAACAGTTCTTTTGTGGCCCCGATTGTAAGTTCACCAGTGACAATCTTGAAAAAGATCCAAGAGAGCTGGGATCAAGTCAAAAACAGATCTCTTGGTAGAGGAAAGTTAGATGCCAAAGAGACTTTCAGTGTGAAATTTGACAAACTGTTTGACTTCCTCAACTGCAAGTGTCAAATGGTTCTGCGTGCTGAATCCGGCTGCCCGGCTGGCTGCAAAAAGGAAGCTCACCTTAACTGTACCTGTCCTAAGGAGGCAAAGGTACCACTGCTTTTGTGAAAGGTCAGAGAGACAAGATGGGTTCTTTTGGATCAGATCGGTTTGCCAGACGTGCCTGAGCAGAAATGACTATGAAGCGGCAAGACAATGAGAGACAAAGGTTCTCTAAAGAAATATAAACAGAGACGCATTCCAGACATTTCGATAATGACAAATGAAGTAATAATCGCTTAGGATGAAAACGAAGGACAGACGACGGATGATGAAGATGGAGAGGAATGTGATGGAAGTTATGAAGAGGCCTTAGACCAAACCCACAGGCCCTCTACTTCAAAAGGAAAGACAGAATACAATAGATTAGAAATAACAAATGCCACTTTGCAGAGCATAAGGTACAGTGTTGGTCTACGTGCCATTGTTGCCATTACCACAGCCGCCTTCGTAGATGCTGGCTTGATCACCAAAGAAGACAAGTGACTTGAAGTTGACCACAATGAAGTCAAGAAAGCCCAGGAAAAAAATATGAAGTCCCTAGATCAAGAATATGATGAGCTCTGTAAGGGTGAAATAGAATGCATCTACATCAAAGTTAAACATCCCTGGATTGAAAGCCTGCGTTATGTATTGTTCCAGCTGTAGAAAGTCAGATGCAAAAGAAGGCTGTAGTAACTGTTTTGCCAACCATTCAGCGCTCAGCATGGTACGCTTTCAGTGAAATGATAATCCAGACACTCTTGTGTTCAGGTGACATTCAGGTGACTTGAGGGGTGCAGACGAGGATGCGCTAGGAGATTTTTCTCTACATGCAAGAAAAATGCCTTTAATCAATGCCAGAGCATCCACTCTGCTGCAGCTGACTGACTGGTCTGCAGGTGTACACGAGCCATCTTTGGTGTGCAAACCGACTACAGAGGAAATATAGAAGCTCATTGTCAAACCAGCGCAAGTACCGCAGTGGCCCTGTCATGCCCAATCATAGAGGGATGTGTGAAACAGGTCACAGAGGCAGCAAGCAGAGCATATACACATGAGGAACGTGTGTGTACCAGAGGCCAAGAAGCAAGTCGGCAGCTGATGTCGAAGAAGGAATCAAAACAAGAAGTCTGCGGGGATTCTCAGCCATCCAGGTCAAGGTGCTTTTTCAAGAGGCAACTGGACTTTCTTGAAATGACGCGCCTTAAAATGTGGCTCAGGCAAGCGCTGGCAGGACTCCTGCCCCACCCTACCTTACCCCGTGGGAAGCTGCCTGAGCCGCCTCCCTTTCTTGCAAGGTACCGGCTGCCTCGACCCACGTTGCGTCACTTGCTGCTCTGGGGGCCGAGGAGGCCTGCAAGCCCTCTGAGCAGAGGAGCCATCCATCTCTGCCCCGCCTGGCGGGACCCACGTTCTCACAAGGCTGCGTTGGGGCATCTTTCTGGCACAGGCTCTGTCTACCTGCCCACCGCCCCAATTCCCACCTGGCCAGGAAGGCCGAGCCCTGGTGAGCCTCCTGCCCACTGATCTCTGCCTAAAAGCAACCCACATTTATTTTAGATGGTTCACAGCTTTTATCAACAACACACCCGGTTGTGCTTAGAAAAAAACAACAAAATATATATGTCAATCAAACAATCATTTCAAGCCCTATTTTAGAAGCCATTATTTTAACGTGGACCATGAAAAAGCATGAAAAGCACTCAGGCTCACGTGAGGTGTGATGCAGCCTCTGGGGGGCTGAGAGGGAGGGAAGGTGGCGGGGCAGGAGGGCCGGATGGGAGTAGAAGTGGCCTCCAGCACTCCACCAGGGACGCCCAGGTGCCAAGCAGGAAGCTGCTGTCCCAAGCAGACTCTGACCAGCCACACCCTCCAACCCCGGCTCCATCCAGAGGATTCCAGCTGGGCAAAGCCTGGGGACCCAGCTGTTAATGCGACCCAGGAAGCAGGGAGGGCTACTGAGCTCCAGTCCATCCTTGAACATTTTCTCTAATGCCCCACTGCCCCCCATTAGAAGTCGGAATACAGGCAGTCCTCGACTTACAACCATTCATTTAGTGACCGTTCAAAGTTACAAAGGCACTGAAAAAAATGGGACTTTCGACCATGGCTTGCATTACAGCTGCAACTGGCATGCATTTGCCACAGTTGCCGCATCCCGGTTTCCGGCCAGCAAAGTCCACGGAGGGAGCCACATTCCTTAACAGCTATGTGTGGTTCATTTAAACAGCTGTTTCGCTTAAGAACCATGGCAGAAAAATGACCCACTTGCTCAACCACAGAAATTCTGGTCTCAATTGTGATCGTAAGTCAAGGACCACCTATGCAGTAGATGCTTGGGGTGAACAAGAGCCCCCCCCCCACCCCACCCCCACTCCTGTTTCAGCGCAGCACGGAAACATGGCAACATCCGGGCTGAGGGGCGCAGCCTGCATGGCGGCCACGGAAACGAAGCCCCCGCCACCAATTAGCAGGCAAATGGCATTAAATGAATAAAAACCTGTGAGGTGGAAGATGGGATGAGTGAAGCCTCGGCAGGAACTGGCAGAGCAGAGACCACAACAACAGGAGGAGGAGGAAGAGGAGGAGGAAGAGCAGCTTCTGGTGTCTAAAAGCAGCAATGAAAAGGAGTCAAGGGTGGGACCCAAGGCACGCGCTCCAAATGCCAACTCCCGGGGTGGGGGGGTTGCCCCCTTCCAGGCCCCCCCTTTGCCCAAAAGAGGCCTGACTCCCCCTGCCCATGAAATGCCCCAAAATGGACACAGCCCCCAGGGCACCCCAGCTCAGTCACCAAGGACCCCTTCTGGTTTTTGCTCCAGAAAATCACAGCAACCCCCTTGAGTGACAGGGTTGGAATGAACCCCCCCCCCCATACACACACTCCTGTCCCAGGCAAGACCGGTCATTGTCGGGGAGGGGGACACACAAAATGGGGACCTGCTACCCCAGAGGGAACTCTGTTGGCAGTTTCTAGCAAAAAGAAATTCTTGCCATTTCACCCAACTGGCTTTAGGTCCTAAACCCTCAGGGCAACAGAGAACCTCCCCCCGCCCCGTGCTCTCGGCACAAGGAACCCCCAGCTTCAGGGTCTCTGAAGACCGCACTCACGCCACCCCCCACCCCCACCCCCCAAGCCTGCTTGGTCCAGGGTCCTCCACCCGGCCTCCTCGGAAGATGCACCAGCGTCCAGGACCGGACCCGGCCTTCCAGACAAGGTCTGAGCCGGACAGACGAGAGTGAGCAGAGGGGATCCCAGCCGAGCCCTGGCCTGTCAGCAGGCGCATCTTCACACACTGCTGGCTCGTGTGGTTTGTGGACGCCCGTCACATGATCCCTCGCCAAGCCAGGTTTCCGCCTCCTTCCCCCCCTTCCGATGCAAGTGACTATAGCGCTGCCTGCCCATCTTGTTCACTTCAGCCAAATGTTAAACTCCGCCCACATTTCCCTAATTTTGTGTTTCTTGCACATTCGGTAATCTATGCCAGGTGTCCCCAACCCTTGGGCCCAGTGGCAGTCCGGTTGGAACCAGGCCACGGAAGTGGTGGGCGAGCGCCACGTGCGGAGCTGTATTTGTGGACGTGGTAAGTACGCTGGGCAAAATCATCCTCTCCCCCACTCCACCCCCCTCGCGTCTGCCGAGCCGGGAAGGCTGGGGACCGCTGATCCATGCCGTTCATAAGAAGAATGCACAGCACAGGCAATGTGGGACCCGGGCCAGCCCCCCCTCAGAACTCAGAAGTCCCTCTTCCCATGGCCCACCAGCACTGCCATGGCAGCCTCCGTGACCAGCTGGCCAGAGAAGGGAGTGGACCTGTTTCCATAGGCTGAACTGGGCTTTATTTCCTGAGAAGGGAAGCACAGCTAGGTAATCAACTTGCTCACTGTTCATTCAGAAGAACCGTATTATTTAAATAACAATTCCTCCTGCCACAATCTACAACTCGGTACTGTAAAGAAAATTACAAAACGGTTAGATCAGGTTCCTTGGGGCATCCTCAGCAGGAAAAGCACATCCCCTCCCAATGGAAGAACAAGAATGGTGGCTTCCAATGGAAGAACAGGAATCTGCCAGCTCCGGCCTGGTACCCAACGGGCCTCTCTGAGAAACAAGTGGGTGCCGGGCGTGCCACGGAAATTAGATCTTTGGTGTCTCCATCCTTGGGTGGGGTTGGTGGGCCAAGACTGGGAAATCTTCTTGGCTGTGGCCCCACTGCACTGAAGGTCCCCCTGGAAACCACTTTGCCCCGAGTCACGTCTTGCTCTGACCTGGTGAGGACAATGCTCTCCCGGCTGGTCAAGGCTGCCTCTCCCTAGGGCAGGAGGCGCCGATGCTCTGATCTGTTATTAATACAGCAGGGTGCAGTTTGAATTGGCTACTAAACCTCGATTTACCATGGGAGATTATAGGCTGTTTCTTATGCCAGAAGTCACGCCAGAAATATAGCGGTACAGAAGAACAACGAACACGCCCTACATGGGTCCTGGGGCCTCTAGCCAGAAGGCACCACAGCCCATTGCACACCAAGGTTTGAGCAAGCGTCCCCCAAGGAGTCTGGCCCAGGTGAGACCCCAAGGGGAACCTGGGTCCAACCAAACCCAAAACTCAACATCCTCTGAGCTGCTGGGCAGACGGCTGAAGCCACGGCTACTGCATGGCCACGCAGGAAGACCACAGAGAGGCAGCCAAACACTGGAGAAGAAATGCCCAAACAAAGGCTGCTGGCGAGACTGACTGAAACAATCTGGCCAATCTCAAGCGAGGTGACGGGGGTGGGGGAATGGGGGAGCCAACGGGAAAGACCACAAGCGCTCACCCCCAGCCTCTGTCAAACAGCCGCCTCACCTCGGGAGCTGCTGTTTAGAACCGGGCTGGCACGCAGCTGCGGCCTAAACAGCAGATCGTAACTAAAGATGGGAACCTCACTGTCGGGGAGTGAGCAACGTGCCGCTTCCATGTTTTTCACGGAAAACAGACGTGGGGGCAACAATTGCAGGGAAGAAGCAGCAAGCGAACAAAAGCCCTTTCGGCCAGTCTCCATGACAGCAGCCATTAAGCTGCCCCCAGGCATATTCCAGATACCGAGGGTGCCGCCCCCAGACTCTTTTCTCCAACCAGCTTCCATTCAGAGGGAGGCCCGATCCTTATCTCCGCAGGCTTCTGAGGGAGCTAGGAGTCTGCACTCTGGCAGGACCCGCCCAGAAAGCCCATCCTTGCTGGCTGGCACTTCCAATCAGCCCGAGATCAGCCAGCTCCGCTGCCTCACTCCTATGCGATAGTCTAGCACCCTTTCCCCCCCCACCAAGTGGGATAGGGCCCATGCAATAGGAACCCAGCCCCTGATCTCTGGCGCAGCTGGATATAAACAAGCCCCTTGAGGCCCCTCCACAGAGAATCTGGCCCCACCGTTGCCACTTGCAAACATCTCAGCCAGCTGAGCCCGAAAAGCCTCCCCTGGACCCCCACGCATCCCGCCAGCCCTGCTCTCCAGAACTGGCAAAGCTCAACAGGTTGGTGTTACCTGGCTGCAGGGGCCGGGGGCAACTGCCAGGCAGTCCAGGAAGGGCTGCAGGCAAGCCAAGAATGCCAGGAGGGGTGGCCAGCGTGTGGGTTCCCGGTCTGCAGGCAGATCCTCCTCCGTAGAGCCCTTCCTGGGCCAGAACCTCGGCTTGGCCCCTGCTGAGCCTTGGCCGGGCCCAGGGGTGCCACTCCGGCCGGCCCGCGAGTAGAGCAGAGAACTGTTTCCAAAGATGTAGTTCATCCCTGCGGTGCTGCAGGTGGCTACGAGGAGAGCCCAGCTGCCTCCCTGCCGCCCACCCAGCGGGGAGGGAGAGCAGCAGCAGCTGAGCACAGGCAGAGTGACGGCTGCATCACTGAGCAGAGGAAGGCAGCCAGCTCATTGGTCCCGGCGGCTCCTTCCCAGGCAGCCTGCATCCAACTCCTGCAGCCCCGGGAGGACTCAGCTGAGGAGCTCCTGTCCTGTGGGGAGCCTGAGGGCTGCCTGGCCACTCCAAGCCCCCAAGTGGGATCTTTTCCTCCTGCTGCTGCTGTAAGCACTAACCAGGAGAGCCAAAGAGGGAAGGCAGGCTACTCACAGTGCCCTGAGAGCTGCCCCTTCTCAGCACCTCCCCAAACCCCTCTGAGGATGCCGAAAAGCAGGGGAGTGCCATCCCAGGAGGGCCTGCTTCCAGCCAGTCTCTGTCTTCGCCTCCTCCTCCTCCTCCCTCTCCTAACCCTCTGAGGCCCCTTTTCTTTCCAGCCACCTTCCTCGGTGAAGAGAATTCTTGGAGACCCAAAGACCTTGTTGCACCAATGCTTGAAAGCGGCTTTAGCCAAAGCCTCCCGTACATTTATTCCATTAGAGAAGTAAGGCTCCCTCCTCCCGTGGCCTGGGGGCCACTCCCTGCTACAACCAACACTTGGGGTAGCCAGCAGGCACAGCCACCCCTTTCTCTGGGCAGGTAATTAAAGTCACCAATGCGACTTTTAGAAACCAGGGAATTAAAATGCTTTGAAGAAATAAATACACTGTGGAAAAATAAGGTGCTGTTTCTGCCCCGAAAGGTCGGATCAAAATGCAACAGGAGTACAAGAATTCCTGATGCACTGGCAGCCAGCCAGCCAGCCTTCTGGAGGGGGTGGACGGGTGTTAAAACGCAGTTCTGTTTAGGGTGCATCCGTGTTCAAAACCTCTACCGATTTTGCTTCCAGTCTTCTGCAAAACGCTAGAAGTGAAATGGGCTGACAGGAAACGGCTTTCTTTCATCTCTGAGGATTCTGGGTTTTGATCTGTTCTCAGGAGGTTTAAATGCTTTTGGCCCTTCAAGAGCTCCGCTCTGTGCCCCTGCCACCCTCCAAGACACGAAGCCCAACGGCCACCTACAAGAGCAGCCCCGCAAAATGAGGCCAATTCGGATCCAATCAGCCACAACACTCCAAAAGCAAAAGTTAACCACAGGACGTCCAAAATATATTCAAGAGGAACACACCCCCTCTCCCCCAAAGTCATTCAGAAAGGCACCAGGAAACAAAACAACAGAAAAATACCCAGGACTCAATAGGTAAATAACATTCCCAAACATAAAAAATACATGTGAATTCACCACCAGGTTACATCAGACACCAGGTATCAAGGGTGGCCCACAACCCTCAAAAAATCTGGGGAAACCAAAGTTAACTTCAAGGAGGACCAGCAACCACCAACACCAAAGAGGACAGCGGCCTTATCAGAGCAACGAAGGGCGCAGTGGTGCAATAAAGAGCCAGGATCTCTCCATACAGATCACCCCTTTGACTGACCAGCAGGAGCAGCGGGAGAACCGGAGGCCTCCTAGAGGCCCTCCAATCAATGGCCAGCAACAGATCAACATCAGCCAGCCAGCAGCCGATTCAGGCCACGCACAACCAGCGGGCAAGGGGGCCCAATCCAGACGAAGGCAGCAACACCCCTGAGAACCGACGGATGAGGCCTACCTGCTGGGGGAATCCCCAAGCAACCCTGATTTCAAATATTACAGAGGCTACTGGTACAGGTAGTCCTCGCTTACCAACTGCCTTGTTTAGTGACTGTCACGTGATTGCCATTTGTGATCTTCATAACTACCCCCCACATGCGGAATTAATGGGAAAATAACATTAGAAGTTATGGCTGTGTGATACCTTGCTTAATGACTGCAGAAGCTTAACAGAAGTGGAAGTGATGTTGCTTAAGTCCACTGTGGTCACGTGATTTTTTTGCTCGTGCTTAGTTACAGAGTTGCTGGTCCCAATTGTTGTCAGTAAGTGAGGACTGCTTGTATTGCAACGTCCCCCCCTTCCTGAACTGTTGCCCTGAAGACTTCACACTGGGGTGGGGGCAGCCCCGATCAACACCTCGCCATTTTTATCCTTTGAGGACGCATTCCCTCTACCACCTCACTGAATCCTCAGTAAAAAGTATGGAAGAATGCTGTGCAAGACCCAAATCTGTCCAATTCTCCTGATGTTCCCAGGCCAGCTGACAAGCACCTGGCTAAGTCCCCCACAGTTTGGCTCAGTTGCTTGGTCAGAATGACATAAAAGACATCCAAAGCGTTGCTAAAATGAAGATACCGAATCTTCAGAATTCTCACAATCTACAAAGGAAGATTCCAGACCAAAAAAAAGAAAAGAAAAAAAAAGCTAATGTAGCAAAACTAAAACCCTGACAAATCCAAAGTGGCTTCTGACATTTTAATTCTTTCTTCCCTGCTTTTATTACTTTTATAAACCACTCAAGGTGGCGAACACCCCTAACCCTCCTTCCTCCTCCTCATTCCCCCTCAATAACAACCCTGAGAGGCGAGTTGGGCTGAGAGAGGGACTGGCCCAAAGTCACCCAGCCGGCTTCCAGAATTGTCCTTAATCCTCTTCCTCGGCAGCCATAAAACCCAAGGTGGGGTGGGGGGGTTGGCAGCAACTTCCTTCTGGGTTCTTCAAGTTAGAAAGTCCCAGAATTCTTCCCAAAGGGAAAGGGGGAAAGCTTCAGTTCAAAGGCTTGGGGGAAGAGGTGGTTTGTCATGCTTATAGATAAAGCAAACGACGTGGAATCTTAAGCTCGAAGTGCCCCAGAAAGTCCATTAGCACTTGGCAGAATATTCAGAAGAGCCTCCGAGAAGCACTTTGGAAGCCTCAATTCCTTGGTGGGACAGACGGTGGATTTGCAACGGGTGGAACTGCTGTTATTTAGGAAGTTACAGCTAATCCCATCGTCCTGAAGGGAATTTTCTAAAAAGGACCCAAGAAGAGCCCATCCTGAGTGCCCGACTCTGCTACTTTCAGAAAGAAGATGGAGCAGAGATTCCTGCAGGGAGACCCAGAGCCTGCTAAGTGGTTTCTAAAGGGATCAGGACTGCACAAAGTGCACCGTGGCCTTTGCTCCCAGCCTGGCTGGTGAAAGTCCGTGGTGGGTGCCGGCAAGGCAGGGGACAAAGCCCAGCCAGGGCAGATCCTGGCAGGGCAGCCTTGGCCAGAGACCAACTTCTGCGATTGATTTCCTACTAGTGCAGCCTCTCCATTAAGAGCCGGAGCCCCATAAGTGCTGCGGATTCAGGCCGGAACATCCACAGGCCCCAGAGAGACTGCGGGGAGGGAGGGAGGGGAGGTGCTCTAAGGACTCTCGGGCTGCTAGTTCCGCAGTCTTAAACTGCTCTGGCTGGCCAGCTGCTTTTTCAAACGCTGGGATCCTGAGTCCCACAGCTGGAGTCATCCGCTTGAATTGGCCTCTCTGTTTTCTGGGCTCTCTGGCTTCATCCTACATGAACTGCATACGGGACCCCCTTCTGTCACCTCCAAGATGACCGAGGAAGGTTCCTGGGGCGGGGCAGATTTCTGGGTCTGCAGGAGGGTCCAAAAAACACAGCCCTTCCACAAGCAGGAAGCAGATCCAGCATGGAACTCTACCCGGCAGCTCCTTCTGGACTCCTAGCAACCCGAATCCGGGTGGTGCCAGGGCTCTTCTGTCGTGCTTCTGCCCCTTTTGCTTCTGCTCTGCCCCCTCTCCCCCATCAGTGGGGGAGCTCTTCCCTCTGCAGGCTAACTCCTTGCCAGTTGCCCCACGGCGCCTTGGTCTCTGGCTCCCCTTCACCTCGAGGACCCACCTGGAGCCTCCGTGTCTTCCCTGGACACTCCAGGGACTCCCCGGAAGCACCAAGGCTGGCATGACTGGCCCAGCCACCCTCCACGGAGGAGCTATTTATGAGCACAGGCACTGGAGAGACTGGAGGTGCAGACTTTTAATCCAGTTGAGGGGTAGGAAAAGGGTTTCTGAAGGCTAGCAGACCAGTCAGCAGCCCCACAATCCATCCCAAGAATAAGCTGAGGTTAGCCTTCCTAGAAGGACTTCCTGATGGCTCCTATTATCCTCTCTTTTATGGGGCTCATGGGTGGCTTTCAATGTGTCCCCCCCATCACTGCCAGGCTGATCAGGAGCCTGTTTTTTTTCCCACCCAGAATCGTCATGTTCTCTCGCCATCATTTGAGGGGGAGGGGGAGCAGGCAGCCCCTTGAAGGCGCTTCGCCCTCCCCCCCACCCTGAAGCGACTCCCAGCACAGCCTCTTCCATGCAGGAAGGAGGGTGAACCCATTTCCGTCATCTCACCCTTCGCCACCCGTGTCCTTACGGTCTATAAGCCATCCAAGCCTGGATGCTTCACCTGCCAGGGAAAGTGCAACCTTCATTCAGGATATTATTCCGGCTCCCCTGAAAGCTGCCGCCTGGGATGGGCGTCTCCTTTGGCAACACCACCGCCATCTAGTGGCAGTATCGGAATACCATTAGGAAGCTACTTTGCCTATTTATAACATATTCAAGAGCTTTTTTTATTAGTAACTCAATATTCTGAAACGGAGAAATATGATAGGAACATTTCTGATGCAGCAAGAGAGTCTCTGAAGACATTTACGGCAATGAAATAATCTCCTTCTGTTATTTCAAGTCCTCAAAATCCCTTTGCTGCCATCGAGGGTCTTTGGGGTTGTTAAACTGCGACACAACTGCCGCCCTCTGAAGGGGGACTTTGGAGAGGCAGGGAAGCAGCGCTCCCAAACCTCCTCCTCTCTCGCCTATACACACTACACACATTGGCAGGACTCTTGGGAGAAAACCTCCCCGGGTCTTTATGGAGCACCCTGCTCTTCCTACCAGGCCAGATACCAACGGACGCCAATGCGGGCAGAGCAGCTACTCCGGTCGAAAGCAAGGAGGCTGTTCCCGATCCAGCCTCAGCCCACGTGTTTCCCTGGGCTTCCGGGCTCTCCCTCCCTCCCCTGGATGTCCACTGCAATGACAAACCATCCATTTTTCTTTCCCAGGAAGGTCTTGCTCCTGCAGTTGTTTAGGAACAGCCAATCAGGAGGGGAGCCCACCGGTGGTGGCGGCAGAAGCGAGAGAAGCTGAAGAAGTTGAGGCACCAACAGAAGACTGGAAGAACAAAGGAAGAGACGAGATGGACACACAGAGAAAGGGGAGGGGGTGAGCAGCAGTGGCTGACTGAGCATTGGGGGCCCCCAGGAGCAGCCTTCAGCAACCAGCAAAGGAGGCAGCTTCAGGGGATTGCTCAGAAGGTGGACTGTAGCCACCTGGCAGCCACAGGTGCTGGCACACCCAGGCAGCAGCCTTAGCCAGGGCAAACATTTTGGGCAACCTGGAGCACTGCTCCCTTCAGCTCCTGGCAGCACAAGGTGGCCCAAACATGGGTGACACTGAAACAGACCAGAGCAGCTGCCAAGTCTTTGGGGGGCCCCAAGAGCTGCAGCCCCCCGAAAGAGGCCGGGTGGAGCCAGCGGGACTCTCTACCCAGCAGCAGAGGCTCAAAGAAGTTGTGGGCACAAAGGCAGGAGAGGAACACAAGAGCCCAAAACTCTAGGAAGGAGAGAGAGAGAGAGACAGACAGACAGACAATCGAAAAGTGAAGGAGGGAGGGCAAAAAATAGGCAAGCGAGCATTGGAGAAACACAATAGGGGTTCTAGGAATCAGAACCACTCGGCGTTCTAAAACACAAAGACGGCTTCCGTTAAGGTGTTTGTAATAAAATCCTTTAAATGTTGCCACCAACTGGCCCAGCTCACAAACAAGCCCATCGCTCTTAGTCAGGTTAAGGAGGCCACCTTAGAAGGATGAGGGGCTTCCCGCCTCGGCCTCCTTCACCCCGACAGGCGTTTTTCCTCCGTTAAGTTCCACCCTGTATCCCTCATGTAAATAAATGCTCTCTAAATGTGGCAGAGAAAAGGAATGTTTTTATTATTTTAGGCTCCATGATAACCACCAGATTCCAAGGAAGAGGGAATAATATGCAACTTTTCATATGGAGGTCAGAAGCCAGCCCAGAATTTGCATATTGTTAGGCATATTTCATGGAAGCCCCCTAGGGCCCCGTCTTTTACACCATGAACCCCTGCAGATTCAGTGGATTCTTTGAGTCCTTGATTTATGGCTGTTCATTCAGAAACCATTCAAAATTGTTGACAAAGGAACTTAAGACCTGTGCCTAAAGTTATGGGCATCAAGTGGGTGCTTGCACTCTGTGCCAAGCACCCACTTATCACCAACTGCAGGTCTGTGCAGAAACTGCCTCCCCTCCCCCCCGGAGCTTTGGGGCATTTCTGGCAGAGTACATGGCACACGCCTCCCCCTCCCTCCCTCCCTCCCAGCCAGCCTGAGGGGAGTGGAAGGCCGGAACAGGCAGGTCTCTCCCAGGGATGGGCAACCATAAAGCCAAGTCCAGCCTTTCCCCCTGTGCATGGCTGGCACCAGTGGCTTCCCTCCCGTTCAGGAATCAGTGCCATCCCCCAATCAACCTTTGCCTGTCCCCTCCCCCACACCCGGTTCAAAAAGCCCACTGGGATCTCTATAGGGGAAGAGAGGAAGTGGTGCACCTGGCTGTTGAGGAAGGGGCCCTCCACATACAAGGACCCTGAAGGAATCTCTCCTGCAGCAGCAGCAGGAGGAGGAAGACAAACTGGGAGGGGATTCCCCCTCCCCCTTTCCTTTGTCACTGGGTGGAGGAGGAGGAGTCTTGGTTCTCCTTGAAAACATCCAAACTCTTTGGAACACCAGCCCTCCCCTCCCTTCTCCCCACGTTTGAGGGTTTGTGTGTGTATACATGCATACCCGAAGGCAGCAAGCCTCCCCCCTCCTTTAAAAGTCCTAGATGCTCTCCCCCTCCCACCTGCATCCATGTGTGATGGGGGGGGGGGGGCTAAACCCAATCCTGGCCGGGGGGGGGGAGCCCCCAGCAGGGGCAGTTCAGTTGTGGGAAATGCCAGGAGGGGAGCAGCTTTAAAGGCCTCCCCATGGCTGTGGCCTGCCTGCCTTTCCACCTGGAGACAGGCTGGGCTGGGCTGGGGCGACGGAGGAATCCCAAGTGGCTGTTTTGCCCTTGCACCTTCTGGGGCCCTTGGGGCTTTTGGGGTGCAGCTGGGGCCACTGAGGCTTCTTCTCGCAGCCTCCCTGTGTTCACGCCACACTGCGCCACCCAGCCCAGCTTCGCAGTGCCGATTTTGCAGTCGTTGAGCAAAGCAGTCACATGATGTCTCACATAATGACCAAGCGACTTACAACTGAAATTACAGGCTCAGTTACGGTCATAGGTTGAAGACTGCCTCTACTAGGAAATGGGCAATTAGTTTTACGACTTTAGACTGTGACAGTGAAGCAAAGATCAGAGAGGTAGGAGAGCAGGGACCTCCAGTTACTGCTTCCCACAGGCCAGGATCCCGGTGGCTGCCGCTGCGGCCAAAGTCGCCCACTTTTCATCAACCGCAAAAGACTTTTGGCTAGGCCAAATAGGCCAGCCTCCCCTGAGGCTCCAACTGGTTCCCGTAGCTGTCCCAAAATACCAGCCTCCGCTCTTACCTTGGCTGGAGAAATGTGCGAGTGGCCAACGAAGCCGCGGACGCTTTCCAGCTGTGAGAGGTTCTTCTCGGACACGTGCACCAGCTCTGGAGCCGGCATCCCTGCGCCCGGAGCCTGAGGAAAGCTGCTGGGCTTTTCCGAGGGAAAAGAGTCTTCATCTTGGGAGCCGAATTTCTGCAATGTGCACAGAGAGGTGACTTTTACAACCAGACCAAACTCCACAGCCACGTGCGTCTTGCCAGGTGCCGCTAATGCATTGCCTCCAAACCCTCCCACGGGGCAAGATCCTTTTTGTGGGCCTTCCTGGCCACGGCCATCCCCGACCGATGCTTTTTGCTTCCTTAAGTTACTCAGGCCAGGCTTTATTTGCCAGCCCACATTCATTCAGAAATGTTCTTCAGGTATTTATACACTGTCTGCTATGGAATCTCAAGTATTATGCCCCAAACCTGGTTATCCCTATCCAGAATGCCCAAAACTTAGTTACTGCATATCAGGAATAACCAAGATTCTATAAAATACTCCAAAGGAGGGGGGGGAAAACCCCCCTGTAAACCACAGAAGTCAAAGACACCAAGTAAGAAGCACGGCTAAAGGGAATATACAAGAGGAACTAGAAGGAATAAGGGTTACAATTAAAGGAGAAGACTCAAACTCTACTAGCACAGAATGAAACAAAATACTTTAACACTGGAAATTCTGAGGTCCTAGGGGAGACCAACCCTGACTGCTCTTTAGAAGGCCAGATCCTGAAGAGGAAGCTCAAAGACTTTGGCCACCTCATGAGAAGGAAGGGAGGACTCACTGGAGAAGAAGAGCCGAGTGCTGGGAACGATGGAGGGCCAAAGAAGGAGGAGGAGGAGGAGGGGGCAGCTTCAATGGACTCCGGGGGATGGTAGAGGACAGGAAGGCCTGGAGGAGTGCTGTCCATGGGGTCACGATGAGTCAGACACGACTTCACAACTAACAACAACAACAACATACCGAAGGACATTTCTGAACCAGGGATCCAGAAGGGCTTGCCTCTACAGGCAGACTGTTTTGCAAGAGAAGCAAGTAGGGCCTGACATGTCTGAGGCTGATTTGGAAACGGATTTCAAAATGACATCCTACAAGAATGACACGCAAAACATAACCCTGGACACGCAAAAGAAACTGTTGATCTCTTCACAATGAAAAGGAATATCTGAATAACAAGCAGAGGGAGCCTCTGGGCCAGACTGCTCACCCTTGCATGTGGACCCTGCTCGCCCCACACTGAAGAGACCATCGGTCCCCGCCATTTGGTTCCTCTCTTCTTGGGGGACCCAAATCCCAGACTTCGATCACTCAGGATTAAACTTTGACATTTGCCACTTGCACCAATTCATCAGACATTTTACAGAAAAACCTCTTTTTTTTACAAACCTTCATTTAGCAGACTTTGGAAGCAACAAAAAAAAAATTGAATTCAGGCTAATGACTTTCTGGAATCAGTTCAGGTTATACTTTCAACTACTATGTTAATTTTTGCATAAACATTTTATATAAAATTAATACACATTTCATACATCCAGCTTTAACAGATAATTGGCTTTAACAGGCATTCTCTCTCTTCAAATGGCAAATCATTTCAAATGTAAAATCAAGGTTTTATTACCAATGCTTCCCCTCTGTCTCTTTTACTTTCAGAGACCAATCATGAATGCAGTTTTCATTTGCCTTTCAGTCCTTCATTCATTCATTCATTCATTCATTCAGTTTACATAGCCGTCCGTCTCACATCTGTGAGAAGCAATCAGGAAGTCCTGGTGAAGAAGCATCATAAATACAAACCAGTTGCCAGGCGTCTGAATTTTCATTGTGGGGATGCTGCAAAGGTTGTAACTGTGAAAAGCGGTCATAAATCAACGTTTTTCAGGTGCTGTTGTAACTTTGAATGGTCACTAAATGAACTGTTGTAAGTCAAAGGCTACCTGTACCATTGACTTTATGAACAGTTTTTTTGTTTTAAAACTGTTCCCTCCAAAAGACACACACACACACACACATATCCTGGAACAAGCCACATTACACAAAAGACAGAATAAGTGTCAGCAAAGATAAGCCTCAGGGAAGAGGATCCAGCCTATACAGACACCGGTCCCTGAACAACTGGCACCCTCTTGCTTCTCCCCACCCCATCTCAGTTATGGACACTGAGAGCATTTGCACCAAGACAAATTCCTTGTGTGTCCAACCACACTTGGCCAATCAAGAATTCTAGTCTAGTCTATTCTATATTCTATTCTATTCTCCATTCCAATATCTATTCTATTCTATTCCATTTTATATTCCATCCCCACTCCCTCTTTTGTAGGGCAGTACTTTCTCCACCCCCCTTTTCCCCAACTGGTCAGTCCATAGGGGTTCAAGCCCCAGTCCCTGCCTGCTGTGCCCTCCTGATGTCAGGGCTCACACCAGACTCATGAAACCCAACCAGTCTTCCAGATATTTAGTTATTGGATATATATTCGGTTAGGCTACTTCTGTGACAGACTCAGCTTTCATTTCCAGATAACAAAGGGTGCGGGAAGGAAACAGAAGGCTACATACAGTTTCCCTTTGTCTGCAAGGGCTCTCTATTCTTGGCTTGACTGCGCTGTGAATTAAAACAGATTTGTAGACTGAGCTGCACAAGAAGTGTGCATGTGACAAGATGGCTGTCGGATGCTAATTTGCGAGCTCCGCCGCTTGCTCCGCTCTCCAGGCCGGGCCTTCTCCTCCCTCGGGGCCCTTTGGTGAAGGTGATTGGGGCCCGGGGGGGCGAGTTGGCACGGCCGTAGGGGTGTAGGAGCGGACGGCTGGGTTGCCTGGATGGCCGTTTCGGCGGTCCGGGCGGCGGCCAGGGTGACGGCATTTGCCATCTTGCCTCACCCCGGCACGCCTTGTTTATGGGCTTCGCTTGCGAGCGGCCTCGCCGTGATTTTTGGCTTTTAGCCTGGTTTCAGTGCTCAGCTGGCTTCTTGGCGGGTCCTGTCTGGCTGGTCTGTTCCTTCCTTCCCCGCCTACCTCAGCTGTTGAGCTGGCAACGGTTTGGGCTGGCGTCTCGGCGCTGCTGATGGTAGCGCTGCTGATGGTGCTGCCCAACCGGGAGGGCCTGTCTTTTCCAGCCTTGGTGGTCCCAGCTCGGGCCGACAAAAATTTGCTGGCAATGTGGAGGCCCGGCCCTGCCCCCGACCAGTCCCGCAGCCTAGGCTCCGTTGGCCTGGGTAGCGGTGGTGACGGTGGGAGTGGCGGGGGCCGGTGATGGTGACGCAGCCCAGCCTGTCGGGTCTGCCGCCTTCGGGGAGGATACCCCTAGCCCGGATGGCCCTGTTGACGGTCCTGACCCCGTGGGCGGAGTCGAGGATGATTTGGAGACCCCTCCAGCCTGGATGTCGCTTTGAGGCCTCTGATTTGGCAGGGACATCTCCAGTAGCGGGGTCTCTGACGGCGGTGGGGGCGGCGCCCTTGATCTGGGCGTCCCCGCCGGGGACGATGGCCCGGAGGCCTCGCCGATGGCGGTGACGGCAGCCTGGCCCAATATCGTCTGGTCCAGAGGTGGGGACGCCTGGCTCAAGGACGGCGGCGGTCGCAATGGCGGGGGCCTGGGCTCCGATGGCTCCAGCGGTGATGCTGTAGACAGGGGCTCTGGCGGCTCCGGCGCCGAAGACGGGCCTATCTCAACCATCCCGACCTCGATTTCGTCCACGACGGCGGCAGCGAGGACAGAGGTTGTGGCCGGATGTTTGTGGTGCCAGGGTAGGTCGGTCCCGATCTTATCGACCTTCCCCTTCCCGACCTCGACTTCGAACATTAGAGACATGACTGGCCGGCCACCATTTAACCGGGCTGTTAACCTATTCAGCGGCAGAGCTATGGGCCCTCAGAAATGTCTCCCTTTCTTTGAGGTGGCCCCCGACCTTTCTAAGGCATACCTTGATGGCGGATTTTGGAATACGGAGAGGTGGCACAGCCAAGGGAAACGTACCCAATTATATTCCTTTATTTGTAAATTTTTAGCGGGGTTAGGGAGGGTGACCAGATTGGGTTTAGAGGACAACCCGTCTGAGACAAGGGCCAGACCAGGGGTTACGCGCGACCGGGAGGTTTTGGGGGCGGGGGTGGTTAAATCGAGGATGGGGGTTTCTCATCGGGGGGAGGAGGGGATGGTTATCCGCACGATCAACGGGAGAGGCAGGTATGGCGTGGACAGGGGGCCTTATTATGTTTCGGGAGCTCGCCCCCGCTGTTTACGAGCGGTGGCATGCTCCAACCCCCGGGTCACTTCCCGTTCCCTGGGTTGTCCGAATGATCCGGCCCCGGGTCTTCGGTTGATGCTGTGCAATACCAGGTCCGTACTTAATAAGGCCCCCTTCATTCATGATCTGATTATGGAGGAGGGAGCGGACCTGGCAGGTGTTACCAAAACCTGGTTGGGCCAGGAGGGGGGTGTTCCCCTGGTGGAGATGTGCCCAGCCGGGTTTCGGGTTTTCCATCAACTGAGGGCCCAGGGGAGGGGTGTGCGATGATTATTCGGGAAGATCTAGGGCCTAGGGAATCCACTGTCCCTCAGACGACCGGATGTGAATCCCTCTTTGTGAAGTGTGGTTCCGGGGTTCAGATGGGCCTATTGATCACATACCTGGCTCCCTGCTATGTGACATCGGCCCTGCTTGAGCTCCTCGAAGTCATAGCCGACATGGCGGTTGAGAACCCCAGGCTCATGGTCATGGGGGATTTCAATCTGCCTTCGGCCGGCGGGGCCTCGGGGATTTATCAGGAGTTCTTGGCTTCCATGACAGCCTTGGGCCTGACCCAATTAATTAGGGACCCCACTCATGTTGGGGGTCACATCTTGGATCTGGTTTTTGTCTCTGGACAGTGGCAGGATGATCTAGGTATAGGGGACGTTGTTGTTGAGCCCGTCATGGTCTGATCATTCGCTCCTTAGGCTAGACTTCCATGCCGCACCTCCTCGTCGCAGGGAGGCGGAGCCGATACGATGGTTCCGCCCCAGGCGCCTGATGGACCTGGATAGGTTCCTGATGGAGCTTGGGCCATTTCCCAGTATTCACACACACGACTCGGTTGAGGACCTGGTGGCCGCCTGGGATAGGATGGCGGCTGGAGCCCTTGACCAGGTCGTGCCCTTGCGGCCTCTGATCCGATGCCGATCCCAATTGGCTCCTTGGTTCTCCGAGGAGCTGAGGGAGATGAAGCGCTGGAAAAGACACCTAGAGAGTGGTTGGAGGACCACCTGCTCCGGATCGGACCCAACACTATTGCAGTCCCATATTAGGGCCTATTTAGTGGCGATAAGGACGGCAAAGCGTTCACACTTTTCCGCCCTTATCGCGTCCGCAGGAAATCGCCCAGCTGCCCTTTTTAGGGTGACCTGCTCCCTTTTAGAGGTGGGAGTGCGGGAGGATCCTCTACAGGGGCGGGGCTGAGGATTTTTTCGAATTTTCTGCAGGACAAAATCACTCAGGTCCGGGATGGGTTGGACTCTGACTGGGCAACTCTGGACGGGGGGGTGGGGACGGAGTTCAGGGAGGTCATTTGGGGGGAGTTTGATCCTGTGACCCTTTTAGGACGTGGACAGGATGCTGGGTGTGATGAATGCCACCACATGTTTACTGGATCCGTGTCTCTCCTGGCTGGTATTGACCACTCGGGAGGTGACACGAGGTTGGTTCCAGGGCATTATTAATGCTTCCTTGAGTGAGGGGTTTTTGCCTGCTACTTTGAAAGAGGCGGTAGTGAGACCCCTCCTCAAGAAACCGTCCCTGGACCCAACTTTATTATCTAACTATCATCCGGTCTCCAACCTTCGCTTTATGGCGAAGGCTGTTGAGAGTGTGGTGGCACGACAGCTCCCCCAGCATCTAGATGAAGCTGTCTATTTAGATCCACGCCAATCAGGCTTCAGGCCCGGGTACAACATGGAAACGGCATTGGTCGTGTTGGTGGATGATCTCTGGAGGACCTGTGACAGGGGTTATTCCTCTGCCCTGGTCCTATTAGATCTCTCGGCGGCTTTTGATACTGTCGACCACAGTATCCTATTGCGGTGGCTGGGGGGGTTGGGAGGCACGGTATTACGGTGGTTCTCCTCCTTCCTCTCCAACCGTTTGCAATTTGTGTTGGCAGGGAGGCAGAGATCAACCCCGAGGCCCCTGATCTGTGGGGTACCTCAGGGGTCGGTGCTCTCACTCCTCCTGTTCAACGTTTATGTGAAGCCGCTGGGTAAGGTCATCCGTGGCTTTGGGGTAGAATTTCATCAGTACGCTGACGATACTCAGCTGTACATCTCTCCCCAGGCCACCCCGACAAAGCCGTGGAAGTGATGACCTGGTGCCTGGAGGCTGTGCGGGGTTGGATGGGACGGAATAGGCTTCAGCTCAACCCGGCCAAGACCGAGTGGCTGTGCTTTCCAGCATCCCGATATAGCCAGCTAACTCCATCGTTGGCCGTGGGGGGTGAAATTCTTGCCCCCACAGAGAGGGTGTACAATCTGGGTGTCCTCCTGGATGTATGGCTGTCATTAGAAGACCACTTAGCGGCCGTCGCCAGGGGGGCGTTTTGTCAGGTCCGTAGGATCTACCAATTGTGGCCCTTTCTGGATTGGGACGCACTTCGCACGGTCACATCAGCCCTCGTCATCTCCCGCCTAGATTACGCCAATGCTCTCTACATGGGGCTCCCCTTGAAGAGCACCCGGAGGCTCCAGTTGGTGCAAAATGCAGCCGTGCGGGTGGTTTTGGGGACTCCTAGGACCTCCCATGTTACACCACTTTTGCGTGAACTGCATTGGCTCCCGGTGGCCTTCCATGTGCGATTCAAGGTGTTAGTGACCATCTTTAAAGGGCTCCATGGCTTGGGACCTGGGTACTTACAGGACCGCCTACTGCCACCATCAGTCTCCCGTCGGCCAGTGCGCTCCCACAGGGCGGGTCTCCTCGGGGTGCCGTCGGCTGGACGGCTGGCGACCCCAAGGATGTGGGCCTTCTCTCTGGGAGCACTTTCCCTCTGGAACGAATTACTCCCGGAGATGAGGACCATCTCTGACCTTTTGACCTTCCGGCGCGCTTTGAAAACCCACTTATTCCATCAAGCCGGTCTGGCCTAGAATTCCGTGCAGGGTTTTTAATTGGTTTTAAACGGTTTTTAATTTTATAACTTTTAACCTTGATTGCTTTTATCTATCAGCCATCTTATTTAATCTTTTTAACTGTTTTTAAATATTGTATTTTTTCATTGCATTTTATTTGGCTGTACACCACCCCGAGTCCCATCGGGAGAGGGGGCAGTATAAAAGACTAATAAATAAATAAATAAACAAACAAATAAATAATAAATAAATAAAAAATAAATAAATAAAAATAAATTTCTAATCCAATCTCCCCCCCAACGCACAGTAATCCACTAGACTGCCTGCAAAAGGGGGGGGAGGGAGAGAATGCTACTTAACTGCTCTTATGGTCGAGAGAGCTCCCCCTCCCAGATCTGCTTCCTTCCGTCCCAGGCGGTCATGGGGGGGGGAATCCATGTGCTGCTTGCCCTTTCAGGGGGGATCAGCTTTCAAGATACAGGGAGTCGCCCCCCCCCCATGACCGCCTGGGACCAGAACACCTGTTGCTAAGCAAGGTGGGAAGTGAGTCACACCAGATTTTACCACCTTCTTGTAGTGGTCCTTAAATGAATTACACAGTCATTAAACGAACCCACTGACTTTCCCTGTCAGAAGCCGATTGGGGAAGATGGCAAAAAAGGGCAGCCATCCAGGGACAAAGACTGCTGGCTGCCAAGGGGCCGCGGAGATGCTGCCCCAGACAGTCGTAAGTGTGAACGCAAGCTGTAAATCTCTTTTATCAACACCCTTCAACAAGCAAACGGTCATGGTCATACTTTCACCCTAAACAGACCCCCCCCCTTACTGTCCCATTCCTCAGAGAGGCTGGCTTGGGGGTGCCCTACTCCAGCTCCCCCACATTCCTTTCCAAGTGGCCGGACCCAAAGAGGGCACGGGGGAGAATCTTCCAATGGCCAAAGTGAAAATGAAGTATCATCAAATCCAATAATTCAGCTATAATTGAACTTGGGTAAACCGGAATGCCTTGTCACATATTAGATTAAGATGGATGGTCATATAAATATTCATAAATAAATGGGAAAGGGTCACTAATTGAAAAAAATGTTCAAAAATATAGAGCCGAAACAATGGAATCCTAAACACAGAATTAACAGATGCCCAGTAAACGTGAGGCAAATTGGCACCAGGTCAAGGAAGGGCGCAGCGCTACCAATGGATAATCGGGAGGGAGAAACGCAGGATCCCCTGGAGACCTGGATGGGATCCACTCCCTCCCACGGCAGAAAGAGGTGGAGAGGGTTCCTCTGCCAGCCCCAGAGGCTCCAAGGAACCCGAAGGTAACGGTGCCTGCAGCATCGGCCGACTCCCCACTTCAGCATCTCAGAGGAGCCAGGAAGAGAGGGAGGAAGGCGACTCCGCAACCAACTACTAGTGCATTGTCGTGTACAGACTGTGGAAGATTAGTTTTTAGTGCCATAAAATGGCATGTGCCATGCTATGAGTGGAGAACATGTGGTCATCATATAAAATCATCCTAAGCAAGAAAAATATTCAGTGGGTTATGAAAAAGAACCTGAGGAGTTACAGAAAGACTGGCTACCAAGCCACTATGCTAATTCCGTAAGGAAGCAACATTTTTACACAAAATAGGGCTGTATATACCAGAGGCTTTAGAAAAGAAAGGGGAGTAGAAAGTTAAAACCCCAAAGAATGGAGGGAGAGCTTTTCCTGGCCCCAAAGAGCTCACACCTGGTCCCTCTTGTCTGCTTGAGAAGACTCCCTGAAGGAATCTAGCTGAGGAACAGAGGCCTTTTCCAGTCTCATTGAGAAGAGGAAGTGTCGCAAGTCATGGACAGCAAATAATCCTCCCCCTTCCCATTGCTAAAAGGAGGGATGGACAGCTGGAAGCCTCAATTCATCCTCCTTGAAAGGTCCATCCTTTCACTCTTAAATAACGCTTAGCAGCTGTGGATAACTGGAAGGAGAGGCTTCATGTTACTGTAATAATTCATCTTACTTCAATTGTATAATTTTATACACACATATCCGCATAAACAAAACAGGGAAATGCCTTGAATCTTACAGTGTTAAGATTAGATGTGAACAGTAAGAGAATTATGCTGGGATCAGAGAAATTGGAAATTTGAAAAATGTAGTTTTGGTAGGCATATAAGAAATTGCCTTAATTGTGGGGAACACTGTCAACTTTGGTGTGGCCTGGCAATTTCCCAGAAGTTAATCCCTACCAGAAGCATTTCATGGTATTCCAGAGGATTCAGCCCCAAGGGCAGCCTATTTCTGCCAGAATATTGGAAACATACAAACACAGATGCCAACTGATGGCAACTAGTAGTCCATCGAGTCTGTGCTTAAGGGTTTTTTTAAAAATTGTCGGATGATGGACATGTTGTTTACCCCAAGCAGGTTGAAACTTAGCTACTGATCCCTGACCCGCTACCTCCACCAGAAGTTGGCTCTAAGCTTCCACGACTCTTTCCGCAAAGTCTTACTTTCTAACATGACCTTTCAACTTCCCTCTTGCCAGTTTGAAACAGCTTCCAGTTCTAAGGATTCCTCAGCAGAGCACTAAGGGCCCCGTCCCCCTGTCCTTCTTTCTGAGCTTTAAGTGAAATAAGACCCTTGCATCCCAGCTCAAGAGTTGAGGCAAAAACCACCAACTTTGCCAAAAAGAACAATATATTTACATTATTCTGCTGTGAGTATCTGCATTTTCCCATCCTCTCTGTCCATAACAATTAAAGTAAACTAAGTTTGTAGAATTCAGCTTGGGCGTGAGGAAAATGCTTTCCTATCACTAACCATCATCTAGTGCCAACACACCCATCTAGAAACAAGGGAACAGTTCAAATGCTCATTTAAACCATGCACAGGCACCTCTGGCCTCCCCATTGCTCTTCCAGTGGGAAATCTCCATGTGCAGGTCACTGGCTGTTCAAGGTGGTGGGAATTGGGAGGCAGAAGGCAGCATCCAAAGGCAGGACGAGGAGGCTAAATGAACATCCCACCAGGTCCTCCGGAGGGACCCTGGCCCTGGGCTCTCCTCTCACGTTGCCAACCAAGGGTGGGTTTCTTGGGGGGGACACAGCCTCTCTGCTATGTCCTCTCTGCCCTTTGCCTCAAAAGTGATAACCACTGGCTAGCCATCTATTGTGGGGGGGTGATTTCCTTTGGACCCTTGGCATCTCCTGCCTCCCCCCTCCTGCTGCAACCAATGCAAGGACTCCATAGAAAAGGTCCCTTCCACCCCCCCATCAAGCATGTCCCCCTTCCCCAGAGCACACAGCCCTGGTGCCCACTAAGGCAGAGTAACCTAAAGCAAGAGGGGAGCATTTCTGGCAGAGCTCAAGCCACCCTTCTGAAAGGGGATCCAGCAGCCCCCTCAAGAACACCATTTCTTTGGGGGAGGGCCAGTATGGTGTCCACCCCAAAGCTTCCAATGGGATACATCCTTGGGCATCTTTTTTTTCTACCACTGTTTGGGGAAACTATAATGTGAGCACAATTTGCCAACAAGTCAATTCTGGAATAGATGCTAAGCACAATTTCGATCTCATTCAAGTCAGAAATGAACTCCAGTTCCCGTCTCAGTATATTTTAATCAATTGTTACTCTAACCCTCATTTGCAAGTGTTGCACAGCAAAAGGGAACCTTTCCAGAAGTTCAGGGGCCCCACCAGAGAGGCGGAAAAGCAAAATAAACTCTTCTTCCCAAGGCGGGCAGGGCCAGGCCAGCCCTACAGCAGCGCCCCCCTCGCCATCCCCAGAAGGTACCCAGCCGGGAAGCTGGGATGGTTTCACCTACCTGGGTGTCGGCAGTCTGGCTGCTGGGCAAGGTCTCCGAAGTCAGGCCGGTGCTTGGCGGACTGGACAAGTCCCAGGTGCCCCCGGGCTGGACGGGTTGAGCCGGCTTCGGTTCATCGGCGCTTTTGGGGTTTTCAAGCAGAGTCACCTCGTAGAACTCTTGAATATCTGGGGAGGTTAATTGGCGGCTCCTCAGAAGGAATCCTCCTCCTCCGCCCGGAGCGAAGGCTTCCAGCAGCCCCCCCCCCCCTCCTCCCGTGTCCAGCCCCGGGGCAGCCCTTTCAGCGAGAGGGAGGGGCGGCGACAGACAGCCCGAGGCCCACGGGGCAGGCGGAGCACCAGCCGAGGGGAAAACTCCGCTCTCGGGACGGGAGCCGCCGCAACTTTCGCCCGCCGGCCACGCCACCCCCGGAGCGCCTGGCAAAGGCTCCACAGCCAGGAAGGGGAGGCCGACTCGCGCCCCCGGGACCCTGCGGCCGCCGCCTGGGAAGAGGGCTGCCAGGGGCCGCCTACCGAGCAGGGCCTGGAAGAGGCTGCTCCGGAAGATGCCGATCACCCGTTCCACCGAGCTGCGCAGCTGCCGGTCCTCCCGCGGGCTCAGCTTGGCGCGGTAGTCCTCCAGGAGCCTCAGGGCGCGCTGCGTGTCTGCGGGCGGGGGAGGCGGAGAGGGAGCCGTCAGAGCCCAGCTGGAGCCCCCCCCCCCCATCGCCCTCTGCACGCGCCCAGAGGCACGGCCCCCCTCCCCTCCCGCGGCCCACCTTGCCTCCTGACGGGCATGGCGAGCGCCGCTCCGGCCTCCCTTCCTGCCCCCGCTTCCACGGCGACCCTCCTGGCTCCCTCCGAGCGGGCGGACGGGCGGCGCCGGGAGCCCAAAAGTTTTCAGGCAAGATGGCGGCACAGGCGGCCGCTGGTCACGCCTCCCGGCCGCCCACCAATCTGAACCCGCCGGCCCGCCCCCTACCTACCCGGTGGGGCGGGCCAGGTGAGCGCCAGGCCCCGGCCCCGCCCAGAAAGTTTCGGCCAGAGCCCGCGCGCCGGAGCCGCTGATTGGTCTGCCGCCGCCCGCGGGCCCGCCCCCGACTCGTTCCCCCCGCCCGGTCCCAGCGCCGCCGGACGCGATCTCGCGCGGAGGGCGCCCGCCAGGTCTGCCGGTCAGTTTGCTGACTCCCTTCGCGGAGGCGCCCGAGTCCCCGGCCGAGGACAGGCCCGCAGGAGGGCCCGTCTGACCGGCGAGAAGGCGGCGCGGACGAAGCGCCTTTCCCTGCCTCCCGTGCCCGTCCGGCACCCGCCCCCGCGGAGCTCGACCCCCTCCTGCCCTCCCACCCCACTCCTGTCCTTAGCTGCCCCGGCTCCGCCCCGACCCCCGGGAGCAGCCCGGCGCCCTTGACGAGCGTGGGGCCGCTGCGCGGGACACGGCGCCCGAGGTCTCCCGTTCGAAGAGCCGCTGAGCCGGAGGCTTTTCTTGCGGGCGTTTCGGGAGCCAAACGGGGGGCAGCAGTGTCCGTGTTGGGAGGCGGAAGGTCATTCCCTCCCCCTCGCATCCCCGCAGGGGGCCCTTCTCGCGTGGACCGGGGCGGGTCTCGCGCCCCAGCCGGTAAAGAGAGAGTCCGGGGGGAGCAGAGCCGCAGACGGAGCCCTCCGTGCTGCCTCTGCCTGCCTTTGGGTGACGGGGGAGCCCGGCGTGGGCATCGCGGTTTCTAGGCCCGCTTCGCGTGTCGCCTCTGGGAGCTCTTCCAGCCCCGTCGCGACAGGCAGACGGGACAGGCCCCCAAAGAGCCTGACTCTCATTGAGTCGCGAAGGTCTCTTTCCTTTTGCTCCAAGACAAATTCCTTGTGCGTCCAACCACCCTTGGCCAATAAAGAATTCTATGTCTATGTCGCTATCCAGGCCGAGACGCGCCGTTTCGATGGAGTTTACTCTGTAACCCCCGTAGGCAGGTGAAGCCCCCGCCCCCCCGCGTGGTTGTGTTTGCTCAGCGGCGCGCTTTGATCTCGCACCCCGTGAAGACCCCTCCCTGCCGCCCGGTCCCCTGGGTAGAAAGCTGCAGCCCCAGGGAGGGGGGGCTCTGGAGGGGGCAGATGTCCGTGTCCCACCCGAGCATGTAATCCATACACCATCTGGTGGCCTTTTCCACCTGATCGGTCAGACAATGCAAAACCGGCTGGTCTCTACTCAGCAAGCTATAAATCACAGGCTGGCAGGGCCAAGGGCCTTCCCTGTTAGGACTGGGCAGCTCTTCGCCCTGCTCAACAAGTGGGCTTCGTTAGGACCGGAGGGAGACTAAGTGCACAAAAGGAATCTGGGAGCAGCTTTTCCAATTAATATATTTCATAAGGATAATTTTTCATGTATCCGCTGTTCAGAAAGCTTATGGCTTTTAATGAAATTTGCATTGGAAAAGCTGCTATCGGATTCCTGAGTTGTTGCACTTGTGGACAAATGTGGCTCTTCTAAATTTGTAAAGAAATGTGGCAGCTGCAGCAGCTGCTGGTGGCTCCTTTCGAGGAAACCACAAGGACATGTTCCGGTCCCACCAATCTTGGGCCGTGATGGAGAGCCCTTCCTCTTGCAGCCCAACCTCTGGAGGTAGCATTGCTGCCACTGAGATTTCTCACGGTGCTGTACTGTGTTTTTCAGAGAGAGCCAGCCAATGTTTTTTTATGATTTTATCTTTTTAAGAATAAATTAATTTTCTATATCACATGAAAGAGCTTTCCCTTCAGTCACACCCCTTGCCTAAGTGCCTAGGCCTAGGCCAACTCCTGGAGGCCTTCCTGCCAAGACTGAGGCAGGACGGACTGGGTGAAGACAGACTCCATGGCCAGTTGCTGATGGTAGAGAAGTGGCTTCCCATTCCAGGGGAGCCAACTGTTGAGGACTAGAGAAGATGAAGCCAGAATGCAATGCTTGCATTCAACCACATTCCTCCTGTCGGATCCCCTTGCGTTTTTCTGTGGCTTCCAGTCTGCTTGGGAATCGCCCCCCCAAAAGATCCGGCCCTTTGGGGCTGTGGGTGAGCAAGAGAGATGCTGCTTCAACCCGCAGCAGCAACAGCAGAGGGGGGAGTTAAGGGGGGGAGGGGGGGACAGAGCAGCTCCTGCCCGTCCCACTGGCTCTAGGGAATGGAGGGCAGGGAGGATCTCCTGGCCAGCTCCCAGAGGGCTCTGGAGACAGCAGCTCCCTTCCGCGATGGGTCTGCTGGCTTCTCACAAAAGCCTAATTCATCTGGCAGTGTCTGCACGGCTTGGAGGCCCCTAGCTCTGCCATGTGGGCCCCAACAGCGCCAGCAACAAGCAGCTTTTGTACAGGAGGGCCCTCCCCCCAGTCCCCGGTCTGCCTGGGCATGGAGATGCCCTGCCCAACTTTGCCCTTCGTGGTGGCAGGTCCTTCATAGAGCCGAGTAGCAGCTGGTTGCCAAGGTTGGCTCCTCCCATCTGCAGCCAAGGAGCCCTCCAGAATCCCCAGAGTTTAGCAATCCAGCCCCTTCATCCCTGAAGGCGCACCAGGCCAAGGCAGCTGCAGCCCTCAAGGCTCTGGAGCCTCTTTACTGCCTGGGGAGAAAGCTGAATGCAAAACATCCCCTCCTCCTGGTGTGGTTTGCTCATGCCTGGCTGTCTTGTGGGGCGGGGGAGGCACCTACAGGCGGGGGAGGGGGGGGGCAGGAGCCCCTCTCTCCAAGGAGCCTTCCCCGCCTGTAATGAAGCTCCTGATCATGACACCCAAGGGGAAAGCGGGGAAGAAAACTTCCATTTGGACATTTCATATACGAGAGATGGAAAAACCCAGTTTCCCTGCCTGCAACATCTCCGGACAGGCGAGGCAGAGGAAAGGGTGGCAAGAGGGAGATGAGAGCTCTTGCTGGGCTCCACCAGATTCATTTCAGAAGCACTTGGGTGAACTAAGGCGACCCTCTGGATCCCTTAACAGGGAGGACTAGGGGCAACCAGATCAGGAGTCTAAACCACCCCCTATGGCCAGAGGTTTGCTGGGCACTCAATGAATCAGTCAGGAAATGGCCAAGCATTGCCTGGAACCAACCCAGATCCCGAGATACTTAGAAGAGACCATTCTGCTCAATCCCTTCGCCCTCAGAGTAATAAGCCTTCTCTGAAGCAGCAAGGGATCTCTCCGGGGCCTCCCTAGCAGGATCCCACCCCAAGGGATCTCGGAGGCAAAGAATGTAGCCTGGGACCTCCCATAGCTTCCTATCTCCGTGGCCAGAGACAGATAAACAGAGTTGGAAAGGACCTTATAGGTCATCTAATCCGGGGGTCACCAATCTTTTGGACTTCAGGGACCACCAAACTTATTATTTTTAATCCTGCAGACCAGAGACCTTGGGAAAATCCCAAAAAAATTCAGCAGGAAAATTCCCCATCTCATTTTGCTACCAATCCATCATTCTTTATTGGGATTGCAGGATACTGTCTCCAGTTCCATTCTCAGGGAGAGAGAGAGACTTTTGCCTTCTTGCAAGGAAAGCAGCAGCAGCAGTCTTTCTTTCTCTCCCCCAAATTCTGCCAGAAATGAGTCTTTGCTGGAGCAGCCTCTTGGAGCAGGATCCCTTGCAGGATCCCAAAGACTCATTTCTGGCAAAGTTTGGGGGAGAGAAAGAAAGACTTTTGCTACTTTCCTAGCATGCAGCCAAAAGCAGAAGTGGAAAGCAGCAGCCTTGTAGCCAAGCCAGGTGCGTGGTGTAAGTGGGTAAGTCCCCCCCCTCCGCCCTTTCCTCCCTCTGCCTCACTACCTTGTGTTGTTTGCAATGCAAGCGACGTAAGCCTTGTGTTCCCATGGGCCATGTGGGCAACACAAGCCTTGTGTTCCTGCGCAGCCTGGATTAATTGCTTTGGGGGCTCCTTTGGGGGTGACATTTCTCTGCAGACCACCAAAATTTTCTCACGGACCACCAGTGGTCCCCAGCTCACTGGTTGGCGACCACTGATCTAGTCCAACCCCCACCCAAGTGGGAGACCCTGCACCATTTCTGGCAAATGGCAGTCCAATCTCTTCTTGAAGGTCTCAAGTGATGGCACTCCCACTTCTGAGGGCAAGCTGTTCCATTGGTTGATTGTTCTCACTATCAAAACGTTTCTCCTCATTTCCAGGTTAAATCTCTCCTTGTTCAGTTTCCATCCATTGTTCCTTCTCTGGCCTACAGGCGCTTTAGAAAATAGCTTGACCCCCTCCTCCTCTCTGTGGCAGCCCCTCAAATATTGGAAGACTGCTATCCTCTCTCCCCTGGTCCTTCTCTTCCCTAGACTAGCCAGGCCCAGTTCCTGTAACCATTCATCGTATGTTTTAGCTTCCAGTCCCCTAATCACCCTGGTTGCTCTTCTCTGCACTCTTTCTAGAGTCTCAACATCTTTTTTATAGTGAAATAACCAAAACTGGATGCAGTACTCTAGGTGTGGCCTTATTAAGGCTTTATAGAGTAGTAATAGCACCTCCCTTGATCTCAATTGTATCCCTGTTAATGCAATTTAGGATTGCATTAGCTTTTTTTGCTGCTGCTGCACACTACTGGCTCATATTTAGCTGGTTGTTCACTAAGACTCCAAGATCCCTCTCCCAGTTACTGCTATTGAGCCTGGTTCCACCCAGACCACCACCCCAAGAGCCGCCAACTTTCCCCCCCACCGATGACAAGTCCAAGAGATCTAGACCAAGGAGGACACCTGGGGGGGTCCTTCCCTGGAGAAGCTCTGGCCAGCCGCTTCCATGTGGTCACCAAGATGACACGGAGGTGTCTAGAGTGTTATCAGGGCTGGCTGATTCGGCTAACTCTTGGCTTCATTTTCTGTATTTATTACTTGTTATATTTATTTGCTGCCGTGGGTCTGTTCTAGACCACTTGTAATAATAAAAAGGAAGGAAAGAAGAGAGGGTAAACAAAGCAGAAGTAAAGTAATACAATAAACAATGAAAAAGAAAACAGGAATGCATCAATATGGTAACAAAAATATGGACAGGTTGAGAGCAGAGAGCAAGGGAGATGGGGAGGTAGAGTCAGCCATCAATCCAGCAGCCCCCTCCAGGGTGCAAAATTCCCCCTTGGGGTCTCCAGGCCAGCCAGAAACAGGGGGAGGGGCAGATCTTAGCCCAGAGGGTGGGAGGTTCCCAAGGGCGGGTGCTGTGGCAGAAAAGGCTCTTCTGGATCCAAGATCTCTGACCAATGGGATCCGTAGTAGGCCCTCTCTGCTGGCACGAGTAGGATGGGCTTGTCCTAGCAGGACGAGGCGGTTCCTGAAGGAGCCTGGACCCATGGAGGGCTTTAAGGTCAGAACCAACATCTTGCACCACCCTCGGAAGCAGGCCGAAAGTAACCAGTGAAGTTTGCAGAGCAGAGCTATATAATGTGAGCCATCCTGGTGGCCCCAAAGACGGCTCTCACGGCCCCATTTTGCACCAGCTGAAGCTTCAAGGGCAGCCCCATGTAGAGCACATTGCAGTAGTCCAGATGAGAGAGTACGAGGGCTTGAGTAACGAGTGCAGCGAGTCATGATCCAGGAAAGGCCTCAGCTGGTGCGCAAACTTTCATATTTTTATTAAAAGTTTAAGAAGAAAAATTAAAAACTAATAAAAACTAATATAAAATGAGAAAAGAAAAACCAGAATACTAAACGTGCAAGATAGGGGGGAGAAAGTAAAAGAAAAATAGAAAAAAGATACAAAGAAATGGCTTTCCATCTTCTTTACAGCAGTTAATGTACAATTTTAAATTTACTTCTTACTCTAAATGCCACTCTGTCCTCTTAGCTCTGCCTAGAGCAAGAATCAGAGTTCAGAGGGGGATCCAGGCATGGGGTCAGCCCCACCTCCCCCCCCCCCCCAAGTCCAGCCCTAATTTGCAATCCTGGAAATGCCCACATCAGAAGTCGCATTCTCACAATTAACCCATTTTCTGAGGTTTCGCAATCCAGCGCAAAGGAAAAGCTAGGATTTGTGCAATTTACGGAGTGAATCCAATCTAGGGAGATTAACCCTAGTCAAGTCTTAGTTTGTCCACTGCCTGCAGCTGCCGGGTCTTTTTCTGCTTAGGCATCATGTGTGAACTCAGCCAGTGCAATATTGCCAGATATTAGCAAGCAGCTTGTTACACCAAAGAACGGGAGGAGGGAAAAAACCCAAGACTGGGGCCCATTGACACGCAGCCCAGAGATGGAGCCTTCCAGGCAACTGGAATTGCTCGCAGCTGCAGTTGGGGCTTTTGCTCTTCACACAGCTGGAGAGAGAGCAGCCATTCCCTGGGGACAAGCCTGGACCCCAAAAGGCCACCCCCGGCCTCATCCTTCAGCCACATCACCTGGACCCCCCAGCTCCCGCAGGGATTTTGGCATGAAGCCGGGGGTCAGCCTACGGGGCCGCTGGCACAGAGGGCACCACGACTGCTGCTGCCGCCCCTGCCTGGATCAGAAGGCAACAAGAGGAGGAGGGAGGGTACAGAGAGCTGGGCCCCACCTGACTTTCTCCTCTCCCTCTTCCCTTGCCTCCTGCCAGAAAAGGCACCTGCTCCACAGAGCAGCTCAATCCTCCCAGGGGGCCTGCAAGGCACGTGGCCTACCAGGAGGAAGAGGGCAAGGATGGGGACCAAACAGTGGCCAAGACCCCCTTCAAGCCCACCGAGGAAGGGCAGGAAAGTTGCTTGTGGACAGTGCCCAGCTGGTTGTGAGCCAAGAGGTGTCTGCTGGGGAGAGGGGGATGAATCCCTTGTGCCCTGCTGAGAAAGACCAGCAAGGTCTCTGGCTGCACCTCATATAATTTCAGGGAGAGGCTCTTAATTATACCAAAGGGCTTCTGACTTGGAGGGTTTATTCCAGAAAGGGCCTGGGCAGCTGCAGAAGCAACACAGATGAGCATGGAAGTGGGAGGAAGGGAGAGTTCCAGCTCCCCACCAGGCTCATCTATCCCCCTCCTCGCAGGCCATGGAGCAACAGAGTATTAAAGTGCTCTATGACATATAAACGGTAATCGGGCCAAATGCTTCTAAGGCTGCACAATCTCTTTCTGGGGGGAGGGAGCAGTCTTCCACAGAGGGAGGGGCACAGCCAGAAAGCTAAGGAAAACCTCCTATGCTCTTTCTTTGATGTGCGGGGGGGTGGGGGGGTGGGGGTGGGGGTTAACCCCAGAAAGTGCTGCCCCGGGGAGAGAAAAGCCCGCCTCGCGTGTCTTGGGGTGGAAGAAAGACTGCAGACCAACTCAAAGCCCCCTACCTCACCCCGGTTCCCCGGGATGGTGCCACTGGGTCCTGCTGCCTTCCTGCTTAGCCTCCAAAGGAGCCCCTGGAGAGGGGCACAGGGCTGGCCCCAGGACAAGCAGGAGGAGGGCGCCTCTCGCCCCCACCTCCGGCACAGCGGCCGGGACATCGGGTCTCTGATCAAGGAAAAAAGGCCAATGATTCAGGCGGGTTGAATGTCACATGGTTTAATGTTGTTCACCGAAGAAGAGGACATCCAGTCACCGTCCCTCCCACTTGCTGGTTGGGGGGTGATGCTCCTGTCCCCCTCCGCTGGCAGCCACAAGCCCGTGCCCCCAGCAGGCACCCCCGCCCCTGGCAACAGACCGACCGGTGTGCCAAATCTCTGCCAGGTCTTCCCGATGCCCCAGCAAGGCTGTCTTGGAGGGGCAACAGCCGTGGCGGTCAGGGACTGACAGCCACAAGCCATTCCGTCAGGCAGACGTCCTAGGTCAGGATTGGGGGAGCCCCCCTGCTCAGACTGCCCTGCTGGAGGGTTAGGGTTCCAAGGGCCTAGAGAAGTCAAATTGGAGTGATCCACGGTGGCTCCCGAGCTGTGGGTGGGCTTATGGTGCTGGGGCAGATGGAAGGCGGCCTCCCTCCTGCCCTGCGATTCCCCCCGCCCACCCATCAGCCCTGGGGCCTAGTGCAAAGGGCTCAGCCTGGAGCTGCTGACTAAGGCCAGGCTGCCCTCTCCCTTGCAGGAGGGACTCTATGCACTGGCAGAGCCCCCAAAGGGTTGAGCGCGCGGTCAAAGCTCCTCCAGTAGGGAGAGGGGCTTGGCGGCGCTTGGTCCACGGCGCCCTTGAAAAGGAGTGTGCAAAGACAAGTGTGGCCCCTGACTGCTGCGATCCCTCCCTCCACCCCCCACTCCCCTGTGGCCACAACACAGGACTCTAGGCCCCAGGCTGCCCAGGACTGGAAGGGCAGGTCCGAAGGAAGGAGATGACCAATCTCCCCTAAGGCCAATGCAAGTCTGGCCAAGAAGGGAATACTTGAAATAAATACCGTCATCGGAGTCCCCCTGAAAGACACGAGCTGGACCTGCCTACCTGACACACCATGCAAGGGGTTAAATTACGTCCCAATGTTTAAATTAATCACAGGCCTAAAATAGAGTTTAAAAACCACCTAACCCAGCAGCTGCCGGAGAACTGGACAGCGTAACCTTTAGCGTAACCGTCCCTAGCTGGTTCAGCTCCAGCGGGACCCCCACCCCCCACCCTCACCCTCAGTAGATGTAGAGGCGGTCAGAGATGGCCGCGGGCATGTGGGTCATGACCTGCATGCGCAGCCACCAGTAGTAGTCCATGGGGTGGTAGCGGGTGTAGGGCGTGGTGGAGGTGAGGGCGTGGCCGATGCTCTCCACCACCGGGGAGGTGTCTGAGGAGCCGCTGCTGCAGTACGACTCCATCTTGGCGATCTGCTCGTCAAAGTACTTCCGCCCGTAGTCGCGGCGCACAATCTCCGGCAGCTCGTCCCACATCTTGTCGGCGATAGACTGGATGCGCTCGGGGCTGTAGAGGCTGGTGCCAGCGATGAAGTTGCCCGGTTCCACGATGCAGACCTTCACGTCGTGCGGACGCATCTCGTAGCGCAGGCAGTCGGAGAAGGCCTCCACCCCGAACTTGGTGATGCAGTAAGGGGAGCGGGCAGGGTTGGCCATCCGGCCCATCATGCTGCTGATGTTGACCACACGGCCTGCCGGGGCGAAGGCACCGTGAAGGGAGCAGTCACCCCACAGGGACCTCACAACTCTGGGGCACCTCTGGATGCGGCTGCCCATTCTGGCTCTGCTGGGGCGAAGCAGGAGGCCTCCCCCGCCACCTCTTCTTCCGTGACCGTCACCCCTGCCATCGGGAGCCCAACCTCCCTCTGGCTGCGATGGGGCTCTGCGTCCACCCGTCCCAGGGAGGGGGGGTGACAGGACCCCACTTACCTTTGGCTCTCCGTATCAAAGGCAGGAAGGCCTTGGTGGTGCGGATGGTACCCCAAAGGTTCACTTCGGCCACTTCTTTGTAGGTGTCCATGCTGGTGAATTCCACCTCTCCAAAGGTGGAAATGCCGGCATTGTTGACCAATCCCCAGAGCCCTGGAAGGGAAGCCAAAGAAGTGGTCCCCTTAGCCATCTCTGCTGGCCTTTCTCTCTGGGAAGGCCAAAGGTCAGTAACCCTATCTTTAGCGGGAAGCTCAAATGACCATCGCTCGCTCTCCTCCTCCCTCTCCCGAAAAGGAGAAACTCCTTCCTGGTCTTAAATCTTTCATTTTTAGGGAAGGATCCTCCTTGTTGGAGCCTGCACTGAGTTGGGTTAACTGGGTCCCCTCGGGGTGAGGTACAGATCCAGGGGCTCCTGTGTTGAATGAAGAGGAGGCGGTGGAGGCTGTCCAAGATTTGTCTGGCTCTCCTTGGCCCAGGAGCCCATCCGCCACGCTGGACTCTGCCTGGCCCCCTCGGAGGCTGGTGCTGGGGGCGGGAAGGGGGGGGGGAAGAGGGGTCCCGTCAACAACCACCCTGCCGAACAGCTTCTGCCCCCTGTTGTGAATTAGCTTCTCTATAAAGCCCACCGGCCAGTTTGGAGGGCAAAGAGGCAGCCACAATGGCGTCCTGCAGAGCTAGAAACCATGGGAGACCGTGCCCTCAAATTCCCCCTTTCCTTTGTGGGGACAAGGGGCTGATAGTGATCTATTGGTCCAGAGATTCAACAAGAGATCTGAGGAAGCATCAGGCTGCTGGTCCCTCCACAGCAGCAGCAGCCCCTCTTCCAGGGCTCACTCCAGAAGCCCCCCTAGAGCAAACTATGCTCTGGCAATACTCAGACAACCTCCCGGACTAGCAGAACCTGCAATGGGCACAAAACACAGCAGCTTGCCTGCCGATTGGGAAGACAAAACTGACTCAGCAGGATGACACCTTACGCTACTTATTGCTTGCAAAAGGTCTCTGGTACTACAAGGATACTTCCGGAGAGACTCCTCCAAAGAGAATGACCTCTTCCATAGATTTGGTCCTGGAGGAGACCCTGAAGTTATCCTGGCCGCAGGGGTGAGGGAGGAAAATACCATGTGGATCCTGAATATATTAGTTCTACTTTATTTTTATTTTTTTGTTTATTATACATTGGCTTTGAGAAAGTTAATGAAGATAGTAGACAGTAAGCTGGAAATGAAAGTAATAGGGGATAAAGAGTGAAAAATATATGTGAGGATGAAATGCTTTTGCTATTGGATTAATGAATTGAAAATACGAAGTATGAACTTATTCAAAGATCAGTGGAATAGATAATGATTTGAAATGAAATTAGATAAGTTAGAATTGTAATTATGGCTACATACTAATGTTATAACCTGAAATCATGCTGCTCACTTGAAGAGATATGTAAAATAAAAAACAAAAAACTTCCATTAAAAAAAAAGAGGAGAGGGAGGTAGGAGCTGGAAGCCATCCTGCCACCTGGAACACCCTTCCCTGAGCTCCGCGTTGGGGTTTGTGTATCTCATCCTGGCTAGGTCCTTGATTAGGATAGTTTTCTGGCCACGCCCCCACCAGCCCTGTCAGGGCAAGTGGCTGCACCAGCAGGGCCCACACTCACCAGCCCTGACCCACCAGGGACTCCCCAGAACCACCCTGAGCTATGGAGACGGCCTCCTCCTGTCGTAACCCCGAGGACCCTCTCAGAATCATCCACTGCTCGCTCCAGGAAAATCGGGAGGGGCGGGGGGGGAGGGGACAGAACTCAGGGGATGTTGGCCAAAGCTGCCACAACAGGAAAACTTTCTGGGTTCCTGATTGAAAACTTCTGGGTCACGAGGACTTGTCTGGGGCTCAAAGCCACCCCTATTTTCTATTTGGTGCACCCCTTCATTCAAAGAAAAGCCTATTTCCTCTGCTACAGGGTGTTTGCTGCTTCTTTCCCACACAAGGGTTGTGAGTCAGGAGCAGCCGCTGCACCGGCCACGTTTCTCGCTCTGCCCCCAAGTGTGTCGGGCTGCATTGAAACAATCCCGTGCAAAGACACTGGGGGTCTCCCTGAATGGTCTTCTGAAGCCTTTGACCAGACGGGAGGAAAACCAACATTTTGGACTGTGAAATAGGAGACAAGATGCTCCGGCGGAGCATAAAGCATCAAAGCTTCCGCATCCTGCAGCTTCCTGGTTTCTTTCTTGCCCTCTGTGGGGACTTTGCGGTCTCTTCCATACTAGAAAATCATCCTGGGATCAAGGAGCCACAATATGACGTCTGGCAACTCCCCAACGTGTGTGAGAATGGAGGAAGGAAGCAAAGGGGGGCTGCGCTCAGGCTGGGCCTCGGGGCAACCCCTGGCCTTCCATGGGGACTGAGCCCAGCTGACAGGGGAGGGGAACGGCTCCCTGGCTTTTCCCCCCCTCCCTCCCGCGATTCCCACACTCCGCAGCCTTCCTCCTTCACCTCCAGTTTCCGGATCCTTCAGGGTGCTGGTCACGTGGTCCACCGCACGCCCCACCTCCTCGCTGTCACAGACGTTGAGCTGGACGGTCCTCATTCGGTCACTCTTCATGTTGTCCAGGTCCTTTGAGCCCCCCCGGCCTTGTTCCTGACGGAAAAGCGGCAGGAGCAGCAGGGTGGGCAACGGGAGATGGCCACATCCACCCACCTGCCCGCGGGAGGATGCCACGCAACCATACGTCGTCTCTCTGGGTGCTTCGGCTCACAACCCCCCAGTCAGCAGGTCCAGCGGGTCACCCCCAGTGGCCCTGCTGGTCCCAGCCCTTCTTCCACCCGCTTTGGGCAAAGGGGCGGCTCCTAGGGGGCTCCCCACGACTGGGAGGTGCGTGTCTCGCCAGAGCGAATGTGGGGCTTGGAGAATCTGCCATTCTCAAGGGCCTCCTGTGCTGCTTCTCCCAAGACCCATCGGATGGATCCAGGGCTGGGTAACCATCAAATGAAGTTACAGACGAAGGATAAGCTTGGAGGACAGGCCCCTCCAAAACCTACCACCCCAGCCACCTCCGCAATTTCTGATGTTACAGCCGGGCAGAAGAGCTCTGTGCGGCTACTGCACTTCCCGCCACGGCCAGCAGGGGCCGTGCAGAGCCTGGGATTGGGGGTCAAAGAAGCCCTTTGCCAAGCAGCCAACTTCTCCTGCTCCCAGCAGCCTCCAAAGGCAGCGGCAGAGCCTGCAAGTCCCCCAGGGAGGGGCAGACACACCTGCCCTTCCCCTCCCGCTTGCTGAAGAGAAACGCCCTGTCCTGGCTCAGGGCAGGAGGAGCCCGGAGGATGGGGGCCCACCTCCACCCAAGGGGAGCCTGCGCATTCTGGGGGCCGCTGCTGCCGCTGCTCATGACTGCATGCAACCAGAGTCCGTGTCCCACTCCCTGGAACAAGGGCAAACAGGCCCCGACACCCTTTCCAGAGGGAGCCGTTTCCCCTGCTCCACTGCTTTTTCTCAAGGGAAGGCCCACGCAGTCCGACCTGCCCCTGGTTCCTTCCAACCCTGCTCCAAGGCCTGGCTGGACCAGAATGGAGGGGGCATTGAACTGTGCCTGCAGTTCAATGGTGGCGTTGAACTGTGCCTGCAGCCCCTCGCCCAGCCTCACCTTCAGCAGGCACCCGGCATAGATGATGAAGCCTTTCTCGTGGAGGAATTTGGCCAAGGAGAAGCCAAAGCCCGAGTCGCAGCCGGTAATGAGGACAGGTCGCTCGCTGATCTGCAGGGGGCGCAAAGAGCCGGTGCTGAAGGCCACACAAAGGGCCACGGCGCCTCCTGCAACTCCTCTCAGGGAGGCCTCCTTATCCCGAGGCTTCTGGCTCTCCCCCCTCCCCCCCCGCCTTGGCTGGGTTCCCTGGGCCCTTCTCCCCGGGCCATCACACAGACACTGGCCGCGGGCGATTGGCAAACTGAAGGATGCCCCTGTGGTTGGGGGGTCCCAAGGCCTCAACGTGGCCCTCAAGGAGGGGCAGGCAAGGGAGGAACGCCACAGGACCCCTCTGTCTTTGGAGGGGGGCCCTAGGCCTGAACTTTGGCAGGGGCCCCATGCAGATGGAGGGGGCCACCCATAGGTACGTGGCCTCCCCAATGGGGCTGTCCTTTCCTCCGCCCTGGCTGCTTAGCCCAGCCCTCTCACCTCTTCCACCTCTGTGGCGTAGCAGCGCTGGCTCCTCCAGGCGGAGGCCGCAGCCTGAACCTTGGGAAGCAAACTGCAAGAGAGAGGACACAGCTGCCACCTGGGAGGCCTTTGGGGAACCGAAGCCCAGAGCAGAAGAGACCAGCCGGGCCTACTTGCTCTGGCCGAAAGGGACCCGCGCTCTAGGCCCTTCCTGACCTGACTCTCTCCCACCGTGGATGTCTGCTAAGACAACATGGCCACCACCTCCAGGACCTCCAAGTTCAAAAGGCGGCCTCCCATCCCCCATCCCAGAGGATGCTCGGGCAAGAAATACCAGCCAGACATGCCAGGCTGCCAGGAGAGGCTGCAGCCATTCTGCAGAAGGCTTCCCTCCATGCGACTGAAACACATCTGGCCCAGTGTCCCCACAATTCACCCCAGCCATCGGGTTGCTGGTGCTGCGAGGGCCTCTCAGCCAAAGCCTCTTGGCCCTGCTCAATCCCGGCCTCAAGAAGTGCAGCCACGAGGGCTGCCGTGTTGACTTCTGGGCTAACCCTCCACTGGCACACTGAGCCACACTGAACAGCCACACTGAGGCCGGGCCTCTTGAGTTCACATGACCACATGGCTGTCAGACAGTCGGGATGCTGATGCTCAGAGGCCGCCCCCCCCCCCCCCCCCCCCCCCAAGACCAGGGGCTCTTAAGCAGCTGCCGCCGCCAGAGCATTCAGCCCCTGCCCCACCCATTCTGGGCAGGACCCTCCCTCTTCACACATGGATGTCCTTGGAGATTCTCCATTCTGCAGGCCAGGGTTGTCCCAGAGGTGCTTTTTCCCAAGAGGCAACTGGACTTTCTGGGGGCTTTCTTCCAAGACATTTCGCTTCTCACCCAAGAAGCTTCTTCAGCTCTGACTTGGATCCACCCAAACACTCCAGCCCACCCTAGGAGGGGCGAAGCCTTCACCTTTGCACCCATGGCCTTCCTGTCTGAGGAATTCAGCCGTGTCTCCCCCCCTCCCCCCGAATCCTTAAAAACAACTGACCCAGGGATGGGGGGGGGGGGCTCAGGTGAGCAGAGCCCCCCCTGGTGCTATCTAGAGGGACTTTGGAATGAGGAGATCCTTCCGGACTCCGGCCTGCAGCCCTGTTGGAGGCCAAGCTGCACTTAAGAGATTCACAAGGGGGCCGGTTCTGCTTGCCTGGACCTCCACCCACCCCCACCCCGGCTGCCACAACAGCAATTTCTCCCTTACGAGCCAGTCCTTCATGAAACCAGGTAAAGCATTGAAGCCTCTGAGTGAAGAGGTAGCACTCGACGTACAAGCATTATCACGACCAAAAAATTTGGTTGCTAAGCAAGACAGTTGTTAAGTGAGTCGTGCCCAATTTTACAATATCCTTGCCATGGTTGTCAAGCAAATACTAAGTAAATATTATTAAGCGAATCATCCAGTTACTATGCAAACCCAGCTTCCCTCACTGACTCTGCTCGTCGGAAGCCCCCGGGGAGTGGCAATCCCTCGATTCCGGGCGGGATGCAGCACCCATCACAAACACACATCGACCCATGAGGATTTTGATCCATGAGGACATGGCACCACCTGTAACCGTAAGGACTGGTCCGTTTGTTTCAGGGCCACTGAAGCCTCAAACGGCCACTCAACGGTTCGTGTAAGCCAAGGACTTTGTTTGGAGAACACAGAACTGGGCTGCCTACAGTCCGGCACCTGGCTATCTGTACTTACCGCAGGCCGGTGGTAGCGCCATCCTTGCAGTGCGGAGTGTTCAGGGCCAGCCGGGCAAGAGGCTGGGCGACGCGGGTAGCGGCCAAGAGGATCGCCATGAAGGGTGTCTTCGCTGCTGCTGCTGCTGCTGCCTCCGGACTCTGCCAAAGGAGAGGGGGGGGCGCTCTGCGTTATCTGCCCCCAGCCTTTATGGCCTTGCTGAGGGCGGGTCCAGGGAGGCTCCCCCCACCAAGTCCCTGCCAACACAACAGCCACACTTACCTCGATTTAGATCTCTGGCTGCCTTGGTGACCCCGGCACGCCTCCCTGAGAGATGATGGTGTCTGAAGTCAGGAAAGAGATCAAGAAAGCCGGTGAGGCAGGGCAACTCAGCCGCCACTCTTCACCCTTCACGTGCCAAGGGGGTGGGGGGGTGAATCCAGCCAATCGGGCAGTAGGGCCTGCTCTGGCTGGGCACAGTGTGCCTCCATGGTCATTTGAAGGAGGGTCACCAGCTGCCCACCTGGGGCTGGAGCCCATTGCCAGCCTGCCCTAAAAGCCAGGGGCCAGTCAGAGCTTCCTCCCCAGGAGGGGTGAAGGGGAGGCCTCTCCGGGCACCACCACATCCTGGGGCCCAGAGGTCACCCGTCCTGAAGGGGGGAGGAAGCGGTTGGACCAGCTGGGAGGCCCCAGCCCAGCGCTTTTCACACCAGGCCCCTTTCTTTGGGGGTGGGGGGGGAAGGAAGAGAGGAACTGCCAGAGCAAAGGGCCCTCCTGGCCAGGGGAGCCTCGGGCCTTCTTCTTCCGGGACCCCTTCGGAAGAATTCGGGAGGAGGCCAGGGGGGAGGGCGGGCGGCAGAGGCCCTGACCCCGCGGAGGGCAGGCACACCGAGAAGCCCGGAGGCATCTCGGGGTCTTCTGGCCCCCGACGGAGCCCGGAGGCGGCTCTCCCGGCCAAGCCAAGCGGAGGCCCCCAGCCCCACTCGCCCTCCTTCGCCCCGCACACTCAGAAGCGGACGGAGCGCGGCCCCGCAGTCCACCTGCCCAGGGACTCTCCGCCTGCCCCGCGCCCTCGTCCGCCTCCGCCTCCTCTCCGCCCCCGCGCGTCGCCCGCCGAGCCGGGCCCAGGGAGCGCCGGGCCCGGGCAGCCGCCTCCCTCCTGCCCCCGCGGGCCCACTCCTTCCGGCGGAGGGGGCGCGGTGGGGCAAAGAGGACGCCGCTCGAGGCCGCTTACCGCGCGCTCCTCCCGCCCGTCCGGCTGACCGCCCCGCGTCCCCTCCGCGCCGGCCGAGGAAGTGACGTCACGACCGCCCCGGCAACGCCCCCACCCCGCCCCTCACGCGCCATGTGGCCGTTCCCCGGCGACTTCCTCCTCCTCCTCCTCCTCCTCCTGGCCCCGCTCCTCCTGCTCCGCCGCCGCTTCTCTCCGCACCTGCCGGTGAGTACCGGGAGAGGGGCTCCCCCTCCCGGGCCTGCTTTGGGGTCCCCGCCTCCCCCGCGAGGAGGAACGGCCCCGGGGAGGGGCGGGGGCGGCGTTGGGTCCCCCGGAGTCAGACGCGCCCCGGGGCCGCCGAGCGAGGGGGAGCCCCGACGCCGTTGCCCGCGGGCTCCGCTCCCGAGAATCGCTGCTGGAGAGGATCAGAGAAACCATCATGCGCGGCAGAGACGTTCCCTTCTTTTCTGAAAGTGCTCCGCAGAGGAGCTCGCGGCACCACTCGATAGACCTTCCAGCCTGCCCCACCCCAGGTGGTGCTGCACGCCCGTGGGGTCGGGGGTCTGCTGCCTGCCGGCCATGATAAGGCAGCTTGGCCAGGGGGGCGGGGGTGCCTGTGTCTCTGCTGTGGAAAGAGCCCTTCGGCAATTGACCAGCTGACCGGCTTGCATCGCTGGAGGTTTACAAGAAGAGACCGGACAGCCGCTTCCCTGTCTGAGCAGGGGGTTGGACTAGAAGACCTCCAAGGTCCCTTCCCACCCGTTAATCTGTTATTCTGAACGGGATGGACTTCAGGCAGGGTTGCAGGATTTAACAGGATTGGCAGTGACCGAAGTTACTCAATATATCAACAGAAATCACAATGCAGCTATAAAAATCCCTGGTTTCTTCCTCCTCCCTGCTCAGGTGGGTCTCCATTCTCACCTGAGTCCCCAACTGCACCTTTTCAAAGCTTCCCATCTATTAAAGGGAGGGTGGGGGGCGCATTATACAAGAGGGGATCCCTGTGGGCTTTGTCAGGGGAGGAAGATGCATGGCCTGCAGCCCCCTTTCCCCTCTGGGTGGGCAGATTCTCTTGGTATCCAGTGGGCAGTTGAAGGTCTCCAGAGCCTGGGAGGAGACGGCCAGCACCAGCAGGCAGTCTGGCACTCAGGGCAGCTTGGGCAGCACGGGTGTCATTCGACAGTTACGGTTGGCGAGTTCTCGCCATGCTCTGGGTCTCGGCCACGTTCTCCCCACCCAGACTCCAATGGTTTCCAGGACCGGGGCCAAAGTCCTTGTGGAGCCCAGTCTGCCCAAGGTCATGTCCTTCCCTGCCCAAGGAGCGCCTGTCCTGGGCAGGGCCTGGGTCAGATGAGGCAGCTTTTCATTCCAGGGTGGGGATGAACAAGAGCCAGGTGGACACCCAGCTGTGCCCCTTCCTCTGCCAAGCTGGCCTGTTTGTTTGCCAATGGCAGGAGAGGACAAGGAGCGAGGACTCTCCCCCTCAAGGACCCTTCTGTGGGTCCTAAGAAGGGGAGACACCCCCCCCCCCCGCCGCCTGGCTGGATCTGGAGGATGGACACTGGGAGCGGTGTGTGTGTGTGTGTGTGTGTCCCCTGGAGGACTTTCCCTGCTGACTCACCCTTTACCTCTCCTGCCTCCCTTGCTCTTGGCACACCCTCTGCTTGACCTTGAGGTGCCACGTGCCTGCTGAGCTCTCGCAGAACCTGCTTTTCAGCCTGGATGCCAGTTGAGGCCAGATCCGCCTCCCCTCCTCTGCTGAAAGAGCAAGCTGGCCGGGATGGGAGCGTCAGTGCAGATGCCTCGCGGAGGGGACGGGTCCCTGCAGTGCCCTCAGATCACCTCCCTGCCCAGCCCCTGCCCCCTTTCTAAGGAATCCTGTGGAAAACGGGCTGTCTGGACCCTTTCAGTCGGGCTGCAGGCCCAGATACAGGACTGAGATGGCGCTGGTCTCCTTCCTGGATGATCTCTGGCGTGAGCGGGTTGGAGGTTGTGCCTCTTCCCTTCTTGCCTTCCACCCAAACTTCTTCCCCTGGCCCTCGGCTGCTTCATTGCTGGGCAGCCTTGGGCGCCTCTGATGCTGCTCCTTCCTCTTGCCCTCTTGCAGGCCGAGGGGAAGGCGGTGCTGATCACAGGCTGTGACAAGGGCTTTGGCCACGCCTTGGCCAGCCATCTTCACACAAAAGGCTTTACCGTCTTTGCTGGCTGTTTGCTCCTGGTGAGGAACCGGTCCCATCCCTGAGCTGGCATCGCCTGCGGGAGGCTTTCGGGCTTCCTCTGAGAGTCGGAGGTGGAGAGGGAGGCCAGCAAATCCCATCAGCCCCAACAGGGCCGTGCTTGCCCTCAGTAGCCCCTCCCCCCTTAATGGTTTTTCTCCCTGTCTGGTGGGCAGGACCAAGGAGGAGATGGCGCCCAAGAGCTGTGCCGCCTGGGCTCTGGGCGGATGCACGTCCTCCAGCTGGACGTCTGTTGCGAACAGCAGGTGGCCCGAGCCCTCCGATATGTGGAGGCGCGGCTGGAGGACTCTGCCCGAGGTAATCACCCAGGCCCTTCCTCCCACCTCCCCAAGGGCTGGCTGTTCCCGGCAGACGAGGGCATCTCACCAGGCTCGACAGCGGGCAGGGGCTGAACTGAGCTCCATGCATGGGTCCCTTGGGTTTCCCTGGGTCTGTTTAGCTGCATCCAGTGCTTTGGCCAATGGTGCCACCGAAGGTGAGTCTCTCGCCTTTCTGGACAGGTCAATTCTTGTGGCTGGAGAGATGGGCTTCCTCGGGAAGAGGGGAAAGCTGCCCTGCACTCGCGATCCCTCAAAAAGAGTCTCCTCTCTTGCGGGGCAGGTCTGTGGGGCTTGGTGAACAACGCTGGAATCGCCTCCTTTGGAGACGTGGAATTCACCAGTGTGGAGAAGTACCAGAGAGTGGCGGACATCAACTTATGGGGGACCCTCCGGGTGACAAAGGCTTTTCTGCCCCTGATCCGCAGGGCCAGAGGTAGGAAAGAGGGTCCAGAGGGGTTGGGGGGCACCGGCCTGTGGGCAAAGCATCTTGCCCAGGAGTGGGCACAGAGTGGACACGCAGCAGAGTTCCCCCTGAACCAGCCTGGTGTCCAGCAAGGCTCACCCGATGTCCTGGCTGGCTCTATTCTCATGTGCATTCAGACTGCCAACACAGAGGGGCCAGCAATTACGCAGGGCACGTGTGCAAGAGTTTGCCTCTCCTGCGTAACACTGGCATACCAGCAATGCCTGGTGCAAGAATGGGGGAGGGAGGCAGCCAGAGGAAAGACTCGCAGGCACAGAAAGAGGAGGAAGCGGGAGGGGAAATCAGAGGCCTCTGCCAGTCCACCAGAGCAGGAGGCCAACCCCGTTCAGGTCTCCCATTTGGGGATAATGAGATCCAAAAAGTGACTGAGACACTGACCAAGCAGCATGTGGCATGACTACGTCCCAGTGGGAAGAGCAACTGGTGGAGCCTCTGGAGAATTCTGACCAAGGCCAGACCCTGAGCTGGGTGGCCTGAGTGGTTCTCTGCTCCCCTCCCTGCTGCTCTCTCCCACTCATGTCACACAGACACAGACACACACGCACATATCCCCAGAGCAGTTCTGGTCTCTGCTCCTCTGCAGGGCGGATTGTCAACATGAGCAGCATGCTGGGCCGGATGGCCAGGCCGATGCGCTCCTCCTATTGCATCTCCAAGTTTGGGCTGGAGGCCTTCAGCGACTGCCTGCGGCAGGAGATGTATCGCTGGGGTGTCTCAGTGGTGGCCATCGAGCCGAGCAACTTCATCGCAGCCACAGGGATCCTGACCCCTGAGGGCATCGAGGCCGAGGCCGAGCGCATGTGGCGTGGGGCCAGCGAGGCCATCCGGGCAGATTACGGAGAGGCCGACTTCCAAGAGAAGCTCTCTCGGATGAAGGGCTTTGCGCACAGCGGCCTGCGGGACATCTCCCCGGTCCTGGACGCCCTGACAGAAGCCCTTGCTGCACGTCGCCCCTGCAGCCGCTACACGCCCATGGAGGCCTCCTGGTGGCTCCGTCTGCAGGCCGCAACCCATCTGCCCACCGCCCTGGCCGACTGGCTTTTTGTCAGCTAGGCAGCCCCGGGTCAAGCCGAGAAGCTGTCGGCAGAATCACGTCCAGGTGAATTAAAAGCAATCCTGGTAGCCAAGTAAGCCAGGTGAGGGGGAAAAAATTCCCAAATCCATTGAGACAATCTCTCTTAATCAGCATGGCTGAAAGGGTCGTAAGACAGTGGCAGGTTCTGAGCTTCCAGAACTTTCCCTAGTGCAAGATGCTTAGGCCAGGGGAGGGGAGGGTGGAGACACACACTTTAACAGAATAGTAGAGTTGGCAGGGACCTTAGAGGTCTTCTAGTTCAACCCCCGCTCAGAGGCAGGAACATTCTAGAATGTTAGGAATCTGTACACCAATTAGTTGGGTTGGCAATATACAGTATAAACCGACAATGTATGTTTGTAGCTTTAAGACAAGGTCACTATTGATTTATACTGTATTCCAATTGGTTGATTGTGTTGCAAGTTGCCATAAGAGGGAGCTAGAGATCGTGGCTTACTCTCTCTGACATTCTGTTGCTATCTAAGGTTCTTTGTTGTATTTATGCTATGCTTATACTTTGATACCTTTGTTTACTGTAAATGACAAAGGCAACCAGTAAGAAGACTTTGTAATTGGATATTCTTTGGACTGTTAAACGTATATGACCTGGACTGTGCTATTTCTTAAAGTAAACTTTAACTCAATTTAGTGTATCTGTGTGTGGCTGAATAATATTTCATAACTATTCTCATAAACGTTTCCATGTGTATATCCTTGTTACTCAAGGGTTATTCTGTACATATCATAACATAGATGTTGCAAACCCTCCTTTGCCTGGTTCAGCCTTGAACCCCGAACACCATCCGGCCTTGCTTGAAGAAGGGAGTCCCCATGGCTGGAAACATTGTGGGGGGAAGCCGCGGTCACCTGCAGACAGTGTGCCTTGCGTATGTGGTCCAAACTGTATATGTAATTTCAACTGATTTTAATTAAACTCAATTTTTAGATTCAATTACACTTGGCTTAATGTTTGCCCTGCCCCCCTCCTTGCTGGAGCCTCAGCGCAGCACCTATTTCAATGATTTTCTTGGATCAGGGAACACTCTGCCCATGGTCTGATGCCAGCCGTGCCCTTTTAAAGTTCCCTTATGTTGGAGAGATACATCACTGGTGAGAAATTCTCTCTTGCAGGTGGAGCAGTCGTGTACTCCACACTCTTGACTGCATCCTTCAAAGTGCTGAATGTAATACAATCTCTCGGTTCACACAGAACGACGAACCATGAACTGGCCAGGATTGGCACTACCTAAGCCTGGCATTCCGACCTGGCTAGGCCTCCTGGGCAAAGACAAGCTCCAGGAAAAGCCCAAACCTGCTCTAGGGTGAAACTTGGCTTCCTTTTTCCACCAGGGGGCACTCTTGGGAGCCCTTTTCAGGCAGCCGACCCCCCACAGGTGGCACCAGAGCCAGCAGGGTCACTGGGGAGCCCAGACTCCCCTCTTGCATCTCGACCAGGGCGTCTCTGCTCTCTTGGCACCCGAGGGAGGGATCATAACCAGACCTAGCTGGGGGCTCTGTTGGCATAATGTGACCAGCTGGGTTACTCCGGCAGCCCTCGTGGGGCTGTTGCGTGCTTGCAGAGTCAGCGGAGGGTTACTTACAAATGACGCCTCATGGCCCCGTCTTGCTCCCTGTTTGGCATCGTCCTGTGGGACAGCAAGCGTAACTCTTATCACATCCTTCCTCAGCCTCCTCTGAGTCAGCCCAGACTGGACCTCCCCTTGCCAGTCCCCACCATAGTGGCACCCTGGGGTCTGCATCTCCCCAGGGTGCCCCTGGCTGTGCTGTTGCTAGGAGACCCCAGCCAGCTCACTGCCAAGGAAGGGCCAGAAACCCCCCAAGGCCAAAGTCTGTTTCCCTTGGGCAGCGGCCGCAATGGCACCCCCCCATCTTCCCTGAGGAGGGAGAGGGTCCCTGTTGGGTCTGCTCAGGCCCTAAAAGCCTTGCAGGGCCTCCCGCCACGTTGCCTGAGGGGACCCAGGGCTGCCTCCTGATGCCATCTCCAGAAGGGTCTGGAAAGGGTGAGCAGTCAAGGCTGGACTCCCGTGACTTTCCAGACAACCCCCCCCTGCAGTGTCCTTGGTGGAGGCTTTGGGCCTAGCCTTCCCCTCTGCCTTCCCACAGCTGGGAGGGAGGAGCTGGCCAGAGAACCTCGCTGATTGCCTCTCTGGGGTGGGGACAGCATTTCAGACCCAGTTCCTTTATGGGGGTGGGAATATTTCATAGGGCGGGATCTTCTCTCAGCCCCCCCCCCCCCAACTTGATCTCTGCAGCTGCCATTTTGGCCGAAGACTTTGCTGGGGGCTCGGGGCACATCTCAGCCCATTTCATTTTGCACCCAGGTTACAGCGCCCTCATCAGGCCTTGATCTACCCTGGCAGAACCTTTGCTGTCGCGTGTCCATCCCTCCTCTGCCAGGGAAGGACGGTCTTCCTTGCCCCAGGCAGGGTGCGTGAAGGACAGGTGGGTCCCCTGGCTTTGCTGCTCTCCCTCCTCCCACAAGTCATCCCCCTCTTCGAGGAGGAGGAGGGGCTGATCAATGGCTGGTAGGTACGTCCATCTGTCCGTAAGTCCAGCTCACTTTGGTTTTATTCCTTTCTGCCCAAAGGAGATGGCCTACACTCCCGGCTCTCTCTGAGGTCTCCCCTTCTCCACGTTCCCAGCATCCATCAGCCTGCTCCGCTCTGGCCTTTACACCAGTTTGGGGAGGGATGGCAGGAGCAGTGCCAGAAAGGCCGAGTTAATTTGCGGAGGCCAGGAAAAGGCAGCCAAAGGATGAGGAATGCTCTGCAAAGAGGGAGGGAGGGAGGGAGGGGAAGAGACTGCTGGAGGCTCCCAGAGAGGAGATTCAGGCTGCCTGGATGTCAGCCTAGCAGGGTGGACGCAGACAAAATCCAGGCTGACCATTGACTTAAGATTACTGGCCTGTGGTTGCTCTACCAGCGGCTTCTGCAAAGAAATGGGACCCAGCTGGAGTTCAGCGTTTAGTGGCCGAGGTGACGTTGCCCTGGGATTCAAGGAGACCCATCTTCCTCCTGTAATGCACCAACAACAGCTCAAGTATGGTAAGGCCCTGCTGGCTCTTCCTGGCAGCCTAGTTGGGTCAGTCAGTGGAGAAATGGAGGGTGCCCACGCCTGCCAGGCCAAGAGGGTTGAAGCTGCTGAGTTGAAGCTCCTGTTTGCTGAAAATGGAAGGAAGTACATAAAAGGCAGGATACACCTATAACTTGGGATGAGCCAGCCCCGCTGTCTTTCCTTTGGCCGAGGGTCAGGCTGGCCCCAGCCCTCCAACCTCTCTCCACTCCAATGGGGCTGCCCATGAGGCAGGTGCCTGGCAGGGCACCAAGTGGCAAAGGGCAACCTGAGAGTCTGGAGGGTGCCCTGCTTTTTCCGTGCAGGAGGGCGGGCGGCTCCTGCGGCTTGGCTTAACGCTCACTGCCACTTGGGTGGGGTTTGGGGCAGGGGAACCAGATTCCCCATTGCTCACAGCTCTGGTGATCTCATCACCCCAGGCCTGGTGCTCTTGCCAGGCTTCCCCGCAGCTGGGGGGGAGGAGCAGCTGCGCTGGGCAGGGGCCAAGCGGGGGCCGAGCTGTCCTTGCTTGGAGGACCCCCTCCCGAAGAAGAAGACAAGCACCATGGCCAAGAGAAGGCAAACTCAACATAGTGGTTGTGCCTTTTTTCTTGACCAGGCACTCGCATCCTCCTGCCCCCTCGGGGGTTGCTATGGGAACACCCTGAAATGTGGATCCCGGATGCTGTTTTTGTGAAAAAGGCAAATTCTTGAGTGGAGGATCATTCAGAAGGAACCTGACGATCAAACTGCAGGTCGCTTGTCTCTCTGGTCTCCTTCCCGGAGGGGGGGATCGAGCAGAGTCCCAGGCAGAAAAGGCTGCAGGTGGGAGGGCTTTAAAGGCCTCCGTAAGAGGCAAGAGCTTCTGGGTGTTCTGGAGGGGGGGAGCCCTGACCTTGGATCACGATGCCTTCCCACCACTGCCTGGCCGCCTCCTGGGAGCCCCCGCTCCCCCCGCCTCGCCTCCTTTCTCCTTCGGGACCCTCAGTAGCAGCTTCTCAGCACAGGCAAGCCCATGGACCACGTTTCCCCTTCCGTGAAAGGCCGCGTCCGGCCAGGGAGGTGCCGGGCCCGGTTCCGCATGACGTCACAGAACTCCATCCCTCAGGGCCAGTGATGTCACACTGCGGAAGGCATCCGGCTCCACAGGGCAGGTCGGAGCCCACGGGGGCTGCTGCTCTTCCTCTCGAGTGCGTTCAGGCCGCGTTGCTGTGAGGACCTCAGAGAAGGGGCCTGTCTGTTTATGGGTGAAGCGCCCCCATAAGGAGAAGGGAACTACTGTGGGCAGACCCTCCCCATAAGGTGTCTTTCTGTTGTCCGGCCTATGGAGTCCCCTTCCTGATGTGCTCTGCCTTGAAGGGCGGACAGTCGGCAGCCTCTCAGAGGTTGCTGCCGCTGCTGCTGTGGGGGAAAGTGGGGGGGCTGGGGGTCAGCTGCCCCCTTCAGGGCTGCAGAGGGTAACCTGGGAAGGGGGCAGCTGGAGGGGGAGGCTCTGCAGAGAGACCCATTGTCCTGGGGCCTCTTCCTTCCTCCCGGCAGCGACCTGCCTGGGCTTCTCCCAGCAGAGCAGGGAGGATGATGCGGCTGATGCAGAGCAGGGTGAGCTTGGACAGGTGGAGGCAGCTGTGGAGCAAATCGACGGCCAAGTCCGGGCTCAGGTACTACGGCTCAGCCACCATGGAGCAGCCCAATCCCTGATCACCTTTAGCACCCCTCTTGGTCAGGAAGATGCTACGGGACTGCTGCCTCGCTGCCCCACAGGCCGACAGGGCTCTCCTCTGGCTGGGGCTTCGTTTGGAAGGGTCAGAGGGGGATGTGAGCCATCAAAAGAGACCAGGAGGTAGCCCCGTGGCCTGGAGACCTTCGATGGGCCAACTTTTGTGTTCAGGCGTGCAGCCAGAGGGGATTGGGAGCACGCACCCTTGCCCTTAAGAGAGACCCCAAGGCCCTGCCAGCTAAGGAATGGGAGCGCTGCCAGGGCAAAGGACCGCACTGCAAGGCTGGCCAGGCTTGGCAGGATGGGTCAGGGGAAGACCGTGGCTGGTAGAATACCCCCCTTCATCAGTCCCGGAAGGGAGACAGAGTCCGGCCTACAGAAGCAGCTATGGCTCAGTAATTTCTGCCCTGAAATTTGTTCCAAGGGTGCACCCTGCAAAACACACAGGAGCCCGGATTCACACATCTGGGCCTGGCTTATTGGGGGCATCATGTGAATAAAACCAAGGAAGATGGGAGCCAAAGATGCCCCTAAGGAGCCATGGAGTAAGAAAGGGGCATCCGGCATCCTGGCCAAGGGCCCGCTGGAGAGCCCCCTCTTTGGGGTCCTTTGGGGGTGGATCGGGTCTCTGGGGCAACCACTCTCCAGGTGCCGCTGGGCTCCATAGGTGGCATTGTGCCAACCCTGCCAGATCGACATCCTAAGCTCTGGGCAGTTCAAGGGGTTGGCAGAGGCCCGTCCCCACCTTCTGTGACCGATAGTTCACCTTTCGCAGGGCGCTGTCTCCTTCCTGTTTTGTGACTGACCAGAAAGTAAGATACTCTAGAAATATCAAGACGGTAAGGAAGACCAGCCAACAGGAGGGCTGCATCTCCTCTAGAAACGGCTTTGCCCGCCTGAACACGGAGGCCCCACCTGAAGGGAGACCAGGGCAACCAGCCTCTGGTGCCCTCTTTGGTGGGGTGGGGAGGAGGCTTCAGGGCCCTGGTAGCGGCAGAGCCGCCTGGGAAGACCCGGTCGCACTTGCCAGCTTCTTTCCCAGCACAGAAGCAGCTGCCCAGTGAGCCCAACCAAGGGGAGGATTCAGGCAGCTCCCAGGGGCCCAAATGGTCCAGGGCAGCATCTCGCAGAGAGGGAGGGGACATGCTCTGCGCTCCCCACTAGCTCAGGTTCCTGAACTTCAATGCGTGGGTGCATGGGTGGCAGGGTCAGCCGCCTGCAGGCCAGGCTAAACAGGAGCATTTGCCCCTAGGAATCAACATCGTTTGTGGAAAACCTGTTCAATGGACAGCTGGAGCCTAAAAGCCTCCTTCCTTTCCCCACAGGTAGGTGGGGGTCAGGGTACAGAGGAGGGTCTGAAGGCTGCTGCCAGGCAGGACCGCTGATCAGCCCCCGGGTGCTCGGGTTGGCAGTGAACCTCCTGTCCTGGCAGCCTCTCTGTTGCCCTCAGCTCTCTCACCGGAGCAGGCCCAGCTCTTGCAAGCCATGGTGGATCCGTGCGCCCGATTCTTTGAGGTAAGGCCAACGGAGGTTCCCCTCCTCCAGAGGAGCTCCCCTGTTCCCCAAGGGAGAAAGTCCTGGCAGGAGGGCTATGCTGGCTCCGTTTCTGTCTGAACACCGGCAGGAAGTCAATGACGCAGCTGCCAACGAAGAGCTGGGCACCATCGAAGAGGAGACCATGGAGGGCCTGAAGTCGATGGGCTGCTTTGGGCTGCAGGTGCCGGAGGAGCTGGGGGGCATCGGTCTGACCAACACCCAGGTGAGGCTCTCGGGAGGCTCCTGGAGGGAAGCAGGGGGTCCTCCTTGACCCTCCCTGCCCCCCAGACATGGGGCCAGAGCCACCACAGAGGGTTGGGGGCATCGTCCACCTCCCGTGCCAGAGCGGCAAAAGCGGTTCTGCTGCCCCAGAGGGAGGATCCCTCGTCATGGCTCCCGGGCTTCTGGGCCAGCGGCTAAGGGCAGAAAGGCTGGTGCAGGCCCGCCCCCTATGGCTGCTGTGTGTGTGTGTGTGTGTGTGTGTGTGTGTGTGTGTGTGAGGGACCAAGAGAAAAGCTTCTGGGCAGCTCAGGGCTGTCCTGAGGGTGGCGGGGCGGGGGGGCCTCCTTGGCGCTCTCTGTGCTTGGCTGCTTCCTTGCGCTGGGAGGGAGCCAGCTTGGCTCTCTGTTCATAGACAAGAATACAGGTGGTCCTTGACTTACAACCACAATTCAGCCCAATCGTTGCTAAGCAAGATGGTGGTTAAGGATGACCTTTCTTGCCACGAATGTCAAGTGAATGGCTGCAGTGGTGAGTAAATGTCATTAAGTGGTTCTGGCTTTGCTTGTGAGGAGGCAAAACAAAAGGGGGGTGGGTGGGTCACCACGACCGTCATAAATACAGGCCAAGCCTCCGGATCCTGATCCTGTGACCCCATGGGGATACTGCTATTAGTTGTAAGAGCGAAAAACGGTCATAAGTCAGTGTTTTTCAGTGCTGCTGTAACCTCAAATGGTCACTAAGGAAACGGCCGTCAGTCGAGGCCTACCTGAGGGCTTGTCGGGTCAGCCTGGGCAGCCCCCACCTAGGCTGAGGCGCCTCTTGCGGCCAGGGCCTGTGGCAGGGGGGTCAGTCGGTGGGGTCCTGACTGCCTCTGTGGATGGGGCTTTTTTCCAGGCCGTTCAAGGAATGGCCCCCCAGGAGGAAACAGCCCCACCCCCACCTACCTGGGCAGAGAGCAAAGGCCTCTCCCTGTTTCAGCACCCAAGGCCTTCCCTAGTCCGAGGCAGCCAAGCTCAGAGAGCCCCCCAAGGTCAGGGTGGGGGAGGGAGAGGGGGAGGGCGGGGGGCCCTGTTGCAGCCACCTGCAGCCTCCTCCTGACGGCGGCGCCTTTCCTCCTCCAGTATGCTCGCATGGTGGAAGTGGTTGGGATGCATGATCTCGGCGTGGCCATCGCCCTTGGTGCCCACCAATCCATTGGCTTCAAGGGCATCCTCCTCTTTGGAAACAAGAGCCAAAAGGAAAAATACCTCCCTAGGCTGGCATCTGGTAAGCCGAGTGCCACCCCCGAACACAGTGGCTGAGTGCGGGGCTCCCCTAGCAAAGAGGCCAAGTGGAGGGACAGCTGGGCTTGGCATGAGCTGAGCCAGGGAGGGGCAGGAGGGGCCCCAGATCTCAACACACGAGGTGCCTGTACATGCCTGGGACATCTGCTAGGCCTGGGCTCTTGCTCCCATGGATGGACGCGAGAATTAGCCTCCTGAAGGCCGGAGGGGTCCAGGTGGAAGGAGGGTGGGGGGGCTCCTTGGGGGGTATAGGATGTGACGGCCCCTGGCAAGGCTGCCGCTGTCTCCCAGGAAGTCTGGGCTCCCTCTCTCACCCAGGTGAGGCCTATGCGGCCTATTGTCTGACCGAACCCTCCAGCGGCTCGGACGCAGCCTCCATCCAGACAGTGGCTGAGCTCAGCCCCTGCGGGGGCTTCTACACACTCAATGGGAGCAAGATCTGGATCAGGTGAGGGGCTGGGCAGGGGCCTCCATGACACGGGTGATTCCCAAGCTGTGGTGCTGGGTTCCATGGCTGGTGGCTGGCCGCTAGCCTGGTCTCCTTCACTTCCCTTCCAGCAATGGGGGCACGGCCGAGGTGTTCACGGTGTTCGCCAAGACTCGCATAAAGAACGTCACCACAGGGGAGGAAACGGACAAGATGTCGGCCTTCATCGTGGAGCGAGCCTTTGGGGGGGTGAGCAGGTGAGTTGAGAGGGCCTTGTGAGAGCGAGGGAGAGCAATGCCACACCGGCCATCCTTCCCCTCCTCGTCCATTCTGAAGCTCATCACCATCCCCTTCGGTGTGGGAGGGGGCTCTGTCTGAAGGAGAGGGAGGACTGCCCAGCGGTTCCGGCTCTGATGGGCAGCTGCGATCTGCCCTGTTCCCTCTGTGCCCGTGCCCTGCAGCGGCCCTCCGGAGCAGAAGATGGGCATCCAGTGCTCCAACACGGCCGAGGTGCACTTTGAGGACGTGAAGGTGCCCACGGAGAACCTGCTGGGGGGGCTCGGCAAAGGCTTTCAGGTGGCCATGCACATCCTCAACAACGGCCGCTTCGGCATGGCCGCGGCAATGGCCGGCACCATGCGCGGAGTCCTCCTCAAGGCGGTATGCTGGCAAGGAAGCCGTGGTGCCTGGGGTGGGGGGCCCTCCCAGGGGGGCTCCACTGCTCTCGAGGTTCCTTACTCTGAGTCTGCACAGGTGGATCACGCGGCAGACCGACAGCAGTTTGGCAAAGCCATCAGCTGCTTTGGGACCATTCAGGAGAAACTGGCACACATGGGCATGTTGCTCTACGTGACCGAAGTGAGTGCGGCCGGCCAGTCTCCTCTCGCGTCCCCCGCTCAGTCCTGGGCTCCCCCCCACGGTCCCTCGATCAATATAAAGCCAGCTGCAAGATGGGCTTCAGGTGGCCATCACAGGCATTCCCCCCAAGGGGTGGCACATCCCCCTCAGAGGACAGGGCCCAGGTGTGAAGCTACCCAGCCGTGCCCTGCCCCTTGCAGGCTATGGCCTACGTGCTGAGTGCTAACATGGACATGAAGGTGCCCGACTACAAGCTGGAGGCGGCCATCAGCAAGATCTTTGCCTCCGTAAGTGGGTCTGGCGGGGCAGCCCTGCTTCCCAGGAGGGGGTGAGCAGTGCCTGTGCAGACCTTGCCCTGGTCCCCAGCGGGTGGAGGGAAGTGGGGCAAGGCAGCTGGCCATTGGCACCCTGCTGCCTAAGTGGGGCATCTCTGGGCCAAGAGGCCCCAGCTGGCTCTGGCCAGATCTCCGTGGCTGGTGTTCCAGACTCCAGCTGCAGCCCTAGAGCCTCTTGGAGCCATGGCTGGGGACCCTGCGTGGTCACGGGGGCCTGGGGGCCTTGGGGGGGCAGTCAGCCTTGCTGTTCGTGTCTCCAGGAGGCAGCCTGGACTGTGGCCGACGAAGGCATCCAGATCCTGGGTGGGATGGGGTACATGAAGGTAAGTCCCCTCTGGGCTGGGTGGGGTCTCCTGGGCCAGCTTGGGGCTCAGCAGGACCCCCTGCAGGCTACTGCTTTCCCTGGGCAGGAGAGCGGCCTGGAGAAAGTCATGCGTGACCTGAGGATCTTCCGCATTTTCGAGGGCACCAACGAGATTCTCCGCTTGTTCGTGGCTCTGTCGGGCATGGAGGCAAGTCAAGCCAGCAGCCCACCCAGGACAAGCAGCGCCTGAAGCCCCCGGATCCCCCCTCCCTCTGTGAGAAGCTTCTGAGGGGGTTCTGGAGGGGGACTGTAACGGAGAGAGAGCCCCCTTCAGAGCCAACCTGGCTCTTTGCCCTCCCCACGGCTGAACCAGCAAAAGCCTTTCTGCTCCTTTGCAGTTTGCACAGCCAACCGCTTGCCCCCCCAGTCTGAGGCCCTCGAACAGCGGCCTCCCCTTTGCCAGCCCTGGCAGAGTGGCTCCCTGCCCCATTGCCTGGGTGCCCGGGAAAGCTCGCTTTCGTCCCTGCCCGCTTGCTGGGCTACAGCATCCCTCTCCCTGGAGCACGGCCACCCCGCGCCCTGACGCGTGTATGGTGTGCGTGTGGGGTGTGGGGGAGGTTGAGGAGGCCGCCCCAGGACAGAACCTGCTCTCTGCTCTCAGTATGCCGGGCAGACCCTGAGCGGCCTGCGCAAGGACCTCTCCAACCCCCTGCTGCACATGGGATCCATCTACAAGGAGGTGGTGATGCGAGCGAAACGGTGAGGCTGCCCCCCACCCCCTGGAGGAAAGCGGGGTCTGAGGAGATGCCCCCTTTCCCCAACAGCCGCCCTCAAGATCCCCCCTCCCCCCAGGACTTCCAAGGCCTGCTGCTGGTCCCCTCCCCCCCTGGTGCCACACCCCTATTCAGCAGATGCCCCGCTGTCTTCCTCTCCTGCAGCAAAGTCGGGGTCCCCACTGGGCAGACGCTGCAGGGCCTCGTCCACCCGGAACTGGAAGACTGTGCTGCTCTGGTGAGAGATCCGCTAAAGCCCAGCAGGGCGGGCAGCTTCCTCGGGGCATACTTGCTCGTTGGCAGCCAAGTAGCCTTCCCTGCTCCAGGCGCCCGAGCTCCATGCAGCTGGGAAGCCTTCTGGCCAGATGCTGAGGGACCTCGTCCAGGGACACCCCGGGCCCTTCTGGACGGAGCTCTCCCCCTGTTCCCAGTGGACCCCCTCCCCAAGAACCCCAGTTAGAAGAGAAGCTGTCCTCCTCCTGGGGTGGCTCCTGGCTGTCCCCAGGAAAGCAGCCAAGATGGCCTTCCTGCGCCCCTCCTCTTCTGCCGGGGGAAGCCGGCGATGCCCGATCCCTCCCCACAGCCGCCCCCCTGGGCCTGCGGCTCCGCAGCTGCCGCAAGAAGAGCTGAGCAAGAAAGGGGGGAGGGGGTCCTCCTTTACGGCCCTTGGGGCCATAGTCAGCTGAGGACCCCCCCGTTTGTCTCCTCCCCTGCAAGGTCACCAGAGCCGTGGAGCTGTTTGGAGAGACCATCGAGAGCCTGCTCTTGAAGTACGGCGCAGCAGTGACGGGTACAGGCTCTGAGGGGAGCGGGTCTGCCGGGCATCCTGGGTGCCCATTGGACCCACTCCTTTGGGGCATCCAGGGGCCTCTAAGGAAGCTCAGGGCCGGAGCTGCGGGGAGACCTGGGCCAGCCCGATTCTCTCGGGGAGGTGGTGGAGACGTGGAATTCCCCCAGCCAAGCCAAAGAGATAGGTGTTTCCACTGTGGAAATGGGGGACGGACGTTCTGCGGGACCCCCAGCAGCACCAAGAGTTGCTGCAGAGGAAGCTGTAGAAGGTGGTGGGTGAGGGCTACCCGGGAGCCTGACCTGCCCTTCCCGGATTCTCCCCAGACAAGCAGTTCCACTTGAGGCGCGTGGCAGATGCTGCCATAGACACCTATGCCATGGCCGTGGCTTTATCCAGGTAGGAGGAAGGAGGTGGGGTGGGATGGGAAGCAGGTGCCTGCAAAACCAGCCTCATCCATGCCCCTTTCCAGGGCCAGCCGTGCCCTCTCCCTGGGCCAGCCCACCGCTCAGCATGAGAAGCTTTTGTGCCAGGCCTGGTGCCAGCAGGTAAGACAGACAGGTGCAGCTCGCGGGCTCTGCTGGCTCTTGGGCAGCACTGCTTGCCTGATGGGGTCCTAGTTTGGAGACCCCCTGCCAGAGCCCTGCTGGCTTTCATCTTCTGCCTCCACTGCCCCCCGCAGCCTGCTGGCTCCCTCCTCCCAAGCTATGGGGCATGAGGCAAGATGGAGCTTCCTACCCCATCAGTGGGAAGGGGGGGAGGGAATTAGGCCTCAGCAAAACGCTTGGCAGTAGCCACAGCCTCTCGCAAGGTATGTGGCTCTGACCTCAGCCGAAGACCTTCTTAGAGCCCAGCCAGACCAGTGCAGAAGCCACATCAGGGACCCTTGCCTTGGGCTAGCCGTGAAGGAGCAGCCCCTCCCCTCAGGTCACAGCTTCTCTGGCTGGCCTGAAGATGCTCTCTGCCGCAGCCTCCTGCTTGATTCAGCACCAATGAGTGGTACATCTTCAAAAGAAGGACTGAGGGTGACATGATAGCGGTCCTCCAATATTGGAGGGGCTGCCTCAGAGAAGAGGGGGTCCAGCTATTCTCCAAAGCAGCTGAAGTCCCAGAAATGCATATTTTCAAGGGACAACTGAACTTTCTGGTATTTCTTTGAAGATGTTTTGCTTCTCATCCAAGAAGCTTCTTCAACTCTTCAAATGTCTTCAAAGAAAAACCGGACAATCCAGTTGTCTCTTGAAAAAAACACCTCTGGGGCAACCATGACCTGGATGAATGAGAATATCCCTAGACAAAGCCCTTGAAGGCAGGACAAGAAGCAAAGGATGGAAACTAATCAAGGAGAGAAGCAATCTAGAGCTCAGGGGAAATTTCCTGGGAGTCAGAATAGTTAATCAGTGTAGCAACTTGACTCCAGAATAATGTGTGTGCTCCAATAATGGAAGTTTTTAAGGAAAAACTGAGTGGCTATTTGTCTGCAGTGGCCTAAGGCCTCTTGCTTGAGAAGGGAGTTGGACTAGGCTCCTTCCAACTTATTCACGGGGATAAAAGCATGGCTTCCACCCTGTTTCCAGAAAGGAACATGGTGAGATCCTACAAAAATGTATGACTTGTCTTCACTTTGGGGGAGGCTTTCTCCCCTGCATAGGTGGACTGATCCAGGCTTCTCTCTTGGTGTAGGCCTTTCCACGAGTGCGGGAATCTCTACGGGAAGTCAAATCCGCCAGCTGGGAAGAGGTCTTCACCAGCATGAAGCTGATCTCAGACGCCTTGGTGCAGCACAGAAGCACCGTGGCTTCCCATCCCCTGGGCTTTTAAAACTCGGGCTTTCATTTAGCATGGGACGAAATAAATGATATATTATCCTTCTACTACAATGGTCTTCCCATGATTTGCTGGTGTCTCTTGCCGTTGTGTATGGGCAGCTCTTCACATCTGGAGAACTGACTGACTGGCATTCAAGGTGCACGAAGCCGGTTCCCTTGCTCAACCCCCAAAGAAGCCCCAGTTCTGCCTCAATTAGCAAAGTAGCACAGACTGAAGAGAAGGCCCATGGCTCCTGTTGGACATTTTTTTGGATTATGGGATATCAAGTTGGCGACCACATGGGTAGATCTTCTCCAGGACTATCAGTCCATTCAATGAACGGATATCAATCTACAAACGTATGAAATCAGAACTAGCCTAGGAGCCCATAAGGACTCAGATCAATCGAGCAATCATCAGCGACAGCTCTGACCACATCACCAACAGACAGACAGCCGCGTCATGTGACACCCGCCCCCCCCCCACCCAGGGTCACCCCTCAAGCCAGCTGACCTCTGCATGCCATGACTTCAATCACACAACCTCATGTGACCTGCGGTCAGGATGACTTCTTCCCCAGGCAATCTCTGCACCTCCTGACCCATTGATCCCATGGCCACCGATCCCGGAGCCACACAAGAGCACAGAAAAGCAGAGGGGAACTGAACGAAGATGCCTTAATGGAAGCTCTGCTGTCCTCAGGACCACCCAAGTAGTAGAAACGGCAGAAAACATCCTGCAGCCAAGAAGGCTCCACTCAGGTCACCCAGAGACACAGGCAAGACCTCCAAGGGGCCTCAACGACCCCCTAAAAGGATGCAAGTGATGAGCTGCTCGCAAGGAATATAAATCCTTCCCTTCCCCACCATCCAGTCAGAGCTGAGGAGACTTTTTTGGGTGAGAAGCAAAACTTCTTCAAAAGAAAAAATCAGAGTCCAGTTGCCTCCCGAAAAAGCACCTTTGGGACATCCATGACCGGGAAGACTGAGAATCTCCATAGACCTTCCGCTGCTGATGTTACCTAGTGTGGTGACAAAACGTTTGGAAGCCAGACAGCAAACTCTGTCCACCACCAAAATCAATCCTTAATCTAGTCCTCCCGGTCTTCCAATAGCGCATCCATCACCAGCCTAAGAGTCCCCTCCACCTTGAGGCTGGCTGTCCTCTTTCCTTCCAACCATCCCAGCGTTACACCTGGGCCTTCGCATAAATGTTTCCAAAACATTTGGAAATGTTTCCTTTGGTTACTCCACAGCATTCTCAGGAGTCTTCTCCAAGACCCTAGAGCACCCTGCTCCTGCTGGCCCTCCTCCTTGCCACTTTGCTTCCAGAGAGTCCCCTGGGGCTCTGACCAGGCATGGCTGTGCCCCCTCGCAAAGGGCCTCCAGCGCCTCTTGGCCTGTGGCAAGCCACATGGTGCCTCTTCTCTCTCCCACCCACCCACCCACTCGCACATGGCCTCCCTCTGGCTCCAGGAACTGCTTGGGACCAGCCCTTCGAGCCCACTCAGAGCCCCATGCTGTTTGGACAGCGGGGATAAAATAACAAGAGCTGTATTGGGCTGTATTAAAAAGTAGTTTTTAATATTTACACTATACATTCCCACTTTAGCCATGACAGACACCCTCACAGGGTGGCTGTTGTGGAAAAAAGAGGAAGGAAGTTGGTATGTTCACTGCCTTGAGTTCTTTGTAAAAATAATAAAGCGTGATTCAAATAAATATGTTTTCTGTTAGGAGCAAGTTCTCCTTTGCCAGAGCTCACTTACACTATGATCTCTATGGTCTCTTCCAACCCTCTAATTCCAGGAATTAACTGGGTGTACTGGAATCGGGGTAGAAGAGGAGTGGTTCCTCCAGTTTAACAGCTCCCGGCCATTCCCCAAAACAAGAAGAGGCTGACTGCCAAGCTCAGGGGTCTTTGTTGTTATTATTACCTTTATTGTCAGAGTACAACATGTGTACAATGAGGTTGGCTGAGACTCCCTTGGTGCACTCCCCAACACAACTCACAGTGAGGACAGAAATCCCTAACCCAGTCCCATTCTCATTACACCAGGTGACCTTGTTGCACAACGCACTGGTCCTGCAAGTCTATCCTACTATGTTGACATGAAGTTATTTTCCGCCCAGGAGTCTGACAGCCCATGGGTAGAAACTGTTCTTCAGCCTGTTGGTGCGGCTGGCTCTGCTTCTCTGTCTCCTACCCAATGACAGGAGAGTGAAGAAGGGCTGACCGGGGTTTAGTCATCCCTGAGGATTTTGCTCAGTCTCCTAAGGCTTGCGGGCCCTAGCGATGTCATTTAGTGGTATCATAGAACAGCCCACGAGGTTTTGTGCTGTGTTCACCAGCCTCTGTAATGTCTTTCTATCTGTGGCTGTCAAGCCAACATACCACTCCATCATGCAATATGTGAGGACACTTTCTATTGTAAAACCGGTAAAAGGAGGCCATCAGTCGTTACACTTTATTCTTTCTCAAGACCCTAAAGAAATGGAGTCTCTATTGGGCCCTTTTGGTCACCTGGGTTGTGTTGGTTTTCCAGGTGAGATATTTGCTGAGGTAGACTCCCAGGAATTTAAAGGAGGAAACTCTCCACAAAGCCCCCCTCGATGTAAAGTGGGGCGGATTCCTCTCTCTTCTTTCAGAAGTCTAGCACCACCTCCTTTGTCTTGCTGATGTTTAGGTGCAGGTTGTTTTTTAGGCACCATGAGGATAATTTTTGAACCTCCCCCAGTACACTGTTTCATCTCCACCTGTAATGAGACCCAATATGGGGGTATCATCTGCGAACTTAATGATTACAGTGGATGGGTCAGACGGTACACAATCCTGTGTGTACAGTGAGTACAGGAAGGGACTAAACACACAGCCCTGTGGGGAGCCAGTGCTAAGCTTCAGGGAGGTGGATGTGACAGACCCAGCCCTCACTGTTGGTGGCCGGTCCCTCAAAAAATCTTTGATCCAGTCACAGGTGGAAGAGGGGAAATCCAAGTCAGGCAGCTTTTCGATAAGGATGCTCGGCAGAATAGTATTGAAGGCCGAGTTGTAGTCAATGAAAAGCATCTTGGCAGTTTCCGGGTTTCTCCAGATGGCTCACTACAGAGTGTAAGGCAGTAGCTATAGCGTTTCCTGTCGACCTGTTCCCCTGTAGGCAAACTGATGTTTGTCAAAGTCTGGTGGGAGGCATGTCCTAAGGTGTTGGAGAACCAATCTTTTGAAGCATTTCATCACTACTGATGTGAATGCAATAGGTTTGTAATCATTTAGACAGTTAATTGTTGTTTTCTTGGGGCCTGGGAGAATAGTGGCTGTTTTCAAGCACGAGGGAACACAGGCCGTTTGCAGGGAGATGGTAAGACCCTTGTCAGGACCCCTGCTAATTGATCGGCACAAGTCTTTACCATTATCTCCAGCACCGCATCTGGACCTGCAGCTTTATTGGGATTCACAGCTTTCAGTACAGTTCTCACTTAATGTTCGTATAAGGTAAGTGGCTGGGAATCAGAAGACTGGCAGGCAGAGGCTATGGAGTCTGGCTTTTTCACCTCATAGTGTGTTGGAAATAACAATAGTGGGCGAAAATGTTCAACTCCTCTACCAATGAGGCATCAACATTGACCAGTGTTCCTCGTGTTGCCCTTATGGTTAGGTGCTACAGTTTCTGCCACACTTGCTTCAGGTGGTTATCTGCTAGGTGGTTCTCCACCTTGTTGTAACCATTGCGCAGGCCCAAATCACATACTACCTATATGCTACATATATGATACATGCTATGTCATACCAAATATGGTAATATTATACCAATGTAACCAATAGAAGTTGCTTTCCGCATTTGCCAGGTAAACTGACGTGTAATCTCAATAAAAGGGGTTTGAGCCTGCCTCTCGAGGCCACTCTGCCCATGACTGAAGCTGGTCTCCATGTCTAATCTTTTCCCATGAGTGGCCCACCGGGAGGAGGATATCAAGGCCCTAACCACAGAGTTCCCACATCTGGTGACCCTCGACGTTGTCTCTGCCGCCTTGATGAGAGGTCAGTCTCGGACCGTCCTTCTTACCCGCCTGGAAGAGGCCGCGCGCACCGACCCGCCTGAAACACGGTTGGGTTTTTCGTAAGTATGGGCGGAAAGTTCTCTCAGCAGCAGGTTGGTCATCTGCAAGAGTTGAGAGAACTAACCGAAACTTCCTGTAAGATTGCTGCTAACCGAGGGAAGGCACTCCCTCGTCTGAAAAACAAAGAATTAATTAGCCTTTTGTCTTACATTTGGAAACAATGTCCAGTATATCCTGAAAAGGGGAGTTTACAAATGTCAACCTGGACTAGATTGGGGGAATATTTCCATGAGACTCCTAGAGCCCCTGTTCAAATTTTGACTACGTGGCGTGTAGTCATGGAATGTTTAATGATCCACCATAAATTTGTTAAAATTCCAACCAAGGAACCGGCGGATTCTGCGCCTCCCCCGTATGAATCCACCGAAAAAGAACAGGCAACTCTTACTCCTGTTCTAGCCTCTGAGGTGATCACTCCAAACGCCCCACCCTCCAAATCCCTGCGACAAGGAGGTCAGATAATTAGAGCTATGCAGGTTGCTCAGCAGACAGGGCAACTTGAAACAGAAGATTTAGAGACGTGCGCGATGTTTCCGGTTATCTTGGATCAAGCGGGGGCCACTGCAGGGGCCGCTGCTAGACCCATACATCAGCATGTTAATTACAAACAAATTAAGGAGATCAAAGGGGCGGTTAAGGATTATGGTCTGCAATCTCGCTATGTGTTAGGCTTGCTTTCCTCTCTTTCCTCTGCTACAGCAGAAATGCTGTTAGCCGATTGGCAGTTGTTGTTTAATATGCTTTTAACCCCTGCACAATATGTTGTTTGGTGGTCAGAGTACCAAAAACAGGCAGAAATTTCCATCCAGGCAGGGCTGCCTAATAGGCACAGGAACGCTTACCACTGCGGCAGCCCAGATGGCATCGGATAGGGCGGTTTTTCCAATTATTACTCACTGTGCTCTGGCCGCTATAAGAAAGATGGATGATTCCACCTCTAAGCCTACTCAAACTTTTTCAAAAATTGTTCAACAAACCAACGAAAATTACTCTGAATTTCTCAGTCGCCTCCAATTGGCACTAGAGAGACAAATTGATAATGAGGAAGCTCGTAATGAGCTTTCTCTAAAATTGGCATATGAAAATGCAAATCAAGATTGTCAAAAGGTCCTCCAGCCCATCGCAAATCGTCCTGGGGTTACTTTGGCCGATTTCCTTCAAGCTTGCCGTATAGTGGGTACCACGAGTCATAAAATGGAGGCTCTTGCTGCTGCTTTACAACAAAACACTTCATTTCCTCCTTCTTCATCCCCCTCTTCTCCCCACCGTGCCGGAAATTGCTTCCCCTCAAGCTTAACCTCCCTCCAGCATTGCCTGTGCTTATTTTCCCTAACCTGGATCTTACCTCCCAAGGGGTCATTGCAGCCCCCTTCCTGCGCTCCTCAGACTCCTTTTCTGATCTGGCTTTGTCCATAATGGTGAATTCCCCGGTAACCATCAACCAGGGAGATATTGTAGCCACCATGATTCTGCTGGAAACAGCTGCAGATACCTTTGCCTTGGAACAAAACGTGCAGTCTGCCAAACCAACGGCAGAATTTTTACTAAATGGTGTTTCCTTCCGGGGTCTTTTAGACACCGGCGCTGATGTTTCTGTCATACACTCTGCTGAATGGCCTTCCGATTGGCCCACTGACACAGCCCTATCAGTAAGGGGGGTGGGAGGAACACAGCCAGCTCTCGTTAGCACAAACTGGCTTCCTGTCAAGTCACCCATTTCCTCTGTCACTGGCCTGGAATGGTCTCCTGTCATCCTCCTCCAGACCCCAGGCTGCAATTGCTGAAAACTGTACCTTTCCTTTGGAACTCTCCTTTCAACCCTTTGCCTATTACAGATGCTATCACAGTGTTTGCTGATGGGAGCAAAAAATATGGTGCATGTGCCTGGCAGCTGAATGGCCAATGGCACACTAAAATTACTCCTCCACAGTCCTCTGCCCAGCGCGCAGAGCTCTATGCCTCCTTGCTAGCATTTCAACAATTTTCTGATCAGCCTTTCAACCTCATCTTGGATAGTCTGTATGTTTCTCAAATTATCTCTTCCATCTATGAAGCTTATCTCTCTCCTTCTATTGAACCTACTTTGCTATCTCTCTTTCTTTCCCTACAAACTCTTATTTCAAAAAGACAACACTCCTTTCATGTCTCTCATATCAGAAGCCATCAACCCTTTCCTGGGCCTATTCAGGAAGGAAATGACATAGCCGACGCTGCGGCTTCGGCTGCTGCTACAGTTCTGACTCTGCAACTTGCTTCTTCCCTGCCTTGGGAAAGCCATTCATATTTTCATCAAAACAAAAAGGCACTCATGAAACAATTTGGTCTCTCTTCAACAGAGGCGGCTGCAATCATTCAACAACGCCCCACATGCAGTCGCCAGGCACATTCAGTACCTATGGGAGTTAACCCCAGAGGCACTCAATCCTGCCAAATATGGCAAATGGATGTCACTCAATATGCTTCCTTTGCCCCTTGGAAATATCTTCATGTTTCCATTGACACTTATTCAGGCTTCATCATGGCCACCCCACAAAGGGGTGAGGCCACTAAACATGTAATCAATAATTGTATTCGCACCTTTGCATCGTTGGGACGCCCAAATGAACTCAAAACAGACAATGGTCCGGCTTATACCAGTACAATTTTTGCAGATTTTTGCAAAAAATGGGATATTGTCCACAAGTTTGGCATTCCTTACAACAGCCAAGGACAGGCTCTAGTAGAACGTGCAAACCAGACCTTGAAGCACGCTCTAGATAGATATATTGGCACACAGGGAAAAGTACCCCCTAGCCTCCCAGCAGTGCAAAATGTTTTAAACCTCTCCCTATACACCCTCAATTTTCTGAACCTGACTGGACAGCCACCTACCACTGCAGCCGATCGACATTTCACCGCTTCTCCAGCTGCCAGCCCATCAAGACCCAAAGTCTACTATCGCTGTCCTCCAGATCCAACCTGGCGAGGACCAGCTGACCTTATCACCTGGGGCAGGGGATACGCTGCGATTCAACTTCCTGATCACGTTTTTTGGGTCCCTGGTCGATGCGTGCGACCCTATCCCGCAAAGACAGATAAACAACAGGACAGTTAATTCTTGAGACTACCGCCGCGTTCAACTAAAAGACTAGATGTGTTGGTTTCGCCCGTCTTTGTGGTTGTTACTTTCGCTCGCTTTGTACTGACTGTGTGCTGCGCAATTCGCGTTGAAGAACTGCACGATCGCCTTGAAGTGACACAAGTTTCGGGCCAAAGTTACCTAGCCGTCCACACACCGGACAGCCTGGACCCAACCCCGCCTACCGTAGACCAATGAAGAAGGCTGCACTGCTCAACTACCATACACTCCGAACCCCGGGAAAGCACATAAGCACGTCCCATCCCCGGCAACGATGGCATTCCTATTGATTATGCTTGCTGTCTGTTACCCCCTGCACCTTGTCAAGGGCAATCCCCAAAAACCCCTTAATGTGACCTGGGTAGTCCTTGATACATATTCAGCCATCCTAAACTCTACATCAGCAAAAATAGTCCCAGGTTTTTTGGTTTCCTGATAGAAATCTTGATTTAAGGGGGGTTATGTGTGGCTTTAAGAAGAATGTTGTTTTTATGCAGACCACTCTGGCATAGTACAGGACTCCATGACCAAACTAAGGGAGGGTTTGAACAAACGTAAAAAGGAAAGGGAACATCAAGGATAGTCTGGAACATGGCACAATCTTTCCCCTTAGCTTACCACCCTGTTAAGTGCTTCTATAGGACCAATAATTTTGCTTGTGTTATTGTGCACATTTGGCCCATGCTTATTGAACTGCCTTCTCACATTTATTAATGGACAATAGAAGCTCTGGTCCTAGACAACAAAGATACTCGTGGCTCTTATCAACTCCTGCCTCAGGAGGATGAGGTGTCTGTAAAAGTTCCCCTCACCTTACACAGTGAGGAAGAGAACGAGGACACCTCTGAACAAGCCTCTGGCAGCATCCCCTTGCTCACTGCACCCTTCGCATCAACCAACCAAGAAGGGGACGAAGAAGACTATCTTTAAAAAACTAAAACAGGGGAGATGTCGGGATACTGCACCTGTTGTGCGCAGAGCGTTGGCCTCAACCGACGCCCTCCACACAACAGGAAGTATGGACATCGCAACCATCTTAAACTTAAGGGGACTTCCAAACTGGGCCAGTTACCAGCAGCCCAGGAAACAGAGCTATTAAGATACTCATATCGCAGAAACTGCATAAGCAAGTAGGGGTACAACATAAAAAATATTAGGCTATATGCAATAATGTAACCAACAATAATTCAGCATGCTCTATTTCCTTATACCTTCTTAATAAAAAAGTGGTTTGAGGGGATCATAGGCCCCCTCGTTACTTTAAAAAACAAAAAACAGAGGAGATGTTGTAACCATTGCGCAGGCCCAAATCACATACTACCTATATGCTACATATATGATACATGCTATGTCATACCAAATATGGTAATATTATACCAATGTAACCAATAGAAGTTGCTTTCCGCATTTGCCAGGTAAACTGACGTATAATCTCAATAAAAGGGGTTTGAGCCTGCCTCTCGAGGCTACTCTGCCCATGACTGAAGCTGGTCTCCATGTCTAATCTTTTCCCATGAGTGGCCCACCGGGAGGGGGATATCAAGGCCCTAACCACAGAGTTCCCACACCACCTTATATTTGTATTGTTGTTTTGCTGTCTTAATGCCTTTTCTAAGGTTTGCCCTGGCCTCTATATATCCCTGTCCCCTGCTTTAAAGGCAGAATCCCGGTGTCACCTGACACCCAGGGTTTCAGAAGTGTCCGTACCTCAGCAGTCATCCAGGGTTTACAATTCCCATAGACTCTGATGCACTTGTCCGTTGTTACATTCTCAGTGCATACTTTGATGTAAGAGGGTACAGCATCAGTGTATTCATGCAGGACTTGATGTTCAAATACTCTCCACTCGGTGGTTTTAAAACAGTCCTGCAGCTGACTGAGTGCACCCTCTGGCCAGATTTTAACCCTTTTCATGACTGGCTGAGTTCTTTTCCTGAGAGAGACATACTTTGGGCACGACAGAAGTGAAAGCTGGTGGGATGTACCCAGGTGGAGGAGGGGGATTACTTTATAGGCCTGTTTCAGATTAGAGTACACACGGTCTGAAGTGTTCTTCCCTCTGGTGGAAAATAGCACATACTGCACAAACTTAGGGAGAATAGGCTTGCTCTTACCGGAGTCGCCATTTCTATCAGAGCGATAAATGACTTGGCTTGTCAACTTCACTGTCACATCAGATACAGTTGGGTATAGCCAGGTCTCTGTTACAATCATCACACATCTTTCGCAGAGAAGCCTGCTTGCTGCCATCTGCAGCTCTAATTCATCCGTTTTGTGGCGTTGCTCAAAAAGACACTTGGCAGCGCTAGTCTATGGAGCTGCTTTTGGAGCTGAGCCAACAGACCAGCTCTACAGCCTTGCTGTGGTTTCTTTCGCTTTCGCTTTTGTCAGCAGCTCCCTGACCCAACAACAATCCATGGAGATGCTGGAAGCCTCACTATGCAGTTCGGTATGTTGTGGGACAGCTGAAAATCGCTGGTAATCCCGGATTGACTTACAAGCCCGATGTTTAGTAGCTCTACGCGTGTGTAGGGAAATTTTGCTCTACACTGTGCACACACATCCATACACACATCATTCCAAACACCACACACTAACACTGGGAGCTCGGGGCCGCTGTGTGTGAACGCACCGCCATCTTGGTGGCAGAAAGGCAGGATCAGGAAAAACACAAAACAGGGTCTTCAAACTTGACAGCTTTAAGACTTGTGGACTTCAACTCTCAGAATTCCTGAGTTAACATGACTGGAAGAGGAATTCTGGGAGTTGAAGTCCACAAGTCTTAATCTTGCCAAGTTTGAAGACCTTTGGCCAAGCTGAAAGAGGCCTAGAGAGGCAGTGGCCCTTAACTGCCTGCAGGCTGAATTCAGCCCAGTCCAGCCGGTTGGGTTCAGTGCATGTCACATGTTTTGGCATCTTGGACTTTTCATCTCCTGCAGGTCTGTTGAATATAGCATAGCCCTTCCGCAAGAGGAGAAGCCTATCTGGTGAGAACTTTCGAAGGATGCCTTGCAAGTACCAAGACACACACACACTCCCACAGATTGTGTTTGCAGCTACTCTTTTATGTTGGTGTAACATGTAGTTCTGCCCACAGCAGTCACTGCATTAAAAGAGAGCTGAGTTAAAAGGTAATAAGCATGTTAATGATACTGTGATTGCTTTTTTTTTTTTTGCCAAAAATTGGTCATACAAGGGAGATTTAAATCTCCTTTAACAAAGTGACTGCTTTACGGAACAAATTTCAGTTGAGGTGCCACAGGAATGAACAGATTTCAGTATTAAAGTGTGCTCAGGAAAGCGCAGAGCTGGCTGGCTAACCCACTCAGCCAGTGTTGGTGGCTCTGTCTCAGGTTGGAGCCCAGCAGCCGAGGGCTTTGCCTTGAGATCAGCATTATTCAACACCTTTGCTAACGACCTGGGCAACAGGACAGATGAGTTGCCTCACTGAGCATGGCCCCCACCTGCTAATCATGAAGAGGTCCAGCCAGGAAGGCCTCTCCCCCCACCCCCACCCATGTCTCTGCTTCTTTGGGATGGACTAATTGAGCTGCTGAGAGAAATAAAATTTTGGCACTATGACCTGTGGCCTTTTCAGTTCCAGGATTTTTATTTATTTATTTATTTATTTATTTGTCAATTACTTACAAGATAATAGTATAAGTATAAGTAAAAACATAGTTATGAATACATGGATACATATAAGAAAAATTAAAAATATATAAAAGAAACAATATGACAGGGACGGTAGGCATGTTGGTGCGCTTATGCACGCCCCCTACAGATCTCTTAGGAAAGGGGTGAGGTCAATAGTAGACAGTCTAAGGTTAAAGTTTTTGGGGTTTGGGGAAGAAACCACAGAGTCAGGTACAGTATTCCAGACATCGACCACTCTGTTGCTGAAGTCGTATTTCCTGCAGTCAAGTTTGGTGCGATTAACCTTGAGTTCGTATCTATTGTTTGCTCTTGTGTTGTTATGGTTGAAGCTGAAGTATTCATTGACAGGTAGAACATTGCAATGTATGATTTTATATACTATACTTAGATCGGACCGAAGGCAGTGTAGTTCTAGGTTTTCCAGGTCTAGAATTTTGAGTCTGGTGGCTTAAGGTATTCTGCAATGAGTAGAGAAGTAGAGAATTCTTCTTGTGAAATATTTCTGGACTTTCTCAACTGTATTAATATCAGATACATAATGTGGGTTCCAGACTGATGAGCTGTATTCGAGTATTGGTCTAGCAAATGTTTTGTATGCTCTAGTTATTAGTGTAATATTACCAGAGAAAAAGCTACATAAGATTAGGTTAACAACTCTTAACGCCTTTTTGGCTATGTAGTTGCAGTGGGCTCTAGCACTTAGGTCATTTGAGATGAGTATTCCAAGATCCTTGACAGAGTTTGGATCATCAATAAGGTCTTGACTATTCAGCCTGTATTTTATTTTCTGATATATATTTTTTTTGCCAATATGTAGGACAGAACATTTATTTGTTGAGATTTGAAGTTGCCATTTGTTTGACCATTCTGATACATAGTCAAGGTCATTTTGAAGGGTAGCAGAAGTGGTGTTGAATAGCTTTACATCATCAGCGAAGAGAACGCAGTTGCTCTTGATATGATCACAGAGGTCATTTATGTAGAGTATGAAAAGAGTTGGTCCTAGAGCACTGCCTTGGGGGACACCACTATTGACAGGTATAGAATTTGATAGGACGCTCCCAATTTTGACCATTTGTTGTCTGTTTGACAGGAATGCTTCTAACCAGTTATGCAGGTGTCCAGAGATACTGTAAGATTTTAATTTTAGGATAGTTTGTCGTGTACCACTGAATCAAAGGCTTTATAGAAGTCTATGTAGATTGCGTCTATTGATTTGCCCTGATCGAGTTATGTAGTCCATATGTTTTTGCAGTGTAAGAGTTGCAAATTACATGATAGTTTTTTCCTGGAACCAAATTGTTTATTACAGAGTAGGTTGTTTGTTTCTAAGTGGACGATGATGGATTGCTTAATAATTGATTCCATGACTTTACAGGTGACGCAGCATAGATTGGTCTGTAATTTTCAACTAGGCTGGGGTTTTTGAAGATGGGGATGACCGTGGCTTGTGACCATAGTTTGGGCAAGGAGCTGGTCCTGAAATATTTTTCAAAGATTATGCTTAGAGGTTTGGCTATGGCAGTGGATAGCTTTTTTAAGAAGTAGGCACATATTCCGTCCGATCCAATAGATAGAGATGGTTTTAGATTGCGTAGTGCTTTTTCAACATTGTCTTCTGTAAAATTGATATGTATTAGGTCATTATAGTTGTCTGTGGTTCGACTAGGAAATACTGGGCATGATCCATTGCTGTTTATAAATAGTGAGCCAAAGAATGTGTTAAAGAGGTTGGCTTTAATAGTGTCATCGTTGAAATCTTTACCATTAGGTCCTTTCAGGGGTGGGATGGACCTTGAGTCTTTTAGTTTGTTGTTTACAAAATTGTAGAAAGCGCAGGTGGAATTGGTGCATAGAAGGTTTTTTTCTTGTTTAATGTGATAATTGGTGCATTCAGTTTTTATCTGGTAGCATAAATTTTTGTATCGACTTTTGAAGTTGGCAATGTGACTAGATTTGTTTTTCCACCAAAGTGATTTCTTTTTGGATTGAAGCTTCCTTATTGTTTTGGGTAATTTGTTTTTTTCTGGTTTTGGGAGTTGTTAATGGTACATATAGTTTGATGACTCTTTTGACTTCAAGTAAAAATATGTTGTAATGGTCTTGTACAGTATTGCGTCCAGAGAATAGAAATTGCCAATCAAGGAATGAGAGATCGTTGTTTATAAGATCATAGTTGCCTTTTTTGAAGTTATAATTGGGGATTCCGTTGTTGTGATGATTTTTGTGTGGACGTATGTTGAGACAAAAGTCAATCATATTGTGGTCACTCTTGGAAAAGGGTTCTTTAATTTGTATTCTGTAAATTGAATTCAAACTAGAAGATGAGATTGAGGCAGTTGTTAAGTCTAGTGTTGTTTATTTATTTATTTATTTATTTATTATAACATTTATATACCGCCCTTCTCCCTAGGGACTCAGGGCGGTGTACAGCCGAATCAACCCCAAACAATACAAAAGTTAAAATACAATTAAATAATAGGCTGTTAAACTAAAAACAACCCTTCCCCTAAGAATGTTAAAACCCTAATTAAAACCAAATTAAAGGAGACAATTAAAATCTATGTCAGCCCAGGCCAGCCTGCTCAAAGAGCCAGGTTTTTAAGCGCGCGCCTGAAGGCCCTCAGGTCCGCGCTGGTGCGTATCTCAGGTGGCAGAGTATTCCAGAGGGCAGGGGCCCCCACAGAGAAGGCCCTACTCCCGGGGGCCGCCAGACGACACATAGAGGCCGATGGCTCCCGGAGAAGGCCCTCCCTGTGGGAACGCACTGGTCTGTTGGAGATCACCGGCAGAATGCGGTCCTGCAGGTAACCTGGCCCAATGCCATGGATTGCCTTAAAGGTCAAAACTAGAACCTTAAAGCGAACCCGGAAAGCCACCGGCAACCAATGCAGCTCGCGCAGGAGAGGCGTCACATGGGAGCTACGCGACGCCCCCATAATCACTCACGCGGCCGCATTTTGCACCAGTTGGAGTCTCCGGGTGCTCCCCACAGGGAGCCCCATGTAGAGAGCATTACAGTAATCCAGGCGAGAGGTGACAAGGGCATGAGTGACTGTGCGCAGGGCGTCCCGATCCAGGAAGGGCCGCAACCGGTAAATCAGGCGAACCTGACAAAACGCCCCCCTGGAGACGGTCGCAATATGATGTTCTAATGACAGCCGTGCATCCAGGAGGACGCCCAGATTGCGAGCCCTCCCTGTAGGGGGCAAAGTCTCTCCCCCAATAGCCAGCGAAGGTGTCAGCCGGCTATATCGGGGCGTCGGGAACCACAGCCACTCGGTCTTGGATGGGTTGAGCCGGAGCCTGTTTCCGCCCATCCAATTCCGCACGGCCTCCAGGCACCGGGACATAGCCTCTACAGCATCGTTGGGGTGGTCTGGGGTGGAGATGTATAACTGGGTGTCATCTGTGTACAGGTGACACCGCACCCCAAGACCACGGATGATCTCACCCAACGGCTTCACATAAATGTTGAACAAGAGAGGGGAGAGGACCGACCCCTGAGGCACCCCACAAATAAGGGGCCTAGAGGTGGACCTCTCCCCTCCCGCCAACACAAATTGCGAACGGTTGGAGAGGAAGGAGGAGAACCATCGCAGGACAGTTCCCCCAATCCCCAACCCCTCCAACCGCCGCAATAGGATACTATGGTCGATAGTATCAAAAGCCGCCGAGAGATCTAATAGGACCAGGACAGAGGAGAACCCTCTGTCACGGGCCCTCCAGAGATCATCGACCAACGTGACCAATGCTGTTTCGGTACTATGCCCGGGCCTGAAGCCCGATTGGAACGGATCGAGGTAAGTCGCTTCCTCCAGGTACTGAGGGAGCTGACGTGCCACCACATTCTCAACAACCTTCGCTATAAAAGGAAGGTTGGAGATTGGACGATAGTTATTTAAAACAGCTGGGTCCAGGGAAGGCTTCTTGAGGAGGGGCCGCACCACCGCCACTTTCAAGGCAGTAGGGAACGACCCCTCTCTCAAAGAAGCATTGGTAATCCCCTGGAGCCAGCCTTGTGTCGTCTCTCTGGCGGCCGAAACCAACCAGGAGGGACACGGGTCCAACAAACATGTGGTGGCATTCAGACCCCCCAGCAGTCTGTCCACGCCCTCAGCGGTCACAGGGTCAAACTCCCCCCAGATAACATTCTCAAGACCTGCCCCGGACACCTCCCCCGGGACCACCCAATTGGAGTCCAGCCCGTCCCGAATCTGAGCGATTTTGTCGTGCAGGAATCGGGAAAACTCCTCTACCCTACCCTGCAAGAGGTCATCCCGCACTCTCGGTTCAAGCAGAGAGCGGGTCACTCTAAACAGGGCGGTAGGCCGATTTTCTGCCGATGCAATAAGGGCGGAGAAATGCGAACACTTCGCCGCCTCTATCACCACAAGGTATTATTTTTTTATTTTTTTTATTTTTATTTATTTAACTTTTATACCGCCCTTCTCCCGAGGGACTCAGGGCGGTGTACAGCCAATCTAAAACCCCAACAATACAAAAGTTAAGAAAAAATTAAATTAGATTAGGCCGAATAAAAAGCCCACCCCACCCCCTTAAAACCCCTAATTAAAATTAATGGAGACATATTAAAACCCTCTCTCAGCCCAGGCCGGCCTGCTCAAAAAGCCAGGTCTTCAAGGTAGGTCTTAATATAAGACCTCACCTGTGTCCGGTCAGACTCAGTGCGGCTCGCCCTCCAAATGCTCTCTAGACGTCTTTTCCGGCACTTCATCTCCCGCAGCTCCTCCGTATACCATGGAGCCAAGTGGGATCTGTGCCGGGTCAGAGGTCGCAGAGGCGCAACTTGATCCAGAGCCCCGGCAGCCAACCTATCCCAGGTGGCTACCAGGTCTCCAGGCGAGTTGTGAGCCAGAGACTCAGGAAATGGCCCAAGCTCCCTCTGGAACCGCTCCGGGTCCATCAGGCGCCTGGGGCGGAACAATCTACGTGGCTCCGCCTCCCTGCGGTGGGGGGTGGCGGAACAGAAGTCCAGTCTGAGAAGGGAATGATCTGTCCATGACAAGGGTGTAATAACTAAATCCCCGAAATTACAGTCATTCAACCACTGACCCGAGACAAAAATCAGGTCCAGCGTATGTCCTCCTATATGAGTGAGGGCAGAAACTAATTGGGTCAGGTCCATGGCCGTCATGGAAGCCATGAACTCCCGGGCAACCCCCGAGGTTTCACCGAGCAATGGCAGGTTGAAATCCCCCATGACCAAAAGCCTACGGGTCTCAACCGCCAGCCCGGCTATCACCTCAAGGAGTCCGGGCAGGGCCGATGAGACGTGGCAGGGAGCCAGGTACGCCATCAAAAGGCCCATCTGTTGTTGGTTACTAGTTGTTCTAGTCCCAGATTTGTTACTGCATTGTAGAAGGTTGCATGTGTGGGTTCAGTTGTACATTCGTTAAGGGTCCAGTTAATATGAGGTAGATTGAAGTCACCAAGAAAAATAAAAGCGTGTGGGCAGGATGCTGCCCATGTTAGTAGTGAATTTAGCTTGTTTACATGTTCGATGTCATAATCAGGTGCTCTGTAACATAGTAAGCATCGAAATGTGATATTTAAGGATAGTTCATAGATGATGGTCTCAGGAAGAGCAAGCTCCTGGGTAACTTGGATGTTTTTTAGATGTAGGGACTTTTTATAGAAGATAGCAACACCAGCTCCTCTACGGATTTCACAATCTGATCGGTAAACATGATAGTCTCTTACCGTGGTAATGGAGTCAGGGAGAGATGCATTGAGCCATGTTTCACAGACAAATATAATGTCAAATTTAGCCGTATTTAGTAAGAGGAGAAATTCAGGCATTTTATTTACAAGGCTTATTGCATTGAGTAGCTTGCATTTAAGGCCAGTTGTGGTTGGAATAGAGGAGTAGATCGAGGATGGGGGCTTATTTCTGGGAGGGAGAGGTGAATTTTATTTGCACGGTGAGCGGGAGAGGCAGATATGGCGGTTGTAGGGGGCCATATCATATTTTGGGAGCATGCCTCCGCTGTTTATGAGTGGTGGCGCGCTCTGACCCCCAGGGCATTCCCCGTTCCCTGGGTGGTCCGAGTCATTGGGCCCTGGGCCTTTGGTTGATGTTGTGTAACGCCAGGTCCATGGTAAATAAAGCCCCCCTCATTTATGATCTGATTTGGGAGGGGGGAGCGGACCTGGCGGGCATTACCGAAACCTGGTTGGGCCAGGAGGGGGGTGTTCCCCTGGTGGAGATGTGCCCAGCCGGGTTTTGGGTTTTCCATTGGCCGAGGGCTCAGGGGAGGGGCGGAGGGGTTATTAAGGAAGATCTGTGTCCTAGGGAATCCACAGTTCCTCAGATGACCGGATGTGAATCCCTCTTTGTGAAGTGTGGTTCTGGGGTTCAGATGGGCCTAGTGATCACATACCTGGCTCCCTGCTACATGACATCGGCCCTGCCTGAGCTCCTGGAGGTTGCAGCTGGCATGGCGGTTGAGACCCCTAGGCTTATGATTATGGGGGATTTCAACCTACCCTCTGCTGGAGGGACCTCAGGGATTGCTCAGGAGTTCATGACCTCCATGACAGCCTTGGGCCTGACCCAATTAATTTGGGACCCCACACACACTGGGGGTCACATCTTGGATTTGGTTTTTGTCTCTGGCCAGTGGCAAGATGATCTAGGTATGGGGGACGTTACTATAGAGCCCCTGTCATGGTCTGATCATTCGCTCCTTAGGCTGGACTTCCGTTCAGCACCCCCTTGCCGCAGGGAGGCAGGGCCGATAAAATGGTTCCACCCAGGTGCCTGATGGACCCGGATAGGTTCCTGATGGAGCTTGGGCCTTTCCCGAGGCTCACACACGACTCGGTTGGGGACTTGGTAGCCATCTGGGATAGGATGGCTGCTGGGGCCCGTGTCCGGGTTGTACCCTTGCGGCCTCTGACCGGGTGCCGATCCCAATTAGCTCCTTGGTTTTCCGAGGAGCTGAGGGAGATGAAGCGCTGGAAAAGACGCCTAGCGAGTGGTTGGAGGACCAGGTGCTCCGGATCTGACCGAACACTATTACGGTCCCATATTAGGACCTATCTAGTGGTGATAAGGACGGCAAAGTGGTCCTACTTTTCCGCCCTTATTGCATCCGCAGAAAATCACCCAGCCGCCCTTTTTAGGGTGACCCACTCCCTTTTAGATGTGGGACTGCGGGAGGATCCCCTGCAGGGATGGGCTGAGGATTTTTCGAGATATCTGCAGGACAAAATCGCTCAGATTCAGGATGAGTTGGACTCTGACTGGGCAACTCTGGACGGGATGACTGGGGCAGATCCCGGGGAGGTTGTTTGGGATGAGTTCGATCCCTGTGACCCTGGAGGATGTGGACAGGATACTGGGTGGGCTTAATGCCACCACATGTTACTGGATCCGTGTCCCTCCTGGTTGGTTTTGGCCACCCGGGAGGTCACACGAGGTTGGTTCCAGGGTATTATTAACGCTTCCTTGAGTGAGGGGTTTTTGCCTGCTGCCTTGAAAGAGGCGGTGGTGAGTCCTCTCCTCAAGAAACCGTCCCTGGATCCAACATTATTATCAAACTATCATCTGGTCTCCAACCTTCGCTTTGTGGCGAAGGTTGTTGAGAGTGTGATGGCACGACAGCTCCCTCAGCACCTGGATGAAGCTGTCTATTTAAATCTGCTCCAATCGGGTTTCAGGCCCGGACACAGCACGGAGACGGCGTTGGTCGCATTGGTGGATGATCTCTAGAGGGCCCGTGACAAGGTTTGTTCCTCTGTCTTGGTCCTGTTAGATTTCTCAGCGGCTTTTGATACTGTCAACCACAGTATCTTATTGCAGCGGTTGGGGAGGTTGGGAGTGGGAGGCACTGTGTTATGGTGGTTCTCCTCCTTCCTCTCTGACTATTCGCAATTTATGTTGGCAGGGGGGCAGAGGTCGACCCTGAGGCCCTTGTTTTGTGGGGTACCTCAGGGGTCGGTGCTCTCGCCCCTGCTGTTCAACATTTATGAGAAGCCGCTGGGTGAGATCATCCATGGTTTTGGGGTAGAGTTCCATCAGTATGCTGATGATACTCAGTTATACATTTCTACCCCAGGCCACCCCAACGAAGACATTGAAGTGATGACCTGGTGCCTGGAGGCCGTGCGGAGTTGGATGGGTTTAAACAGGCTTCGACTCAACCCGACCAAGACCGAGTGGTTGTGGTTTCCTGCGCCCAGATACAGCCAGCTTATTCCATCGCTGGCTGTGGGGGGAGAAATTTTGGCCCCCACGGAGAGGGCACGCAATCTTGGTGTCCTCCTGGATGTATGGCTGTCGTTGGAAGATCATATAACGGCCGTCGCTGGGGGGCTTTTTATCAGGTCCGACAGATCTGTCAGTTGCGGCCCTTTCTGGATCGGGACGCACTTCGCACAGTCACTTCTGCCCTTGTTATCTCCCATCTAGACTATTGCAATGCTCCCTACATGGGGCTCCCCTTGAAGAGCATCCGGAGGCTGGTGCAGAGTGCAGCCGCGTGGGTGATTTTGGGGGCTCCTCAGAGCTCCTGGGTTGCACCGCTCCTGTGCGAGCTGCATTGACTTCCGGTGGCCTTCCGGATACGATTCAAGGTGTTGGTAGTCATCTTTAAAGCGCTCCATGGCTTGGGACCCGGGTACTTATGGGACTGCCTGCTGCCACCATCGGCCTCCCACCGGCCAGTGCGCTCTCACAGGATGGGCCTCTTGGGGTGCCGCCAGCTGGACGATGCTGGCTGGCGGCCCCGAGGGTGCGGGCCTTCTCTGTGGGAGCACCCTCCCTTCGGAATAAGTTACCCCCGGAGATGCAGACTATCCCTGACCTGAGAACCTTCTGGTGTGCATTGAAGACCTATCTTTTCCAGAAAGCCGGTCTGGCCTAGTACTATTGGAAGGTTTTAATTTTTGTAATTTTTTACCCTGCTTTTTATTAATTGATTATAATTGTAATTTTTCAGCCATTTATTTAATTCATATTTAATTCTATTTTAAATTCTATATTTGATACTGTGTCATTTTTAGCTGGGATGTGCACCGCCCCGAGTCCCAAATTAGGAGAGGGGGCGGTAAATAAATAAAATAAAATAAAAAAATAAATAAGTTAGGGGCATGCATGCCTAGTTTTGAGTGATGTTGGATTGGATGGGGTGGGGTTGGATGCGGAGTTGTGGGTTGTATGACTTTCTTTTGATGCAATCAGCTCTGTAGTCAATGTATAGGTCCTTTTCTCCATTGTCTAGATGGTTTTTGAGTTCTGCGCAGAGTTCACGGGAGCGCATTCTTTGCAATATGGATAAGTCTGGTCTTGAGCGAAGTTTTTTGTGGTTGGGATTGGTTTTTGCAATGGCATTTATTGTATGAATGAATATGCGTTTGCTGGACTCATTTTTTCATACAACTCTACAAAATCTTGGGGCCACAGAGCTGTCATTGTATTTGTACCCATGGCCCTCTCTGGTTATTTCAATGATATCTTCAGGAGAGATGTTTGTTGTATTTGAGTTGCTTATGATATCACGAACTTTGGTGATGTCATCTGATTCGTTGGTGTCTTCGAGACCAAATATGATGGCATTTGGACATTTCTGTTCACGTTCCATGGTGTCTCTGATGAGTAAGGAGATATTATTTCTGGAATTATTTGAAGGGATAGTAATTGTTTGTGGCTGTGGTTTGGTGGTTATTTTTGGTTGTAGTTGTGATTGTAGTTGAGGTAGTAGTTGTTGTGGGATTTGATTTTGAGCTGATAGGTACTCACTTATCTGTGCTGTATTTTTTTTTCAAAGAGAGAGGCTTGCTTATATAGTTGTTTCAAAACATGTTGCTAAACATTCTTCTATTGAGTGAATGAGTGATTCTATGCTTTCAACTCTGTCAGGGTACTCAGTTTGTTTAGCTTAGGAGAACATGATGGACATAGATAAAAGAATGTATCTGAATTTTTAACCATATCAGCTAGGCTTTTGTTTGCATTTAAGCAGGCAGGGTGGGCTAGATTATCACATAGGTGGCATTTGAAATTTCACTTTCATTGATGGTTTCAAGACATCTGAAACATGTGCAGGAGTCTGGGAGATCATTGGTAGAGATATTTTTCTTTTGTTTTGGTTTGGAATTCTTGGCTGGCATGGTCAATGGCAATAGTAATCAATTACAATAGCTAGTTAATGTGATTTAGAAACATAGAGAAGCACGTACATACTGGGCCTACGCATGTAGTTGATTGCAAAAGTAGGCAGAACATGCTGTTGAAGCTTGGCTGAAATGGTTGCCGTCTTATAAGTGAAGCCAAATCTAGGGGGGAAAGCCCTGCTTTTTTGGTGGGATCTCACCGCTCCTCGCCCCTCTGCCATCACACACACCAGGAAGGGGCTTTGCTAGAAGCAGCCATGGGATGGGGAGAGGGGGAAGCTGCGTTGATGGACTGCCTCCTGCCCTCCCCTCCCACCAGGAGCCAGGGAGATTATCCAGTCGGGCCTGGCATCCATTCAGCCGTGAGGTGGCAGCGCCCGCAGCTCCTGTCCCAGGCCAAGAATTGGCTCGCGGGGCCCGCGGGGCCAGAAGAGGGCAAAGAGGGCCGCCTCCTTTTCCTCTCCGTCCGCCCTCAGCCCGGAGACTCCGCGGGGGCTTCTTCCCCCGGCAGACCCCACTTCTTGCCCCGCCTCCCTTCCCCGTTTAGATTCCCGCAACCGCCCAGGCACGCAGCCAGCCAAGCGGGAAGAATGGGCGACGAGGACGGGAAATTCTGGGAGCAGCCAGGGCACCTCGAGGAGCCCCTTCCTTGCAGGCTCGCTTCCCACCCCGCGAGGGCCCCGCACTCGTCCCCCCCGCCCGCCTGGCTGCGTGTCTGGGGGGGCTTCAACCCCTCCACTCCCCAGGAAAGGAAAGAAGGCGGGGAGAAGGGCGACATCGGCGAGGTTTCAGGCGACCGAAGTCTCGCGGGCTGGGGTGGGATGCGAGACTTCGGTCGCCCGGCACGCCAAGCCCCGCCCATATCCGAACCCGGCTGGCGGAGGCGCGTTCCGCAAGCGCGCGTGAACCTCCCCGCCCCGTCCTTGTGACGACACCGGCCGGCGCCCGGGTCGCGCATGCGCACGGCGCGCATACGGGCCGGGAAGCGGCGGCGATGGAGGCGCGAGGCTCGGCGGGCGGCGGGAGGCCCGTGAAGGGCATCCTGAAGAACCGCTCCGGCAGCGGCGGCAGGGGCCTGGCCGACTCCGAGGCTCTCTCGCAGGCGTCGCCGCTGCCGCCCGCCGGGCCGCTCCTGCAAGCGCAGCCGAGCAACGAGAGCCGCGGCGAGGAACATGGGTGGGCGGGGCGGGGCTGGGGCATCCGCGGGCGGGCGGGCGGGCGGGGGGCGCCTGTCTCTCCTCACTCACGGTCCTCCTTCTCCCCCCCCTCCCCCCAGAAAGAAGACGCAGAAGTGGGACGAGATGAACATCCTGGCCACCTACCACCCGGCCGGGAAGGACTACGGGCTGATGAAGATTGACGAGCCCAGCACGCCCTACCACAGGTGCGGGGGGAGGAGGAGGAGAGGCCGAGCGGGAGGGGTCGCTTGGGAGGGTCTCCGCCCCACGGAGCCCCCGACGAGCTTCCCTTCTTCTCCCGGCAGCCTGAAGGAGGAGGACGCCGGCAGCGACGCTGAGGACAGCCCGGTGCCCACGGCGGACGTCCTCGCCAAAAAGTAGGTGACCCCTCAGCGCAGGGCCCTCGACCGCCCGCGCGGGGCTTCCTCCGTTCCCTCGGTTCCGCGGGTGGGTCGGTCGGGCGCCACCCGCAGCTCGGGGCTTTCGAGTTCTCCGCGGGTATTTCCTTCCTTCCTTCCACTAAGGCTGGTGCCCGGGTCGCTCCAGGGCGGAGGGGAGCGGTCTCTGCTCCTGTCGGGGCTGAGGTTGACGGGCGGAGGGCAGCCCTGGAGCCCGTTGGTGTCTGGGGCAGGAAAGCAGCTTTCTTGCTGCTTCGGCAGGCCGCGAACCGGCCGTTGACTGCAAGAATGGGGTGAGGTCGATCTCCATTGCTGTCGCCTTTCCCACCAAACACTTGGAAGCGATTTTTGCCCCGGATGCGAAGGCAACCCTGTGCAGGTGCCTCTGGCTTGAACTGGCTCCCACAGCAGGTCACGGGTTGCTTTGGCCTCTCGGTCCTCCCTTCTTGAACCAAAACTCTGATGATCCTCCCCTGATCATAATAGTATTTTATCTCTTCTTATTCAAAAGAAACATCTTAGTTTTATTTACCAACTTTATTGATGAAGGGAGGGAGATGGGCAGTTAAGGAATATGAAATATAAATAAAATAAATTTACTCATCAAACTTATATGGCTGCCCATCTTATTGAAGGCAACTTAATGCTTGTAAGAAAGTTCTCCATGGTTTTGATTAACTCTCTTTTGTCCCTTGTTTCTGTAAATTCTCTTTCAGAGATCTCAACTGATATGAGTATCTTTTTACTTTAAAAAGCCCCATGAGCACCTGTGTAGGATTGTCTTCAACCACCTTAACTTAGGCATATCTATCTTCTTTAGTGGGGCAGTTAGCCAAAAAAACCCTCCTTGTTTGAGGTTGATGTCCTTCCTCTGGTTAGGCTCCCCCGTGCAGAATGCGCTCCTCTTCCTGGATGCAGTTCTTTCAGATACCTGAAGACTCTGAAAGTTCTCTTTCCCGAGCTGCACAGGCTTCCCATGTCTAATCCATTCGCCTTCCGGATGGTTCTAAGGGTCTGCTTCTGTTTCTGGTGCTCCTAAAAAAGAAGCCCTGCCAATAAGGAGGCAGACTGGGTTCCCACAGACTAGAACAAAACTCATGCCCAGGGATGCAGTGTGGTGCATCTTGTGAACTTGAATTATAAACAATGTGTTTGTATGCGCTCGTTTGTCTCCTCTTGCCAACAGGCCTGGGTAAGAGCTCCAGCTATTTACCTTAATAGCAGGCTGCATGTATTTACCACATGCCTGCTGGTGCATGGGAAATTTCATTTCATTCAGTTCTGCATTTTTACTAATGCATCACACTGTGTGATAGGTTCACATTTATCACATGATCAGTTGTCCTTTTTTGCCTGCCCTTGCATCCTTGTTTTTTGTATCTGAAAGCTGTGCAACTCTTTGTTGAGCGTTGCCTTTTTGGAATTCCGATTTTCTTTCTGACGAGAGTTAATGACTGCATTTGCAGATTTGACAAGCGGCCCTTTGCTCCCTTATCTGGTCTGTAGAAAAACGTTGACCACATAAAATTAGGCAAAGGCTTGAGACGGTGCTCAAGTTTGTCCTTAAGGAGCATTCAGAGAATAGTGGGCACTAAGCTAATTCTTAGCGATGGCCTATTTTATTCATTGTGCTTCTGTAATTTACCAGTGACTCTATCGATGTCGTGGTTCAGACATCAGGAGACTCTGAGTTCTAGCCCTGCTTAGGCAGTGGGCCAACTGGCTGGTCTTTGGCCAGTCATACCCTCTCAGCCCTAGGAGAGAGGCAAACCACTTCTGGAATCCTCCTGGGACATGTCCAGATCAACACGGCCTTGAAGGCATCAGAAAAAAGATGTGACTCTGGAAAGGGAGGTTTGGAAGAGATTCCACAAAATTCATAAAGTGTGGCTTTCAAGGTGACTGTGGCAGTTTTCTGGATCCAGCGTCTTACGTTGATTCAACAACATTTTTCCTGGCCTCTCAACTGTTGCCTGAGATACAATCATGTTGAACTCCTTGCTTAGATGTCTCTCCTTCCACCTGCTTTTTCAGTGTAACTCCATGGACTTCACCATGGGATGGTTTCAACTTTCCCATTTGAAGACGTTTCAAAACCTGAAAATTTTTCTTTCTGAACTTTTACCCATGCCTCAGCTTTTGGAAATCGCCTTTTGTAAACTCCAAGAGTTGGGGTTCACAACCCTTCTAAGTTTCCCCAAGATTCCTGCCTTTCGGGGTTTATCAACCCATCTTAATCATTTTCAAACAGAATTGAAATTTTGTGTATGTCAACTACACTTGTCTGCATTCTTTCATTTTTCTCATTATGTAAGGAGCTTAGGAGATATTCGTTTTTGTCTGTGTTGCTGAAAATATGGTAGCATTGCTATATTAAAGAAATAAGATTAGGAAGCATGGGCATAATTCTTGTCCCAGTTGCCAAGCCTGGTCATCTTGTGGGACCTTCTCAGTAGCTGCACCTGCCCTGTGGAACAGCCGCCTCCCTGAGGTTTATATGGTCCTGATTCCCTGAGCTTTCATTAAACTGGGAACACATTTGGGCTCTTCCTGGAGTGGTGTACACTGGTTTACTCCTTGGAAGTTGCTTCTGTTTGTTGTAATCTATATATAAAAGAGAACTTTCATTTTTTAAAAGCACAGAGATGAAAATTTCCAGAAAGGTTGACTCCCACAGTGATCTTTTGGGGAAATGGGATAAGGGATAGTTTATTTATTAAATTTGCATAGCACTATTTATTTTTTCTAAATGAAACCTCTTGGCAGACTTTTAATTCCAGGGAATTTAACAATGAAAATGTTCATAATTATGCTATTTAAACATGTATTTTTTAAGAAATCATGCAAGAAATACAGGAATAATTATGAACTTTATCCAGGAATTGTATGCAAATACCTTCAGGAACTCCAGGTAGCAGTATTGTCAGCAATAGGTTTTATTCCTCCATAAGTTATTACCTTTATTGTCAGAGTACAACATGTGTACAATGAATTGGTCCGTAGCAGGTGGGTGTCCATGCCACGGAAGCTATAAATCTCTTCAGTGACTTCAGTTCTAAATTAAAATCTAAACTGATGGGGGGGGAGGGAGGAAGTACCTGAGTACCTTCCACATCATTTTTTAAAATCTCTTGTTTGTGATACTTTGTAAATTCTTGTCAAGAGTAGTTCTCCCTCTTCCCGTCTCATTCATGAAGGTGGCAGCAGCAGCTTCTTAGTGCTGCGGGATTTCTTATTTGACAAGCAATGAATACTTTCTAATTCTGAACAAATTAAATCAAATGTACAATGCTGTTTGTATGACCAGCACTTCTCGATATTATTCATGTTAAACTCAAAAAAAATACATGATTTTTAAATTTTTAATTCCAAAGTGGCTTCCTATTTTGACTCATAAGACTGGAGCATGCCTGAGAACAGCGGGGAGGAACTGAAACACTTTGGAGTAGGTTCCCCCTCAGATCAGCTGCCAGAGGGGCTTCAGGGCTTCTCCTCTGGGGGCTCTTTTCCAGAGTTAGCACATTACATCTTGAACTAAATACACGGCGGTGAACTCCTTGTGGTGGGTGAATGGCATTTGCTCATCTTTGTGGCTTTTCCTGTTTGAGGGAACCACACCCCTCATTTCATTGTACCCTCATTGTCCGTATCTGACAGGAGACCCCTGTTCCCATCCTCCTCTCCCATTTTCTCTCTGCAGGTTGGCAGCTGCAGCACAAGGGCAGGGCCCCAAAATCCTGGCAAGGCAGGATGACAGCAGTGACGAGGAGGAGGATGACGAGGTAGACTTAACTCCAGAAGAATTGGGTAGGTGTGGCTTTGAAATTTTGTAACGCTAGACCAGACCTGGCCATTTCATGGCTGTGGGCCACATCCACCCCATAGGTGGTCCCAGTCCAACCCGGGAGGGGGGAGGCAGCAGCCGCAGGAGGCGGAGCATTGGTGCAGTGTTGGCGGCCCTCCACAAAGTCCCAGTTTCTCAGGTGCCCATCCCTGCCCAAGACTAACGCTGTGAGGCCGTGAGCAAGAGCTCCTGCCAGGAAGGAAGGGCTGGAGCAGATTGGGTTTGTACTGCAGTCCCTACATAGCCAGAGAAATGGCCAATTGGACTTGACCAGAGTCTTGGGAATATGGCAGGCCCTCTTTCTGGCCTTGGCCTGCCTTCTCCTATGCCTTCCCACCTGCGGTGGTTGTGCCTGGTCCCTGCTCTCATATCCCCCGCCTTGGTCGCTGCAGGGGAGGGAGCGAGAGTGCAGGTGGAACTTCTCTGCCGTGTGTCCCTTATTTCTCAAAACAAAAGGCTCTTCATTCTTGCATATGCAAAGCAACACGGACAGTTAGAGCAACTGGACTGGTTCTCCTCCGCCTTCTTTCCAGGCCCGAGGTATTTTCTTCTTCTGGAGGCTCTATGTCAGTGTTGCCAAGACAACTGGTCTGTTTGGCCTTTGCATACGTCAGCAAGGGTTGATGGAGACAAATTGTTTTGATTTGATGAAGGGCTCTTCCTGCTCCCTCTACCTCTACTCCCCCCCCCCCCCCCGTAGCTTTTCAGGTGGGAGAAAAGGCAGGCATCCAAAAGCAGGCAACCCTTTGTTGTACGTCACCGAGCTTGTCATTCCTGCGACGTGTTATGCGAAGTGGGGGTGACTTAGCAGAGATTCTCCCCCTCTCCAATCAATCTGATTGTACTGGTTTTCAATTTACAAAATTTCATGCACGTAAAATGGAATGAAACTTGTGAAATTTGTGGCTGGTGCCATGTTATGTTGTTCTGTTTCTCCTCATACAGAGAAAAAGAGGCAGTTTGAAATGAAGAGGAAAATGCATTACAATGAAGCGCAGAACATCAAGCTGGCCAGGCAGCTAATCGCAAAGGAAATGCACAGCGAGGCTGCGGAGGAGGAGGAGGAGGATTGTGAGGAGGAAGAAGATGAGGACAATGAGGAGGAGATGCAGGATGAGTGTAAAACAAGTACAGAATCAGGTGAGTCCTGGGACTCACGGGGAAAGTCCTTTTCTCTTGGAGGTTTGGGCTGGCCACCCCTCCCTCCTGCCGCTGCCACCGCTGCAGCCCTGAAGCCTCTTGCCACGTGTCCAGATTCTGTGCAGTGTGGAAGAGCCTCTCGGTTTGTGCCAGGAGTGCTGGAAGCCTTGGTTTGATGTCTGCTTGCTGCCACGTCCCATCTCTTTCCAATGGCCTTTGTCCCTTCTGGGGGAACCTCCTCCTCGATCTGGAGAGGGCACAGTGGAGGGCAAGGTAGACAGTTAGGTCTTCTGGCTTTTCCCGCTCTTGTCATCTCTCAGTTTGCAGGAAAGCTTCTGTTTGTGCCAGGAAGCACTGTGAGGTGGTGCGGACGAACCGTTACCCAGAGGCTGCTGGCGGGCTTGCCTTCTGAATGCGCCTTCCCCTTTGTATTTGCATTCCAGATGCAGCAGCATGCCAGAAGCAGAGTGTCTCCTTCTGCATCAGCTTCCTTTGAGCCTGTTGGCATCTCCCGGGGAGGGGCCTCCCTTCCTTCCAGGGAGTTCATTTTGGAGAGGGAAAGAGCTTTCTCCTCTGAGACACTCTCTTGGCTGGGCTGTTCTTCGCCTGAATAAATTGACCGCTTCTCTTTGAAGTTCCAAGAATGGTGAATGCCGGAGGAATTCAAAAGAAAACCTGGGTGTCCAATGTCACCCACTTCTAATTGCATAAATTTGCACCCACAGTCTGATCAGCTAAACTTCTCATTTGGAGTTGAGAAGCCTTCTTGAATCACAAAGGTGTAAGAAAAAGTAGCCTCAGACAGCAGGCAAGGAGCAAGAGGAGAGTGGGGCAGCCCTTGCTTTTCTTTGCGAAGGAAGCCGAGGGAAGATAAGCTCCTCTGGGCAGCGGGCAATCCTAGCCTGCGCTGTGGGGAAGCCAAGATAGTGTTGGGGGGGGGGGGGGGCACTCTCAGCGAGGTGAAATTGGTCTGAGTAACCAATAGGGAAAGCCTGGGATCTTCTTCCTCTTGCTTCTCGGTAGAAGTGGGGACCCACACCTGCCTCTTCCAGAAGGGACAGAAAGACCCAGTTTTACTTATTTTTTTGCTAGCAGACTTTTTCTGATCAATAACTCAATTTTCTCAGGTGACCTAGGCTTTGTTACGAGTCTGCCAGAAATGGCTTCTTGGGTTTTCTGTCTTTTACAGGTGTTTAAATGTTTAATATGGCTGTCTGTCTGCCCCAGATATATCATAGAATTCAGCTGCTCTAACAAGTCTAGAAAAATGTAACTTAAAATCCAAAGTACTGAACTTTTCATAAATCTTAGCACTCTGATGTCCTGCTGAAACATTCCTAATCAGTCTTGACCATGCTGGTTTTGGAGGAGATCTTTGCTTTACGCTTCATCTAAGAGTGGAGAAGGGACTAGAGGTTTTCTTTGGGGGTCTTTGGGCTCCAGCTCTTTAGGGATCCTCCAAAAGTTGCCCAACTATTTCAGGAAAATGGTATGGTACTATCTTGAAATAGCAACCCTGGCTGACTAGCATGGAATCAGTGAAACCAATCAATAGCCATAGTAATGAATACACACTTAACAGCAGCCAAAGTCAATGGCCGTTATAGACCATATCCATCTCCCCAAGGCTCCATTAGCCTCGCAGGACAACTGTGTGATTGAGACTTTCCAAAATGGCAGCAGAGATGGATCTTGAAGGAAAGGGCCTGCCTGTTTAGGCCTACCCGATAATACTCCCCAGAACCTGGAGGATGCCCCTATGTTGGGAATGGAGGGGCAGGTAGAAACAGTCAGCTTAATTACCCACCCTGTGCTGTGAAGGGCTTTGCTCATGACAACAAGCATCATGGATTGCCTTCTTAAACACCCGGGGGAGTCAGTGCAGCTCACAGAGGGTAGGCAACATGGGCATACCAAGGCGCGCTCACAACTGCCCACCTGGGCTGATCCAGCTAAAGCCTCCAGTTGCTCTTCAAGGATGGCCTCATGTGAAACGCAAGAAGCCCCTTGGGAGAGGACCTAGGCAGCAGAGACCACCCACCCAGGAAAGAGAGAATTGGGGCATGAGGGATGTCATAAGCCCTCCCCCCCACTCCCGGTCATGATTGCCACCTGTTCCAGCCACGAATCCAGGAGAACTCCTAGGTTGCGCACGTTTTGTTTAGAGTAGCAACACCCCGTCCAGAATTAAAGATGGCAGAGAACTGAACCCAGGGGCACCTACAACCAACAACCACTCAGTCTAGCTAGGGGTGAGCAGAGGCCCCTACGGCTTCCTCGGCCACAGCTCCAATCCCTCCTCACCACTGGCCACGGCTAAACAACATCCAGAGGGTTTTTTTTAATTTTCTCCTCCTCTGCCAGATTTCAGTGTCAGGAGGAGAACCCCAGTCCACCTGCAGCTTCTTCACAGTTGCTGGCAAGCTACTGATTAGTCCAAAATTTGGGGTCCCACCTCTCTTGACGTCAGAGGCTTCTGCTCATTAACTCCTGGTGAGAGTCGGGCTAGGCTCCTCTACACTTCTAGAAAGAGAGCTCAGGATACAACAAGGTCCAAGGAGCCTCCAGGAAGGCTTTTAAAAGCCTTTTTCTCTTTTGGGATCAAAGCACTTACCCTCCTTTTCCTTGGAGTGATCACTGGAGAGATCCCTAGATGACAGGCCACAAAGATAAACAATCCACATGCAATTGGTTAATAAATGGAATTTGCTCTCTCTGCTTACAGCATAGCATACTTGGATGGATATCTTGAATTTGGGGATTAAAAAAATGTTCAAGAAAAATACTAAAGCGGAGCTGTCCTTCGTCTCCTTTGCTCTGCAGGGCCTCCTTTGCGCTTCAGGATAGTCAGTAAATCAAAGCAGAGCCTCGCATAGGCCTAATCCATGGGAGTCAGGATTGTGGGATTGGCAACAACAGACGGTGGTGGTGGGTTGTACGCTTTCTGCCATTTAGGGTTGTCTGGAGTAGCAGTTTAGAAGTAGATGCTGCAGTCGGCAGTAGCAAATCTTTTAATCCCCTACAGCCATGTCCAAAAGACAGGTTTTGGCACTGGGAAGGAGGCCATTTTAACCCCCACTGAAAGTCTCGAGTAGTGATACGGTTGTGAAGGGCATGATGGGCCCTTAGGGATGTTAAGTTTGCTCTCAGAAAACCAGATACTCACCTCATGTCAGGAATTGGCACACGAAGGACTGAGAAGTCTGGAAGTGTTGATTTCCACAGCAAGTATTAAGGATCCAAAACCTAGGAATGTGCCGTTGAAACCTAATGCGTTGTGTTTTTCCCAAAGCCCAGCAAGGTCCCACGCTGTCAGTGAGGAGCCCCTTGGTCTGCTCCAGAGATGGCCAATGCCTGCCCCGCCGCTGGGATGCCCTGGGCTGCCTGCTGTGACCACCCGTCTCTTTTTTCCCCACAGTAACTTCTCCTAGCGACCCGCGTGAGAACGTTGCACACAGCCTGGAAGAAGTCTGCTCAGGACTGTAACAGCTCCCAAAGCCACCCTTTTGTGTTCCTTGCCGCATCACCCTTCTGCAGGTCTGTTTCAGCAGGTTGGCTTGCACTTTGGTATTTGACGAAAATGGTGGTGATCTCAAGGTTTTCTGTTTGGCAATGAAAATGTTGCTGATGTGGCTGGTTCTAGTGGTCACAGAAGATGGTTTCGCTGTTCATCTGCCGAAGGACACAGCATGGGGCAGCGCCAGTGAGCCAGGCCCTTCGGTGTCACTCCTTTCTCTGGTTTGAACCTGCAGAACGCCTGGACGCTTTGTTTTCTCTTTTGTCATGTTGTAGTATTTGAGTTACACACAAATGTCCCCGTAAGGGCTTGATGTGAATGCGCTGTACTGCAGCTAAGAAAAAGAACGAGCCCCTTGGCACCCGACAAGGCCTTTTGCAAAAGGGATTAATGGAAGAGTTCCCCCTTGCCCTCCCGCAGACTTTGTATCTAGCTGGTTCTGAGAGGCAGGCAGTTCTTGCCTCAGTGGCCTGCTGAAAGGGAAAAAGCAGTTGGACAGCATTTCCAGCTGCAGTGTTACAAAGCAGGAGACAATCAATCCGTCTTGGTAGCTGCTGTAGCTTTTTTTCCCACTTGAGTGGGCCGGGATCGGGAGCATTGCATGGGGCTCCTCCATCAGGCCCTCTGCTTCTCAGGGTGCCTTACCCCGTGGTCGAAGGGTCTGCCAGCCTCTAGAAAATAAAAGCCGGTTCAACACCCCCACCCCCATGAACAATCCCCGTGCTGCCTGCTGGCTTTCCTTCTCTCTGGCGGAGCCTATGGAACAGTCTAACCGGCCTTCCGCTCATACATATGTCTATGGATGTGTGGAGAGACACCAATTACCAGGCAGAATTTCTGAGGGTGGCATTCTCCAGCAGTCCCAGTTGATGGTAGCACCAGACAGGCAGAGATCCTTCTCCAAGGAGACCCTGGTGTAATGGCACAGAGGGAGTGCACAGCCACCTGCTTTTGCTGCTTAGCTAGAAGAGGCAGCATTCCCACAGCCCTCTGTTGCCCTGTGGTCTCTCTTCGGTAACCTCTCCACTCTCCCCATGTCATGAATGAAACTGAATCAAACAGCTGTTTTGTAGTTTGGCCTTCATGATTTTCTTAAGCCTTGGAAGAGGGAGGGGCATCTGTGGATTAGCTAATGTTTGTAAAATGATTTGGAAAGTTCTGACGAGCTGAAGTTGCCTAGAAAACCCAGGTTGTGCTACTGAGTTTGCTCCTTCACTTCTGGGATCCATTTCACTGGCTTATTTCCTCCATGTAACTTTTATTGAAGTAAAGAAACCACCAAGTGTATTTTGCAACAAGCAGATCAAATGAGTATCTCCTCCTTGGGGCAGGCAACTTGACCGAAATGGTGACAGAATCCCCATATGGTAACCTTGCTCTGGTGCTCGGCCCCAATGAACCGTATTCCTGGAGCCGGACTTTGGTCTGTTTGAGCCGTGGGCCTGAATTGAGGCCACCGGGGTAGACCTGGCCGGCTGGTTTCCAGACATCCTCTTGATTTGCTGCTGGCCTCTGCCGTGGCCAATCGTGATGGAGGTCTGGAGGAACCTGGAGGTTCTTCTCCCCATTACCCTAACCGCCTCCCCCAGCACTCCTGGCAGAAGCAGGTCCCTTTGTGAGGAGGAAGCGGGGTTGGGGGCCGGATTTAGATTATTAAATTGGTTTGCTGCCAAGCAACTGTGAGCTGTATCTTGACCCTTCTGACAATAAAAGGGTCCCGTTGAGACACTAAAAAGTTAACTCGGCCATTGAAAGAGAAGCAAACGGAGCGCTCCCTTTAAGAAAAGGGCGGGGTGGAATCGTCTTGGGGTGGCGGGCCTAAGGTCTCAAGGGGCCGGAGGGCCACAGCCCTGAGCTTGGGTCCACCGAGCTGCTCGTCCGCTTGTTCTTTACAGGCGCCCCGGCAGAGGAGATCTGCAACCTGGCCCCCAGCTTGGGCGAACTCTCCCCTTCCGGTGCTGGGGCCGCGGGAATGGGGAGGTGGCGCCGCTGGAGACCGAAGGGAACCCGCGGGGCTGGCGCGCCTGAACCGCTGCCGACTACGCGCAGCTGAGGGCGGGGCGGCGAGGGTACCGACGGGAAGTGAAATCCCAGCTGCTGGTCCCACCTCCTCACCGTTGACCACGCTCCCCGTGGATTGGCGGCGCTTTAGACAAAGCTCATTGGGCAGTCGTCCCTAAGCCGCCCGGGATTGGCGCAGAGGGTTGGGTGCTGGCGCGCGGTTGGATCTCTGCGACGCCTGTCACGGCTTGAGAGTGCGGCGTAGAAAAGCCCTCGGCTTAGCGGCCCGGATTGGCTCTCGGGAGGCGTCCGCCCTCTCCTTGGTGGGCGGGGCAGCCTCATCCGCCCCGCGTCCTGCCCGGTGAAGCCGGAAGCGAGGACGCGGCCGTTCGGGATGCGGGTGACGGTTGACTTCGAGGAATGCCTGAAGGACTCGCCCCGCTTCCGGTAGGCGCCTTCCCTGCCCGGGCCGCTTCTGGCTTGGCGCCGCCGCCGCCGCTCGCGCCTCCTCTGGGGAGAGCCTTCCCCCCCCCCCCCCGTGTCCCGTCCCGCGCCGAGGCTGGGGAAGGGGCGGCGGGGCCGCTCGGGGTGAGGGAGGCGCTTCCCACTGTGCGGCACGACCGTCTCGGCGTCTCCAGGTTTCTCGGCGGGGCGGCCCGGGCCACGGGGCGCCGATTGGCCCACTTTCTTCTGTGGGAGACGTCGCTGCTTCGGGGTCGCCCCGGTTGGGACCCAAAGCGGGCAAAGGGTCAGCCGCCAAGGCCCCAAAGGCTCCGAGGGCCTCGGCCCCACTCCGATGCCCCCCCGCCCCGAAATTGGGGCCTCTCCAAAAGTGGGGGGCGGTGGGGGGAAGGAGGCGCGAGTCCCCCCGAGGGTCCTGCTTCGGGTGCCTACCTTTGCCAGTTGGGAAAACGGGCCTCCCTCGGCCCCGGGGAGCCTCTTTCTTTCCTCCCTCCGGTTTGAGCGATAACTGTCTACTTCCCGAGTAACGGAGACCAGAAGCCGCTGCTGAAGCCCCGGCGGCTCCTTTGCCTCTGAACGCCCTTCGCTAAGAAGCAGAAGGGCAGAATTGGGCCTGGTGTCCTTGTGAAGGGAGGGGCGTCGGTGGCCCCCGAGCCCCAGAGGGAAGGTGCCCGGCCATCTCCGCCAGGCTCCCTCTCGCCCAGCCGGTGGCTTCCCTCTGCTTAGGAAACCAGTGCATCTGCAATTCCCTTTCTAAAGACTTTCACGAATGGATCCCTGTGGATCTCCTGTTTCATCTTGCAGGGCTGCCCTAGAAGATGTGGAAGGAGACGTCTCGGAGCTGGAGGTGAAGCTGGACAAGGTGAGCAAACCTGGCTCAGGCGCCCCCCCTTGAAAGGTCCTTTCGGGGTGCTCTGGGACCAAGTCAAGCGGGGTCCCCTCCTCGCCTGCTGGAGGCAACGGAGCCCAACCGGGTAGGCCTCCCACCTTCGCTTTTCTTTCAGTTTTGTGACTCTCTTTAATTGTGGGCCTTAAAGCCTCTGTATGCAAAGGGATGAGCTATTTGCCGGGCTCAACCACTCCCTTTGGTCCTCATCTGTTGTGAATCCTCTTTTGGAAAAGGTGTAGCATCATGAAATAGCTGGCCAGGTTGGCAATCCTCATTGCCATGAGATAGATGAATAGATAGACAGACAGAAATGAAGGAAGGAAGGAACCCCTTGCTGGCAAGTTGCATACTGGCAGTACCAGTACTCTGCTTATGGTCAGAGGGCAGAACCTTCCATACCTCGTTTAGAATTGGACATGGCCCATGCATCCTATTCTTGATATATTTTCAAAGCTTGCCTGTTCAGTCCAGAGTGCCATTTGTGGAAAGTATTTGCAAACAAAGTCCTTCCTCTGTAAAATCTGGTGCCCTTCCAGTTAAACTGGGTAGAAGGTGCTTGGTTTATTGATGATCATAATTACAGTTCAATTGGGTCATCTCTTCGGTACTTATAGTAAAGCAGCAATAGCAAAGCAGCAGTTAACACAAATGTACTACGCAATGCCATTGAAATCCCATGAGGCCCATGCATAGAGGGTAGCCCCTCCAAGGATTTTTCATTTCCAAATTGCCGTTCATTGACTTTTTCCATATGTGGGGACCCGCTACCTACCCTCTTAGTCAGCACATTCTTGGTGGACAGATTCGATATGGACCGAGCAATGCCGAAGAAGCTCAGATTCCAAGCCAATCCAGGGTGGAGACGCTGAGTAACATCTACTGTCTTCTGCACGTGGATGATGCCCCCCCTCCGGCTTGTGAGATCTGCCCTCCAGCAGCTGCTCTGCCCCTTGGGGGTCCCTGCTCCTGTCTGCAGGAAAAAGAAGTGTGAGGAGGACCCCCGGGGTGGAGGAGGGGGAGCCTTGGCTGAGGCTCTGGAGGGGCATGCCATGCTGTTCGTCTTGTCCTTTCATACTGAGCTTTGTCTTTTCTGTTCTGGGTACTCTTGGTCTCCCCCGGGCTTCCTGCAGGCCAGCTGGAGGTCCGAGGATTGGAGATAAATGCAGACAGACAGACAGGCTTCTGCCCAGGCCAATGGAAGTGCAGCTTTCAAGGGAGTTTCTCCCCACTTCTCCTTTCCGTGCTGCTCACAAGTCTTGGATAAGCTGTCCTTGCCCTCAGGGGTGGCAGGGCTTTTATGTCCCACCATTCAGATCTGCCAAGAAACAGGCGAGCTGGCAGCGGTGCCAGTCATACTGCCAAAAAGTCCACCCTTAGACTCTAGGAAGAGACTGGCGATAGTTCTGCCCTGCTTTGGCACCTGACATGCTGTCTGGAGAGAGTGGAACACATTCAGAAATGCAGGCAGCTTCTTTCTTCATTCTGGCCCCCCCAGCAGTTGGTCCAGAGGGGCTTCGCTGCTGGGGGTGGGGCTGTTCCAGGGCTGGCCTGCACTCAGCTGAGTGATACTGGGGACAGGAGGTTTCAGTCCTGGTCAAGAGACCGAGAAGTCAGTAGGGATGTCAGGGTTTTGTCTCCCATGTGTAAACCTGTCAAAGAGCACCTGGGCCAGGACAGAGGCCTGCGAGGCCGCTGGTGCCTCCTCTTCTGCCGCCAGTGTGGATCCTTATAGACTCTTCTCGAGTAGGCAAATCCTCAATGGAATTGCCCATCCCACTTTGCTCCGTTTCATCTGGGAGGCGGCCATGGTCGAGATTTTTGCCCGCCTCCCCTTACTAAAGTCTCTAGGCTGCCCCTGCCCCAGGGAGCTCCTCAGGTGCTGAGCTACTCTGTACAGTTTCCAAGGGGATAGGGAGTCCCACACAGCTGCACGAGCTCTAGCAAGTGAGCAAGTGTCGTCCCAGTCATGGCCAGATACTGCCAAGTGTTTGTCTGGCTTATTCACAACTGTGGAAACTGACAGGAGTTTCCTGCCTTGATTTACAGGGAGTTAATTGGGACATCCTCTCTTTGATTTGAAATCGCTTGTGGCCTGGGCTGAGTTGCTGGTTGTTGTCCCCTGACTGGCCTTGGCCCCTGGCTTGTTCCTGTCTCCCCTCCCTGTCGTTCCTCCTCAGCACGGAGGCTTTGTGACTGAATTGGGGTCGTTTAGGAGCAAGTGAACTGCATTATCACAGTCCAACAATAAGACCCTGAACCACTAACCAGAAACCCATGGCGAGAGGCCATGGGTCAGCCTCCCGGTCCCCTGCATTCAACTCTGGGGCTGCAGCAGGACGTCTGGTGGCTCTTGGTTGATGGAGGACCTCACTTGGACTGCTTCTGCTGAGAGGGAGGGTGGGAGAGATACCCTGCTGACCACCAGAGGCAAGGTCACGGCCCCCAACAGCTTTTAAAACATCTTATGGTTATCTAGTGCAACAAATGTATGTAGTCAATCTAAATATTAAAAAGGGTCATAAAGAATAAAACGGAGAAGAAAGAGGCCTAATTAGATTTTAAAATCCACAAATGAATGAAGAGGGAGGGTGTTGGAGTTCAGGCGTCTTCCTGGACTGGCAGGGCGAAATGTGTGGAGGAAGGCTTTCTTGAAAGGGATTGGGGGCGCCTGGGCATCCCCAGATTGGGTGGCCGCCTCTGGAGGCCTCTCCGAGCCCCATCCAAGTGGGTGTGGTCCGTCCCCAGTCCTTGTAGTTCAGTGGCCAGGGAGCCGCCACCTTCCTGCCTGACCTGTCCCCTGCCCTTGGCCGGCCCTATAGCCCAGGAGCCTCCACTCGGGGCCCTCGGGCTATGAGGTGGGAAGCAAGGCGCTCTCCCTCCCTTGCAAATGAAGCTCAGCTGGGCCTTGGCTTCCCCTTTGTGGCAGATGGATGAGTCACGTTGCCCCAGAAGGAAGAATGGCAGGAAAGGAGAAGTTCTCCCTTGAAAATGGTGATGGAGCCCAGAATGGAGTCAAAGGCTGATCTCAGCCCTTGGGGGAGGAAGGGGGGCAGGGCTCCAGGAAGTGAGCCCCCTGGGGTCTTCCATCCGGAGGCGGTGGGGGTGGGGGTCTTGATGTCTCTCTCTTTCTGGGGAGGCAGAGGTCCGGGGAGGACCCCAGTTCAGCTGGGCCTTCCAGGGTGGGGCTGAGGGATCTCCTGCCGGGAGGATAAATAAGAGAGCCGCCCAGCAGGGGGAGCATTGCGGAAGGGCTGGAAAAGGGGGAAGCGGCCCCTGGCGGAGACAGAGAGCGACACGACACGGATGTCCCCTCTTGATCCAGGCCTTCTAGCTGGGGGAGTCCCACCCCCTTCCTCTTGCTCAGGCCTGGCATTGCCCCGGGCTCTCGGCCCTCAGAAGCAGAGCCTTTGAGGCTGTTTTATTTTCTTCCAGCTGGTGAAGCTCTGCATTGCCATGATTGATACTGGGAAGGCCTTTTGTCTGGCAAACAAGCAGTTCATCCATGGCCTCCGGGATCTGGCCCATTACTCGAGCAAGGATGATCTGGTGGAGGTAAGGCCCAGGTGCTGAGCCCGGGTGGGGGAAAAGCTGAGCTTCAGGGGGGTCAGGTGAGGTAGGCCAGCCTCTCCTTGGCTCCCGGGGTTGGCATGGCTGCTTCTTCCCCCCTCAGTGGCACGGGGCTCCTCCAACCTCCTGGCGAGACCCTGGCGTCCTAGTCCCGAGCGCAGCTGTCACCCTGGATGCTGCGGGGGGGAGCCCCTGGGGTGCCGTTTCCAGAAGGAAGTGCTGCCCCTGTTCAGTTGGGTGCTGCTTTCCACCCCTCCTGTTCCCCCTTCCAGGGCAGCTTGACAAAGTTCTCCGACAGCCTCCAGGAGATGATCAATTACCACACGGTACGTTTTGGAAGCAGCTTCATTGAGGCAGAGCCTCTTCGTGGGTCTTGAAACACAAGCGATAAGTGAGCGGTTGGCTGTAACCACGTCTGGATGCCCTTCAGTGGACCCTTCTGTGCCTTTGGCTCTTGAACTCCCATGGCAAGCGGACGACTCAGTTATTCCGGCAGACTTCCTGGAACGCTGCTCTTGGCACGGGGCTCCTGCTGCTGTGGCCTCCCGCCTGGAATACCGCCTGCTCCTCCCTGCGAAATGCATAGGACCCAGTGGGGGGGAGGCAGCCCGACTTTTGAAATGCCTCCTTCATTAGGTGGGCTTGTGGGAAGGGAGCGCTCCTTTATTTTTGCCCTGCGTGCTAGCCCCAGTCTTGTGAAGGAGAGCAGTCTTGATGTAGGCAGGAGCAAGAGCCCAAGCAGGCCACACTTGGGGAAGGGGTGTGGGAGGGAGAGGTGGTTCTTAAATCTGGATCTGAGAAAACTGGCTTGGAATCCCACCTGAGTCTCCAGTAACAGGAAACGTCCTTCTGCCACCCTCCAAGTGGAGCCAACACGGGGGAGGTTCTGTGGAGTGGGGAGCTACCTGGGGAGAGAGTTTAGAGTGGGCCGGGCGGGGGGGTTGAGTCAATTTAGTGGGGTTTTTCCCGCGAGCCCATTTCCCCCTTGGCTGAAAGCTCCTTGGGCCTCCCTCACATCCCTGGTGGATCCAGAGTGAGTCACATTAGTGAAGCTGGCTGCCCTTCTCTCCCTCTTTGGCCAAGCAGAGCAGCTCAGTGTCCACCAGGTCCACTGGCGGAGGGGACGCGTCTGCGCCCCGGCCTTGCCCCCATGCAGTGCTCTGCTTTCGGGAGTCTCCATTGACCTTCGGGGTTTCAGGCTTGTGGAGGGGGGCGAGTAACCCCTCGTGGCCGGAGGTGGTCCCAGCAAGCCAGGAGGGAACGGCTGAAAAGGTCCACTTTGGTCGTTGGCCGATTTCAACATATTGCATCCCGTATGTTGGACTTGGCTTATCGCACTGCCGTCCGCATTAGAGTCTGCTGACATGAAAACAGTGTAAAAGCCAAAGAGATAAAGAGATGTTTCAACGCATGATGACAACTGAAATATTAACAAAAGCGAGTCATAGTGCTATGGATACCTAGTTTGGGGTTTTTTTTCAAAACAAAATTGGGCTGTTGCCCACATGGGGAGTAATGGAACCTTCTGCCTAAGAGAAGGGGATGGATGAAAAATGCCAAGGGAGCTTTGCCTGAGCTTTTGAGCCGCACCCTTTCCCCTTTCAGATTCTGTTTGACCAGACCCAGAGGTCCATCAAAGCACAACTCCAGATGTTCGTTAAAGAGTAAGTTAACTTCCAGGGTTGCCAAAGACTGATGGCCTGGTGGGAGTCTGGCCCAAGAGGGGTTGCAGGGCCCTCATCTTGGCCCAGAAGAAGGTGGGAAGTGCAGACGGTGCCCCCCAACCCCTCTAAAACAAACAGTCGGGGGGGAGCAGTTGAGCTTGGATGGAGGAAGCTGCTCAGCTCTTCTGGCTTGGAGAGAAGCAGGGCTGCTTCCATTCCGAGGTCTCTGAGGGATGGCAGGCTGTGCTGAGGCCAAGGGAGATGCTGTACACCGGGGGGGGGGGGGGGGGGGGGGGGGGGGGCGGCAGAGTTAAGGACACCCAAAGTTGCTTCGGGATCTGCACTGTGTGTGCCGGCTGTGGTCCCAGAGCAAGGCCAACAGCGGCCCGGCTCCTTCGGTTTTCTCTTTTGTCGGGGGACCCTTTTATGCAGGGTTTGGCCTTGCCGGGAGTCTTCCAGGTCATCGTGGGGGGTGGGAGGCAGGGTGATATTTCTCTCGGGGAGCACAAGTGGCCACGTCCGGAAGGCAAGTGGCCTGCCTGGAGCTCAGCCTGTTCTGGAGTTTCTGGAAGGCACTGTCTCCTCATCCTGCTTGCACCAAAAGCCTTTAGCCTCCCTTTTCTGCACACAGGTACAGGATCTCTTGTGCTTGTGACGAACCCCTTAGGGAAAAGAAAGGCCCTCCCCCTTGAATCCCACTCGGGGGGCGGGGGGGGGCTCTGCCCTTGAGGGAACCTGGCAGTTTCTTCCCTCCTTTCATGCTGTAGAGACATACGGAAGTTCAAGGAGGCCAAGAAGCAGTTTGAGAAAGTGAGCGAGGAGAAGGAGAACGCCCTGGCCAAGAACGCCCAGGCCCCCAGGAACAAGCAGCACGAAGTCGAAGAGGCCACCAACATCCTCACCGCCACCCGGAAATGTTTCCGGCACATTGCTCTGGACTACGTGCTGCAGGTGAGCCTGGCGGCGGCCGCCTTGCCCGGGGGGAGCAGGGGTGTCCTGCTCGATGTGGCTGGGGAGGGGCTTGTAACGTAGGAAGGAAGGCCGCCTCCTTCCCAGAGGGCCCTTCCCTCACAGGTCTTTGCCACGAGGGGTCCTGGGAGGGGTGCGAGCAGCCCTGCTGACTGGCCAGTTCCCTTCCCTTCTGAGGCTTGACCGCCACCTTGCCTGAGCCCGGACTGCCCACTGAGCTTCCCTTGGGCACAAGGGAGAGGTTTTCCCAGCCCCCCCACCCAACCAAGCGGGGGGGGGGGGGGGGGCTTCCGCTCCCTCCTTTCCTGACTCAGTGAAGCAAAGGGTTTTTTTCTCTCCCAGATCAACGTCCTTCAATCCAAGAGGAGATCAGAGATCCTGAAATCGGTAGGTGGCCCTTCCGGCACAGAGGAAAGCAACAGCAGTCCTCGGCTTACAACCAGCCTCTGAGTGGCTGTCCGCAGGTGCAGCTGGCCTCCCCAGGGCTACTCACGGCCCAGTTCTGAAGTCATGATGGACACCGCCCCCCTCCACACACACGCTTCCTTGTGGCCACATTTATGGTTTGCAGAGTCCCAGAGTCCCTGATCTGTGGTTTACGGTGGTTTTGCCACTGATTCTTCGGTTTGTGTAATGATAGTGGTGGACACTTTAAAAAAAAATTATTCAAAGTTTGAAAAATTTAAAAAAGAGAAACAAGCTCTCACATTTTACAGCGATATCATAGCAGTGTACATTTCCTTTAATAACAATTAAGTTCATTTACCATAGATATATCTGTAGCTAATTTACTAGTTCCTTATTTACTACCAGTATACTATTGTTAAAGTACAATACTTATTTATCTATGTTACTTTACATATATACACAAAAGTCATATATCGTATTCTTCTTTGAAATTTCTTTAGTCAGTGGTGGATGCTTTAGAATTGCCAAAAAAAGGTCATAAAATTGCCAAAAAAAGGTCATAAAATTAGGTTGGCCGAGTGGGTCACATCATTTATGATCGCGATGGACAGGAGGACGGGCTGTAGGCACTACCTAGCCCATTATCCCCAAAGTGCTCAAGGCGGGGTTCAGTAAGTGTGGAGGTAGCCTTGGGGCCCACAGGCGTGGGTGTTTCAGGTGCCCCCCCCCCCCGGGTCCAGACTGTCCCATCCCCTCCTGCCCCCTTTCCCCCCGCAGATGCTCTCCGTCATGTGCGCTCACCTGGCCTTCTTCCACCAAGGCTACGACCTGTTCAGTGAACTGGGGCCCTACATGAAGGAGCTGGGCGCTCAGGTAAGGAGGGAGGGAGGGAGGGGGCTGCTCCAGGGAGTGCCTCCAGAGGGGTCTCTGCTGGCCAGAGACAGAACGGGTGGGTGGGTGCTGCCTGAGCGTCTCCCCTTCCTTGCATCCAATGCAGCCGGAGGCCGAGGGGCCCCTCTGCCCTCCCACCCTATGGAGGATTTTGTGCGGGGCTTGATGTCAGTCCAGAAGGCCCCGAATCCTCAGCTGCTGGGCAGGAGCTTCAGCTCTCCCTCCTGCCCCGTGGAGAGAGCCCAGCACTGCCACTGAGGCTGCGAATGAGTCATCCTTTTGTCCAGCCTGAAGCGATGCGCCAGACCAGCCGCACATGCAGCTTGGCACCTCGGGGCTTCCTGGACACTGTCTCTGCCCTTCCCCCCCTCCCCCCTGAGAAAGGCAGGGAGGGAGGCAGAGCTTGAGGCAGGGCCTGGCCCCGGGGAAGGGCAGTTCCCCTCGGGCATGGGGGCATGAAGTGGAGGCAGGCGTCTGTGGGTTCCCTCCTTGTGCTTTCTCCAGCTGGACCATCTGGCTCTGGACGCGGCCAGGGAGAAGAAGGAGATGGAGCAGAAGCATTCCACCATCCAGCAGAAGGTACCTGCCCCACCTGTGGGCTCTTGCAGGTCAAGGGCCAGCCGCCCCAGCGGAGCAGGGCACCTGCCCGCAGGAGGACCATGGAAGAGCAGCCTTGGCTGGGAAACAGCCCCCCTCCCCATGGCCCCTGCCTCGCCCTGTGGGAGATGGCTCTCGGGGGGGCTGGTGGGGATGGGGCGGCAGCTGGGTAGAGGAAAGGGGAGCGTTGCCATCGCCCAGGTTACCTGCCCCAAGGCCACCCCCTTGCCACTGGGTGCCATGCCCCTTTGGAGATGCTAAGCACATCTCACCTGCTCTCCAGGTGCCTCAAGGGAAAAGGGAGCCCGGCCTGGTCCAGGGTCTCAACCTGACGGGCCCCTGCCCCCGGGGTTGGTGCTCCCCAGAGCGGGGGTGTCCTCAGGTCCAGAGGTTGGATTCAAATTTTTTAACAACCGGTTCTGTGGGTGTGGCTTAGTTGGTGGGCCAACTCACTATCATTCACATCAAGGCACGCATCTCCTCGCCTGGCCTCTCATGACTGGGGATGCTGCTGTGAAAAAGGGTCATAAGTCACTTTTTTCAGTGCCATTGTAACTTTGAATGGTCATTCCACACAAGCAAAGTACCAGCAAAGGAGAGGAAAAAACTCCAGAGACGATCCTGAGACAGGACCTGCTAAGAATGTAATCAGGGTTAACGGAGAGGCAGTTTCTGTAAGCAACATCAGAATGTTTCCTTCCTGCCTTCCTTACAGGATTAGGCCAGGAATTTCTTCTAACAACCGGTTCTCCGAACTGCTTAGAATGTTAACAACCGATTCTAGCGAATCAGTAGAATCCCACCCCTGCTCGGGTTCCACCCTGAAGCAAGGGCTGCTGGTGGGGCAGGCTCCCCTCCTGCCCCCAAGAGCTGCCCCCGAAGGCAGTTCTGTAATCCCCCTCCCCCTTCCCTACCATTCTGGGTAAAACAGGGAAATCCTGGCCGATAGATCCTCGCTGGCGGATTAAAAACATATTCATGCAGGGATCAACAAAACATTGGAAATGGGGAAAGGAAAGAGATAACCCTCCAGAGATTGTGCTAAAGGAAGGAAAATGTAGTGGGATGGTTATAAAACCGGCTTTAATCTTAAGGAGGAGCCCAACTTTTTAACCGTCCATCTTTGCAGGGGTTTCACTGGCTTTGCTGCTTGGCTGGAAGGGCCTTGAAGGGGCCCTTAGGTGGCAGCCTGTTTCTCCAGCCCAGCCGCCACTGTTCCTGGGCTGGCTCTCTGGACTCCCTGGATGCATTCAGTTGGCTTCTTCGCTCAGGTTCTCGGCTGCGGCGTGTGGGCCCTTCTCCTGGTTGCTGTGGTCAGGGGAAGGGCTTTCTCTGCCATGGCTCCTGCCCTCCAGAACGTGGGATCCCACCCTCCTCACCTTCCACTGGGGCCTGAAGACCGGCCTCTGCCGGCTGCCCTGCGGCCCCAATGGGGGAGCATCAGAATGGAGGGGGGTGGATGGATTAAGAGGGGGGATTATTCCCCCCCTCCCAGGCATCTTCCTGCCTCTCCCCATCTGTTAACTGTAACTTTGGATTTTAATTCTATTTTTATGGTTTTTTAAAAAACACCTACCTTCCATGGTTTTATATCTCAGAGGATTCTCGGTTACCCAGGTCAGGATGGTCCCAGAGGTGCTTTTCCCAAAGGCAAGTGGACTCCCGGTTTTCCTTGAAAAAGTTTCACGGCTTAGATGAGAAGTGAAACCAAGAAAGCCCAGCAGCACCTTTGGGACCTGGAAGACTGAGAACCTCCAGAGACATAAAATTATAAAAGATAAACATTTTTAAAAACAATAAAAATAGAATTACAATCCAAAGTAATTACAATCCAATGTGCACCTTTTATGGTTTTACTGCTTTTAATCCTATAAACCACCCTTCAAAACAAGATTAAACAGATGGAATTACATAGATACTGTACAGTGCAATGTTAATGCAATATCAGGGGTTTTCAGTTCAATTGTACAGAATGTGAAGGATGTGTGTGTTTTACTTTTGTAGTTATAGTTATGTACACTGAAGATGGCATTTAATTTTGTTGTATGAGGTGCAATCACAATGAAGTAAAGATGATAGATGACATAGGCAGGTAGGTAGATGGGGGAGAGGGAAGATTGATAGGTAGGCAGATTCCTGAAAGCTCGAGTGCAGAACCGACTCTTCTGTTCAGCCCCACCCTGGAAGCCTCCGGAGCCAGGGCATCCATCGGTGCTTCCCTAGCTGTGGGGTGATGCTGAAGCGATCGCTGGCAGGGGACTCTCCCCACTAGCCAAGGCTCTGGGCCCAGGGGAGGGGATTCTCTGTAGCGCTGAGCGTGGGGGCTTGGCTCGCAGGCTTCATTACCTGACTAGGCGACAACGTCTTCCTCACGAGGTGTTCGAAAGGGGTGGGGAGACCAGGTGGAGGCCCCCCAGCAGAGGGCCAGAGTCTCCCGGGCACCCGAGTCTTCCCCGCCCTTTCCTCAGGCTGCTGCAGGGAGCCCTGGGGAAGACCTCGGGGGGTGGGGGTGGAGCAGGCGCTTGTCCTGCCTCCCTCCCTGCAATGTGAGGTGTGAGGCTTTTGGACTTCCCCCACCCCACCCCCCCCGCAGAGGCTGACAGGAGGCCTCTCTTTGTGCCAGGACTTCTCCAGCGATGAGATGAAGCTGGAGTACAACGTTGATGCGGTGAATGGCATTGTCATGGAGGGCTACCTCTTCAAGCGAGCCAGTAACGCTTTCAAGACCTGGAACAGGTAAGGCTGTTCCCTGAGGGAGCCATAGTCTTTGCCTCCTGACTCCCTGAGCACGAGCCCAAGCCCCCTCCTCTCCGGGGCCCAGGGGCTCTTCCTCACCCTGCTTGGGGGTCACTCGGAGCCCAAGGAATCGAGAAGCGGGAGCTCCTTCAGAGCAGCTTATTGATGGTTGCTCGCCCACAGGCAGGAATCCTGCCAGACTAAAGCACGTAAGTGCCTAAAGATTAGCTCCACCCTGCGGAGCGCCAGGGGGGCCCTCTTCCTGCCCCCCAGGGAAAGAGCCCCTCCCTCCTGCCCCTCCGGGCTGCATCCCAGCACAGTCCTCCAGCAGTTAACAAGCAGGATGATGGGATAGTCCTTGAGACCGAGAGGGGCAGCTGCAAAGATCTCTTCCTTCCTTGGGGAGGGGGTCCCTCCATGCAGAGAAGAACTGCAAGGGGTCAGTGGGGGCTCTTAGAACTGGAAATGCCCGTGGTGGGTGGGAGAATTGCTGAAAAGACGTGGGGAGCAAATGCCAGGCTGGCTGATGAGCAAGGTGAGAGAAAGTTCCTTTAAGCAACTACAGAAGTTCTGATCCAAGGAAAACCAGAGTGTGGAAACAGAGTTTCCAACAGAGAGCCCAGGGGGCTCGGAGCAAACGGCCCAAAGGCCCAAGGGCAGGAGACCCTGGAGAGTGGAGGGGAGTTTATGGGAGCCCCCTGTAAAATCGGTGGGAGTTTTCGGAGCTCCTAGTGTTCAAGGGTAGATACAACCTCAGTTCTCTCTTTCACATTGTGGCGATGGAGGGTGGTCAGGCCATGTGGAGAAGAGCAGGGAGAAGGACCCAGCTCATAGCCTGGTTACGCCTGGGGAAAGAACCGGTGGGGGGTGGGAGGTTGGTGTGTGTGTGCTAGCCTGGTTACCTGGAAGCATCTCTCTCTCTCTCTCTCTCTCTCTCTGCCTGGCCCGGAAAGAGGGCAGGACGCCTTTATCTTCCTGGGCAAGTAAGGAGAGAGGGCGTCCGGAGGGGCCTTGCTCTGGGCTGGGCCGAGGGGGCTTCTCTCTCCTGTCCCCACAGTGGGCATCTATCTTCCTTGGAAGAAAAAGAGGGGATTCCGGGGGCAAAAGGAGGGAGCCCCTGGGAGGTGGGGGGCAAAGGTCAAGGCAGATCTCAGGGAGGCAGAGCAGCTGCAGGAGGGTGCTGGGGGCCATTGGGGTGCCTGTGGCTGGCATGACGGGGCTTGAACCAGCTCCCTGGGGCAAAGGGACAGGCGGACCGAAGATCTCCAGGAGCTTCCCAGGGGTTGCTCTGAGGTTGGGCCTTGGATTAGTTTGACCCATTCCAAGCTCGACCTGGGAGAGATCTTGGCAGCAGTACATGAGGAAGGGGCCCTTTATACATGCCTTGGTCAGGCCACACTTGGTGTGGTCACCACCATGTAAAACCGATGCTGAGAATCTAGAAAAGGGGGCAGAGGAGAGCAAGGAAGACAATCGGGGGGGCTGGAGGCCCAAACATAGGAAGAACGGTTGCAGGAGCTGGGCAGGTGTAGTGGAAAGAAGGGCCGGGGGGACAGGATAGCAGTCCTCCAATATTTGAGGGGCTGCCCCAGAGGAGAAGGGGGGGTGTCCACCTATTCTCCAAAGTACCTGAAGGCAGGACAAGAAACAACAGGTGGAAACCAATTCAGGAGGGGAGCAACCTGGAACGAAGGAGGGATGCTCTGTCAGTGAGAAGATGGGGGCTCCCTCCCTGGAGGCTTTGAAGAAGAGACTAGACATGGCTTCCCACCAGAAGACCCCCGGGGTCCCTTCCAACTCCTGAGTTTGCACCTGCAAGTGAGGCAGTTCGAGGCCCCCTTGGGCTCCCGGCGCTTGATCTCCCAGCTCTCGTGATGTCCAGGTGTTTCGCAGGGGGCCCTGATGGGGCGGACTCGCAGGGGAAGCGGCTGCGGCCGCTGCCCCCCCTTGCCAGGCCGTTCGGGGGGGAGGGGCCGTGCCCAAGAGCTGAGCCACTTAGATGGCGGCCGTCTCCTTCCTCTCTCAGCTCTGCTCCATCGCCTCCAGCACTCGCCCGCTTGTGTCCTGCCTGGTTCTTTTGACTGGTTTCTCCACCCATCTTTCTCCTGCTTCTGTTTTGACCCTCCCTCATTTTCTCCACATGACAGGAAACCCCCTGGTGGCATCAGGTACCTCTCGGCTTGTGCCCCCTTGGCGCTTCCTCCCTAGTTCTGTGGCCAAGCATGCCAGCCAGCCAAGGCTCCGCCCCCGGCCTGCCTCCTCCTCCTCCTCCTCAGCTGGAGGGGGTGCAGGAGCAGCTGCCTCTCCTCCCATGGGGGTGGGGGGACATGCCTGCTGCCCACGTCCCTTAACAGGTGAGGCTGGCTCTCCCCCCCTTCTAACCCTCCGGGTGTCTCTGTGGCTCCAGGGGCAGTAACCTCGCTCCCACATAAGAGCTTTGCTTTTCCTTTCAGCTTATGCCTTTTATAAAGATTTTTAGCGATAATAATATTAATGATTGCTTGATTGCTTTTAGCTTCCTTGTCTGCCTCCCAGAACCCCTTTTTTTGAGGGCCCCCCACATAAATTTGACAATAAATAAACAATGGGGGGGGACGCACCAGAGGGGAGAGGCGCTGCCCAAGGCCGGGGTCACGGGGTGGGGGCTTAACCCTTCTGCCCTGTGGCTGTTGAGGAAACAATCCCTCTTCCTCTTCCCCCTCCTTGAGGATGGGGAGGGGTCCTCCACCTCCAAGTTGAATCGAAATGGCAGCTGTGATCCCCCCCACCCCATTCCACCCCCATCCCCAAGGTGGGTGATGCCTTCTGAGCCAGTCTTCTCTGCCGTCTCCCCTTCCCCCCTCCCATTGATAGCACCGTCCCCCTTAATTGCTGCACGTTGCCTGCCGGTTTTGTGGCTTCCCCTCCGTGTTCCATTTGTGCCGCTTCGGCCTCTGCCATTTCTCTCTCTTTGGGGGCTGAAGGTGCCTGGCTGCCCCTCGCCTGTCCTTGAGGGCGCCTGGTGCCTCTCAAAAGGCTGCAAGAACCCCCAGCTGGGCCGGTGTTGGCTTCCTGGAAGAGCAGCCCTTGACGGAGGCGGCTCTCAGCTTGTGTGGCAGCCCCTCCTGCCACATTACCCACCCGAGGTGCAGCATGTGGGGTTGAAGCCCTCCTTAGGCGGGGGAGAGCTCAGTGCCCAGCATTTGCCCGTTATTGCAACGTGAGGGTCTCTGCCCCCCCCATCCCTGCCCTGCCCTGGCTAGTCCAGAGCCCTGGGACCTCATCCCAGCAGAGCTGCATCTGCCTGGAACGGTGGAGAGCAGTGGCTGCCCCGTAGCAGCTGAGCTGGGCAGCGGGGCCTGGCATGGTTGCCAGCTGGGTAGCTGCTTCTGAGGGGGGGAATCATCCTGCCGGCGCAGGGCCATTTGGGGTCGGCAGTGTGGAGGCCCCTGTGCCTGTGGCTCAGCCTGCCCTGGCGGGGAGGGGCACATTTGTCACAGTGGGGAGGGGGCGTTCAGAAAAGAACCCAAAGGTAAAGGGGCGCAGCTCCCCCCATTAGCACTCTCCCCTGCTCTCCGCCCCTTCGGTTCCCCCCCGCCCCCTGGGGGCCCTTTTTCTAAGCAGTCTCTGGATCCCGGCCGGCCGTCTTGGGCTCACTGGAAGTGAACCAGGTCCTGAAGATTGGCAGCTGGCCAGTTTCCTTTTGGGGTTAAGGGCTCTGAGGGGGCCCAGGAGCTGCTGCTGCTCCTGGACTGCTGAGCCCAGCGCTCCCACCCCTCCCTCGCTGTTAGAGCAGCACAGCAGGGCCCCCTCTGGCTGCTTTGCAGAGGCCCTTGCGTGTGTCTCACACGCACACGCACAGACGCACACACACATCCGCCACTTAATGGAGTGGCCACCCTGAGGCCTCCGGGGGAGTCCCTGGGCAGAGGCCCTTGCCCGGGTGCCTTCAGCCTCGGTCTCCATGTGCCGAGGGTGGTGCTGACTCTGCTGCCTTCCCTTGCGCAGGCGCTGGTTCTCCATCCAGAACAACCAGCTGGTCTACCAGAAGAAGTTCAGGGTGAGTCCCAGGGAGGGGGCGCTGGGGAGCCCACCTGGAGCTGCTGTTGGCACGGCCTGGTCCTCTTCCGCAATGAGGGCAAAAGGAAGGTCGTTCTGGGACCCTCCCTGCCCTCGCTTGCCTGCCCAGGGCAGGGGAAGGCAGCCATCCCGCAAGTGGCATTCGCAAGGCCTGCCTGGCTCAGGACGGCCCCTCCCTCTCTTGCTCAGCTGGGCACCGGCATCGGGGCCCTGGGCCTCTCCCTCATTGGCCTCCCTCTCGGCTGCCCAGGGAAAGCCCCTCCTCCCTCAGAGCGCTCTCCCTGGGAGGGGGGAGGCGGGGCTCCAGGTGGGGACCAGGCCGTGCAGACAGCTCAGCTTCCCTCCCTCCCCTCCCCCAGGATGCGCCCACCGTGGTGGTTGAAGACCTGCGCCTGTGCACAGTGAAGCCCTGCGAGGATCTAGAGAGGCGCTTCTGCTTTGAAGTGGTCTCCCCGACCAAGTGAGTGGGAGGACTCGGCCTGAAGGCCCCACCCCCACCCCCCTGCCCCGGGCCCCTCCCTGGGGCCAGCCAGAGGTCCCATATCACTTGCTTGTCAAACGGACCCCTTTCTGACTTTGTGTCGTTTTTGAAAACCCCAACTGGCCGCTTTGACTTTACCCAGGATGCTAAGCCAGAAAGGAAACCACCTTCCCAGCCAAGATGGAACCTGACCATGTTTAGCCCAGTACAAACGTGTCTGGGACAAACATGGACGGGAGAAGCCTGAAACCTCCCTGAAAACCAAAGGCTGGGCTCCCATTCTCAGCTGAGGTTAAGGAGTCCTTTCCCACTCTGGCAGACTCTCTGCCTGGCTGGACCGGGTCCGGGTCCCCCTCGATTCTGGGCAGAGGAGACACACCCACACACCCCGCCCAGCTTTCCTTTAGCAGGACCAGAGGATCTCTAACTCTGCAAGGAGCCCCATCCCAGAGCCCCCCCAATTTTCTGGATATCAGTTTAGCTCCCCCCCCCCCCAGATTGTGTTGGGAAAATGCTCCAGCAGCATAATTTTTTTTTTTTGGGGGGGGTGGTGGCTTTGACTTTATGGCTGGAAGGTGTGAACTGATATTCCATTTATACCCTTAATTCTCGGGGGAGGGGGGCAGGTGTTGCCAAAAGCCAGGCGCCCCCAGGGGCTCCCCTCACGCACCTGGCCGTGGCTTTCTTGGGCAGGAGCTGCATCCTGCAGGCCGATTCGGAGAAGCTGCGTCAGGCGTGGATCCAGGCTGTGCAGACCAGCATCGCCAGTGCCTACAGGGAGAAGGGGGAGGAGGCCGAGGTTGGTGTCCCCCTGCCCCGGCTCAGTCCCTCTGGAGGCCTTGAGCAGCCCCCTCTGCTACTGCTGCTGCTGCCGCCACTACCTGGGACTCTGGCCTGGGATGAGGTGCCATTGGGGGCGGCTGGGAAAGGGTCTTGGGGGCTGAGGAAGAGGAGCCCCAGCACCTTCCTGCTTCTCCCGCAGGTGGAGAGGAAGCGGCCCCCCTCCACAGGGAGCCCCGAGTGCAGCCAGGAGTCCAGAGAGAAGTCGCTGAAGGGGGAAGGCTCCCTCCAGAGGGTCCAGGCCATTGCTGGCAACGTGGCGTGCTGCGATTGTGGCCTGGCGGACCCCCGCTGGGCCAGCATCAACCTTGGCATCACACTGTGCATTGAGTGCTCGGGCATTCACAGGTGGGCAAGCGGGCGCAGCCCCTGGCACTCCCCTCCTTTCCTGCCTCCTTCCTAAATCAGTGCCCTCTGCCTGCCCTGCAGGAGCCTGGGCGTCCACTTCTCCAAGGTCCGGTCTTTGACGCTGGACTCGTGGGAGCCGGAGCTTTTGAAGGTACCAGCCTCTGTGTGTGTGTTGGGGGGGGGGGGGGGGCAGAGGCCCTTGGGAGTCCGGGAGGGTGGGAGGCTGAGGCCCAGTCAGGGCAGGACCTCTGCTCAGATCAGCCCAGGCAGGCACCCCTTTCGGATTCTGCCAACGGGGCCTTTGAAGAAGGGACCACTGTATCATCCTGGAGGCCTCGGCCCACCCCCCTCCCCCTCCCGAAGAGGCAGCGCAGAGTTAGGTTCTTTCAGGTTCTGATGATCTGTGATTTTCCTACAGCTGATGTGTGAATTGGGAAACAGTGTCATAAACAGGGTGTATGAAGCAAACAGAGACAAAATGGGAGCTAAGAAGCCCCACCCTGGAAGCCAAAGGTACTTAGCAGCATAGGGGCTGCCTTTGCCCTTACCCTCAACCCTTCTCGGTCCCCATTAGGTTAGGGGCCCCATTCCCCTAAGACTGGAGAGCTGAAGGGACCTTAGAGGCCATCCAGTCCAATGACTGGCGAGGGCAAGAGCTCTTCAGGCAAAAGCTCAGTTGAAGCTCTCCTGGGAGGGGAACGCAGCAGCCCCCCAGAGCCCCCTCCTGCTCCACTCACTGGTAGACCTGCAAAGTTGCTCCCGGGCCTCCTTGTGCAGGGGGGCACTTTGCTTGGCACCCCCCCCCCATGGTTGGAAAGCCATTAGGATTACTCCTTGGATATTGTCCATCCATCCAGTAGTTCTATCATCTACTTCATATTTATTGTTTTTTTAAAATAATACCATGGGAAACTTTTTTTTTTACTGAAGCCATAGTATTTGGCATTCCTGCTATCTACTAAAGCAGTCATGGATCAAAAAGAAAAACAGTGATAACATTAGTCTGGCATGACGAAGCCATGTTTGTTGTACATGGCCCAGAGTTGCTTTTGGAGGTGGGTGGCTGTAGAAATTGGATCCATCAATCAATCTGATTGACTGGCTTTGCTGCTGGTTGCATTCCTGCCCAGCCAATGCTCAGAGAAACCGCTCCTCGAGGCCTGGCAGGTTCCCCTCCTCCCTCCCCCCTTAGGGCAGGGAAGGGCTGCCGTGTGTCTTTTTGAGGAGGGGGCTGTCCAGTTTAGGAAACGAGTCGTCCTGGATGCCCACTTCCTACCTGTGGGCCATGAGGCCGCCGATCCCACTGCCCCTCGCTGCTTCCGGGGCAAGAGGCTGGAAGCTCCAGCCGGTCCCTGCAACCTCAGCCCCTCGGGTGCCCCAGGAGGAGTGGGGCTGGTTCATGAGGGCGCTGCACCTGCACTGTGGAAGCTCAGCTGGTGTATTTTCTGTACGCAGGCAGGAGAAGGAAGAGTACATCAGAGCCAAGTATGTGGACCGCCGGTTTGTGTCCCCTGCTGACCCAGGGGGGAAGCCAGCCCTGACCCCCAGCCAAGAGGTGGTGAAGCGAGGCAGTCCTGAAATCACATCAGCCTCTTTGAAAGGTATCCATCTCGCTCAGATGTCTCCCCCTCGCCCCCCCATCTCTCTCTCTCATAAAAGGAGTGGGGGAGAATCCCATCCTGGCAACCCTGGGAAACGCTCCCACTTCATGCTTTCCAAAGCCCAAAGGAAGCAGAGAAGGCCACGGGGTTTGCGCTTACTGTCGCTATTGGCCAGCCACTCTCTTCCTCCTCCCCCTCCCCGTCCTCTGCCTGCCACCGAGCCACGCGCCAAGGACCATCTTAGTGAATTAGATTTGCTCTTCTCCTATTTGACTTCTCAAATCTGCATAGTAGTAAGATTGCTCTGGCAGTGCTGCTCTGGTGCACTGCATAGCCGCCTCGGCTGCTGCTTTGGGCTTCTTTGCAACTTCTGGGGTTGCTCTCGGCCCTCTGCCCTGGGGAGGAAGAATCCGCACCGAGGGCTGCCTTCCAGGCTCTGGGGGTGGGCGAGCTGAGGGCAGGTGCCCATGGCTGCACGCCCTGCGCCCACCAGTTTGCCAAGACAGGTGTGCCCCCCCCTCCCCCCCGGCTGCTGCCACTGCTCCTTTCCTTACAACAGTCCCCAGCAGCAGCAGCAGCAGCAGCGACCAGGGCTCCCAGCCCGGTAAGGGGGAGATCAAAGAGATTTTGGCAGCCGTGGCCCCAGGCGGCGTCTTGCATGAACCAGGTAGGAGCTCTTGCTGGGGGTGCTGTGTGGGGACCCTTGTCTTCTCTCCTTGGGTGGGAACACCATCCCTCTCCCTCCCCCCAGGGGCTGCCCAAGAGAGTCAAGCAGGAACATGCTTTGGACTGTGTGTGTGTGAGAGAGAGAAAATGTCTAAAGTGAACGGTTTGAGATGGCCAGCAGCTTGTTGTGCTTCTGCCTTTGAGCCCCCAGTGCAGAAGGCCGCTGGGCTGCCTGTCCTCCAGCTGAGCTGAGCTGACAGGAAGTGCCTCTCCTCCTCCAGGAGGAGAAAGCCAGGGGGAAGCCACCTCTGCTGCTGCTGCTGCTTCCCAGGATGCCAGGCTGCGGGTCGCAGGGCTGCAGCTGTACCAGGCGGCCTACCAGAAGAGCCTTCCCCGCATGGCCGAAGCCCTGGCTCAGGGGGCAGGCGTCAACTGGAGCAACCAGGAGAAGAATGGCTTCACTCCGCTGATCCAGGCGGTTCGTGGGGTGAGCTTTGCCTGCCCTGCCCACCGGATCCAAAGATACAGGATTGGGGAAGGGAGGGCTGAGGCCAGCTTCCGTCCCAGCGCTCAGGCTGGATCCCCTTCGTCTCCCCCTCAGGGCTCCCTGGTCACCTGTGAGTTCCTCCTCCAGAACGGGGCCAACGTGAACCTGAGAGACGCCCAGGGCCGCGGGCCGCTGCACCATGCCACCCTTTTGGGGCACACCGGGTAGGTCCTCTGGGCTGCTGCCAGGCTCCTCGGAAGGCTCCTCCCGTGGAGGCTCTATTGTGCAGGGAGTTGACTGCTGTGCTGGTTCCCTTAACAGGCAGGTGTGCTTGTTCCTGAAAAGGGGGGCAGACCAGCATGCCAGGGACGAGGACGGGAAGGACCCCTTGAGCGTCGCCATAGAAGCTGCCAACGCCGACATCGTGACCCTGTAAGGACGGAGCTTCGTGGTCTCTGGGGGGGTGGGCTGGGCGGCTCCTGCCCTTTCACGAGGAGGACCAGGCCGGGAGGAGGCTGGGCAGAGGTGGGGAGGCCTCAGGCGTTCCGGCCTGAGCCTCTTCTCCTTTCTCCACAGGCTGCGCTTGGCCAGAATGAACGAGGAGATGCGGGAGTCGGAGGGCCTCTACGGCCAGCCAGGTCTGCCTGCCCATAGCCCCACCAAGAGGCAGGACGGGAGGGGCCCTCGGGAGTGGGTGGGGGGGTTGAGGCTCTGAGGGGGAAAAGCCTTTCTTGATGATCCCTCCTTTTGCAGGAGATGAAACCTACCAGGACATCTTTCGGGACTTCTCCCAGATGGCCTCCAATAATCCAGAAAAGCTAAAGCGCTTCCAGCCACCGGACACACCGGAGCCCTGAAAGGCCCAAGGGCTGCAACGAATGAGACCTCCACGCCCCCAATGTATCCTTATTCCCCCCCCCTCCTTTTTATATATAAAATCTGCTTTGACTGCATACGTGTCATTGCTTTTGATGGGGCTAGGGGGAGGCGATTGGGAGACAGTTGAGAGGGGGAGTCTGCCACAGGGCTCACCTGGCAACCCAGAGTCAGAAGGGCCGCCCCCTCCTCAGGAGGGGGCCCCAGGACGCCTCTCCAGCAAAGAAGCCAGTGCCTCCCTGCCCCACCGTGATGGGCCCTTCCAGAGGCCTCCTTCCTTGTGCTTTCACCCCCTGGCTTCTACCCCACCGCCACCCGGGCAAGAGAGAGCCAGTCTCGGCCTCTTCGGGATGGGAAGGGGGCTCCATCCTCCTGGGCTCTGCCACTGGCCTCCCTCCCATCTGGTTGGCTCTTGGCCTTCAGGACCAGGTTTCCCACCAGCTGATCTGCTGAATGTGATGAGCATCCTGGGGAAGGTTCCGGGGCTCCAGAAGCCTGGATGGGAGCAGCCTCTGGGGAAGGGTGGTAAGGATGGAGCCCCCCCCCCCCCCGCATCCCCAGGATCCCCCATCTTCTCCTTCTCTGGGCCAGGAGGGGCCTTTGCACCCACCCACCGGGGCTGCCCTGGGCCCCCCAAGCACCTCCTGGGCCTGGCATTGCCCCGGTTCCTTTCACGGCTGGCGGTTTCTACTTGCAGCCCACCGCCCCCTTTCCCGAAGCAGTCCTTTGGCTTGGGGAGGCTCCGGACCGCCCTCGGTGCCCTTCGCGAAGGCCCGGGAAAGGCTGGGTGGGCCGCTCGCCACTGGGGGGACCCAGGACCTCCCCGCTTAGAGCCTCGGAAGCCCATCGCAGGGTGATGCCTTCCATTCACTTCCGCATGTCAGAGCTGGCCGGGCGCAAAAAGGCGGCGGCTGCCTCCGGAGCGGCTCCCGGTCCAGGCGGCGAGACCGTCCCCCCCGCGCCGGTCCCTCCCCCCTCCCACGGGGGCGGGCCCGCATCCTCCTCCTCCTCTTCCTCCTCCTTCGGGGCGGGGCTTCGGGCGGCCATGGCGCGTCGTCCGGCGGTGCTGCGCGCCCAGCCCTGCGCTCTGGCGGCAGCGGCGGCGATGGCGCTGGCCTGCGCGCTCTACTACGCGGGCTCCGGCCCCGCTCGGCCCGGCCCTCCGCCGCCGCCGGGGCCCCCTCGGCCGCCCTCCCCGTCGCCCCCCGGGCCGGCGCCGGAGAGCAAGGCCAAGGCGGGCGAGGAGGAGCTGCTGCTGCGGGCCGAGGCGGCGGAGCTGCACGTGCTGGCGGTGCTGGCCAAGGCGGAGCGCAACGAGGCGCTGCGGGCCAAGGCGGCGGCGGCGCTGCGCTCCTTGGTGCGCTTCGGCAAGCTGGGCCCGCGGGAGGCCCTGGCGCTGCACCTGCTCTGCGACGGGCCCAGCCGGAGCGCCGCCCGGCAGCTGCTCCAGCAGGCGCTGCGCCCCGCCGCCTTCAAGTACAAGGTGGGCCCCGCGGAGGACCCCTCCGCGCCCGCCCCCGGCTCGCCGACCCTGTGAACCGACGCCGGGGCGGCTCTTTCCGGTTTCGGGAGCGGGGACTCCTTCGGCCTCAGCCCCGGCCCCTCGGCTTGTCCCAGCAGCCGCGCCCGGCCAGGTGGTCTCCGCTGGGTCCCGCTGGGCCCCTCAACCAGGCGGAGGATTGGGTTTTGGGGAGGGAGGGAGCGGCATCCGCAGGCACGGCTCCCTTGGGCGGACCGGAGGAGCTCCGCCGCGGCCCCCCCCCTGCAAGTCCCCTCCCTTGGGCCTCGTTTCCCTCCACCCCTCCCGTGTCTCAGTCTGTTGTTGCCTGTAGCTTAACTGGCATCTGGAGAGCACCGAAAGAAGCGGGGGGGGGGCGCCCTGTTGGGGGAGAACTCCCCTCCTTTGCCCTGAGAGCCCCTCTGCCCTCCTCCGCAGGTGGTCTTCCACGACCTGGAGGTGCTGACCCAGAAGCTGCAGCCCACGGTGGAGGCTATGCAGAAGCTCTTCAGTGCGGGGGCTGGCAGCTACTACGGGGACTCGCTCTTCTTCCTCTCGGTCGCCATGCACCACCTCATGCCCAGAGGTGAGGGGGTGCTGGGGGGCATTGGTGCCCAGGGGACCTTTGTGAACTAACCAGCTGTGAAGGATAAACTTGAAGAAGTATTTGTAGCATCGCAGCTGAGTCTGGATTCCCCCCCCCCCCCCAAAAGAAGGACTTGCAGAGTGAGGGAGGTGTTGGCGGTGGGGAGGAATCCTAAGGTGCTGGAGCTGAACAGAGGCGGCTAAGGAAGTGCCTGTTAAGGTCTTCTTGGCTGCTGGGGGCCTGGGGGCGTTTTCCCGTCCACCTGGATCCTCTTGAATGTTTCATGGCCACATTTTGACCATTTTTTCCTGGGAAAATGTATTTCGCACAGGGGAGTCGTTGGCGTGCTTGACCTTCCACCATGCTTTCTACTTTGCTGGTTGTTGTTCCAGGTGGAGACCAGCCAGGGCACAGGTGGCCACCGAGCCCCCCTGCCCCCCTCAGGAGACCCGGCCGAGTGTACTGGACATTCAAGGTCCAGAGTCAGAGTATTTCCTTTTTCCATAGAGCCGAAGGCTGGACCCCTCAGCTCAGCCACTTCTGGGGTTCTGCGGGTGGAGAAGCAGCCGTGGGGTTTGGCTCTGGGCAGGAGGGGCCTTCAAGGGGCTGGGGGAGAAAAGGCAGCCCCCTTCCTCAGGAAGCCCAGTTATCTACCCAGTGGACGCCCTCCAGGCTTTGATGTTGCCCTCCAGAAGTCCTGGCCCAGCTGCTGAAAGGACATCTGGAGGCCGAGACGCCATCCTTTCGAGGCCCCTCCCTTCTGACCCGCTCTTCTGGGGGGGGGTCCCTTGCTTAGCGACCGGGAGCGCTGAAGGCAGCAGAGACCCCTGTCTTACCTGCTCTCTTTGCGCTTCCAGAAGTTTCACGGGTCATACAGGTGGACCTGGATGTGGAGTACCGGGCCAATATCCGGGAACTGTTTCAGGAATTTGACAACTTCCCAGAAGGAGCAGTTATTGGCATCGCCCGAGAAATGCAGCCAGTCTATCGGTATGTAGCCACGCCTGGCATGGTGCCTTTCCCCAGGCCCTTCTCTGCTGAGGCCCCTGTGGAGGGGAGGGTGCTGACTAGGCCAGCCCTGGCACTGCGTGGGCTGCTGGAAGTCAGCCAAAGCCCACAGGGCAGGAGGGACCCTGGTGTTACTTGGGGCAGGCAGGCGGTCTGTGTGACAGCCGCAGGTTGGGCTGTGGGGCGGGGGAGGTCTTACGGGCACTGGTAGGGCATGGGGGTCTTGATGGCTCCTCTGCCCAACAAATGGAGGCTGCCTCACAGCCAGCAGACAAGGCTGGGTGGAGATCCTGCCTAGGACCAGGCAATGGAAGGGCGATTGTGCGGCCAGACTGAGGCCAAGACAGCTACCAGGGGGAAGACCGGCTCCTTGGGCTGCCACAGGCTTTCGGTCACTTGCCTCCCCCGGCTGAGCAGGGTCCTGTGGCAACCCTGAGGGAAAGCCTTGACTGGGGCACACTGCTATTCCCTGGATGCTCCAATGACCTGCCCACCCAAGGCACTCCTGGCATAGAGGGGTGGGCCAGTCAGAGAAAGAGTCTTGGTCTCCTGGAAAAGAAGCCGTCTAAAGCTCCCGGTCCTCATGGCAGTGTATCTTTAGGGTCAGGGGCTGCATGCCATTCTGTGCCCATCATTGCCGAGGGGCACGGAGATGCATCGCTTCAACCCACAAGGAAACAGTTGCTGCAAATGGACCAAGGGTTTCCTTCCTTTCTGGAACTGCTCCAGGTTGGGTTGCCCTTCCTGAGGGCAAGTGCCACCTTTGGCCAGAGGGTGTTGTCCCCTGGCAAGTAGTGGCATGAAGCCCCCCCACGCCTGTGGGCGAGAGAGGGAAGGAGAGGGAGAAAGACGGACGTGGTTTTGCAAGGGGGCAGCGGCTGTCCCTGGTGCTCCAGTGGCTTCCTCAGGTTGGGGCACCCGAGAGCTGAGAAACGGCCCCTCCGTGGAGGCAGGAAGGCTGGCTGCCGTGTCCGCTTCCTTCCTCTTGCCCAGAGTCTCGTTTGTGGGTAGGACTAACCGCTCCTGCTCTTCCCCCCATCCCGCAGGCACATCTTCTGGCAGTATCGGCAGGAGCATCCCGGGACCAAGGTGGGGGAGCCACCTCCAGATGGGCTGCCCGGCTTCAACAGCGGGGTGCTGCTGCTGGACCTGGAGGCCATGCGCCAGTCAGAGCGCTACAACCGTCTGCTGGAGCCGGCGGTGGTGCAGCAGCTGGCCAGCAAGTTCCACTTCAAGGGCCACCTGGGGGACCAGGACTTCTTCACCCTGGTGGGCATGGAGCACCCCGAGCTCTTCCACGTCTTGGACTGCACCTGGAACCGCCAGCTCTGCACCTGGTGGCGGGACCACGGCTACAGCGACGTTTTTGAGCGCTACTTCCGCTGCGACGGCCACGTCCGCATCTACCACGGGAACTGCAACACGCCCATCCCGGCGGAGTAGCGGCTGCTCGGGGGGCTGCAGAGGGGGCTGCCGCAGGTCGGCCCTGAGGGGCAGCAACGAGGAGACTGGAAGGGGCCTTCCAAGAAGCAGTCCAGCAGCAGCCCAGGCCGCCTGCCCTGGGGTGGCCGGGGCCGTGCGCTCCTCTGCCCAATGGAAGGAGCCATCACCTGGCCCTCGGACTCAGGCCGTGGGGGGCTTGGGGGGTGTTGGGCAGAAGGGCCCATGGGGGGGAGTGTCCTGTGCGTGGGACGGTCAGGCGAAGAGGCCGCTGGGCTTCGTGCTCAGCGCCTCCGTGGAGGGGACCCTCAGCCACCATCCCATCTCGTCCTCAGCCACCCTCTGCCAGTGCCGGCTTGAACTCCTGGCTGGAGCTGCCTCTGGGTTCCTGGGCTGGGTGCGTGGAGGGGGGTCTGTGGTTATCAGTGGCAGTTGCCTAGTCCTGCCCCCACCAGGCAGGAGGAGGTGGGGGTGGGATGCTGCGGCTTCTCTCCCCTTGTGCAATAAAATTGTGAGGACCACCCGCTGCTTGCACCCACTTGCTTGTCCCAGTCAAGGCAGCCAGGAGGGCCACGGAAGGAGGACCAGCCACGGGCCAGCTGCCACTCACGTGCTGGACCTCCTCCTCCCCCTCCCGGAAGGGCTGGCAGAAGCTGCCCCAGGGGCCAGAGAAGAGCTGGGTGCCTCTTGCCAGCCCACCTTGCTTGGCTCAGGGAGCAGGAAGACCCCCAGTGATGGTGCCCACAGCCAGGGTCTTTGTGGGCAACAGCTCCAATCAGACCGCCGGAGCCCTGCAGCCAACAGGGAGGAGGGCAAGCAAGGGCCCAGGTAGCAACATCGGACCCTCCAGCCAAATCCCAGGTTTTCCTAAGGACACACTTTGGTCATTTGCACCCCCTTGTGGATGCCTCTTGCAGCAAGTGTAGCCATGGCGTTTAAGGCCCAGAGCTGCTCTGGGAGCAGGTGAATGCTGGTGGAGAAGGTGGCAGCCCCTTGGCTAGCAGAGTGGAAGCCTGGCAGCCAACTTTGCCCCTTGGTTCTCGGTGTCATCCAAGACCCTCCCCTCCACTCAGATGTGGTCATTCCCAGTGGATCTTCAGAAGCTGCAGCTGGGAGCACTCCTCCTCCTCTTTCTCCTCCGGCCCCTGGTCTGCAATTACAGGACCCCTCCTGCTTCCCCAGGCCTGCCCTTTGTTCCGTTAGCCCAGGGAAGGTCATGTGGGGCAGGGGCTTTGCAGGGCCTAAGTTCTCTATGGCCAGAAAGCGTGGGGGTGGGGGTTGAGTTAGACTTGCACTGAAGGGGGTGGGGGGTTGGACTGCTGGTCACTAGAATGGAGGGAGGGGGCAGCTGAGTGCTGGCAGAAGTCAACCTCCTCTCCTTATTGGGGGCCGAGGTGTTCCGGCCCTCAGCCACCCCGTGCCTAGTTTGTGCCCCTGGTTCCCAATTCCGTGCATCTCCACCTCTTACCTAAGGGGACCCAGTGAGGATGGGGGAGGGGTCCCCTCTCCTTTACTGCTCTGCTTGGGGTGCAGCAGTTTAGCTGGGCTCGGGGCGGCTGCTGCGTCCGAGGGGAGGCTGGGTGTCTTTGGCATCGTGCAGAGGAGCAGGTGGACCTGGCCTGCATCACCAAAACCCAGATGGCAGAAAAAAGGGCAGAGCTTCCAGGTTCAGTCTGGCAGGTGTGATGGTGCGTGGCCTGCGTAGGCCGGGAGACTGACGGGGGAGCATTTCTTTGGGGGGGGAGCTGTTTGGCTGTGGTCCTCCTGGCAGGTCTGGCAGTAGAGTCCCCTTGGCTAATCCTGAGGTGGGGATGTGGACCTCTGAGTCCCACGGCTGGGTCCCTCTCCCCCTCCAGCCACATGGGACCAGGGCGCTCTTCCCCAGGCCTTTCTGGGAGTTGGGGAAACCAGCTGCCTTTTGAGCCCTGGCAGAAGCTCTCAGACTTGAGCCCAGGTAGCTGAGGGGAAGCAGTTAAATCCCAAACACATCATTGACTCCTTACAAGGTGAGGTGATGGCTCCAACTGGGCTGAGTTTGGGAGGGCTGGGCTAAGCAAGGGCTGTTGGTCAAGACTCAGCAGGGTGACCAGCCCCAAAAGCAGGGAAACAATGGAGGGTGGGGGGAGAAGGTCTGGGAGGGTGTTCAGGCTCATGAGAAGCCCTGGGTGCCAACTGAAAAGCAGGTGTCGCAGGCGTGGCTTGATCAAGCCGGGTTCTTTTCTGCGGCTGATGGAGCTCTACAGCTTGAACCGGCAGCCTTCCTGGTCCTTCCCATCCAGCTACCCTTGGGCAGAGCTGGGGGATAATATACACTGCTCAAAAAAATAAAGGGAACACTTAAACAACACAATGTAACTTCAAGTCAATCACACTTCTGTGAAATCAAACTGTCCACTTAGGGAGCAATACTGATTGACAATTGCACGTGCTGTTGTGCAAATGGAATAGACAACAGGTGGAAAGCTAGGCAGTTAGCAAGACATCCCCAATAAAGGAGTGGTTCTGCAGGTAGTGACCACAGACCACTTCTCAGTTCCTATACTTTCTGGCTGATGGTTTGGTCACTTGAATGCTGGCGGTGCTGTCACTCTAGTGGTAGCATGAGACGGAGTCTACAACCCACACAAGTGGTTCAGGTAGTGCAGCTCATCCAGGATGGCACATCAATGCGAGCTGTGGCAAGAAGGTTTGCTATGTCAGTGTAGTATCCAGAGCATGGAGGCGCTACCAGGAGACAGGCCAGTACATCAGGAGATGTGGAGGAGGCCATAGGAGGGTAACAACCTAGCATCAGGACCACCACCTCTGCCTTTTGTGCAAGGAGGGACAGGAGGAGCACTGCCAGAGCCCTGCAAAATGACCTCCAGCGGGCCACAAATGTGCATGTGACTGTTTAAACAGTCAGAAACAGACTCCATGAGGGTGGTATGAGGGCCCGATGTCCACAGATGGGGGTTGTGCTTACAGCCCAACACCATGCAGGACGTTTGGCATTTGCCAAAGAAACCAAGATTGGCAAATTCGCCACTGGCGCCCTATGCTCTTCACAGATGAAAGCGGGTTCACACTGAGCACACGTGACCGACGTGACAGGGTCTGGAGACACTGGAGAATGTTCTGCTGCCTGCAACATCCTCCAGCATGACTGGTTTGGCAGTGGATCAGTAATAGTGTGGGGTGGCATTTCTTTAGGGGGCCGCACAGCCTTCCATGTGCTCGCCAGGGGTAGTCTGACTGCCATTAGGTACTGAGATGAGATCCTCAGACCCCTTGTGAGACCATATAGTTGGCCCTGGGTTCCTCCTAATGCAAGACAATGCTAGACCTCATGTGGCTGGAGTGTGTCAGCAGTTCCTGCAAGACAAAGGCATTGATGCTATGGACTGGCCCGCCCGTTCCCCAGACCTGAATCCAATTGAGCACATCTGGGACATCATGTCTCGCTCCATCCACCAACGCCACATTGCACCACAGACTGTCCAGGAGTTGGGGGATGCTTTAGTCCAGATGTGGGAGGAGATCCCTCAGGAGACCATCTGCCACCTCATCAGGAGCATGCCTAGTTGTAGGGAGGTCATACAGGCACCTGGAGGCCACACACACTACTGAGCCTCATTTTGACTTGTTAAAAGGACATTACATCAAAGTTGGATCAGTCTGTAGTGTTTTTTTCCACTTAAATTTTGAGTGTAACTCCAAATCCAGACCTCCATGGATTGCTAAATTTGATTTCCATTGATAATGTTTGTGTGATTTTATTGTCATCACATTCAACTATGTAATGAACGAAGTATTTAATAAGAATATTTCATTCATTCAGATCTAGGATGTCTTCTTTTTGTGTTCCCTTTATTTTTTTGAGCAGTGTAGCTGCATCTGCAGCAGGTCTCCACAGAATTGTTCCCAAGATTTTGCAGCTCTGGTCCAGCAAGGGGCGCCAATTCCCCCGCCCGGCCCCGGTCTCTGTCCCCAGCGTGCCAGTTCTGAGCTGATGTGGGCACAGACGGCAGGTCTGGGCCGTGGGCGGAAGGTGGGGCAGCCTCGTTTCGCTTCCTCCTGTCAAGCGGCAGGAAACTAAATGGGTGGGAACTGCGTCTCGGGAGAGCTTCTGATGGAGAACTCGGCCAACCAGTGCCCAGTGAAGAGGTTTGGAAGGGTAGGATTACCCCACAGAGCATGCCAAGGTCTTCCCTGCCCTCTGTGCAAAAAGCCCCATAGAGGCTCTGTGCAGGGCGGGGGGCTCAGGAACCCTCACTCCTGGTGGGCCTAACCTAGGCCCCCTCCCTGTGATGGGCAGTGGCCCTTGCTAATGCCCGGGTGGGGCACATTTCAGCTGCTTTGCCGCTGGCCTCCCCATGTCCCTGCTCTTGCAGGCGAGCCAGGAAGTCAGATTTAAGCCAGCGTCTGGTTGCCTCTTGCACAAGGCCAGTTCTATGGTCCTCCGTTCACACTGCAACCGGGTCAGGTTTCCTTTGGCTCAGCCGAGGACAGCAGGGACAAGGGAGCAAATGTCCACATCTCAGGCAGCCCTTTGGCTCCTGCTGGGAGGGCACTGGCTCTGGCCCAGGTTCCCTCTGGCCCCCGTGCTGAACCAGGCTTGGCTCTCCCTGCAGAGGCCCATTGACACCCCAGCTATTCCTTCTCCCCACCCCCACCCAGGCTTGGCTCTCCCAACAGAGGAAGGGCAGGCTTAGGGGTGGGGGCACGCCCTGACCTGGGCGCTGACCAGGAGAACCTTTTGTGGGTGAAAGTAGGGCGAGAAATTCAGGTGCTGCTCTGACCCAGCCAAGAGGATGTTGGTGGTCTGTGCAAAGGGCCTTGGGAGGCAGGAGGAAGAGCCGCCAAGCCCAACTCCCAGGAAGGGAAGGGGAGGAGGGAAGAATTCTCCCAGAGAGTAAAAGAGGGTTGGGAGGGGACGGTCGGAGCTGCCAGGAGATTCTGCCATTGTAACCTTCCCATAAGGACAGAGGAGGGTTTGCATCTGAGCTGCTCCTCCCTCAAAGGGCTGGCACAGGCTGGCCCTTCTCCATGGCTGCCCTGGGCTCTTGCCCTCAGTGCTGCTCTCCTCTAAGCCCACAGAAGCATCGGCCACTCTTGCTTACCGGCCTGAGAGCCAAACGGTTCACCTCCTGCCCTGATCTCAGACCAACACCTGGCTGCCCTTCTCTGGCCCTGCAGGGGGGAGCCGGCCGGTTCTTTAGCCTCCCAGCAGGGATGATGGCCTCCAACTCAGAGCCACACGGCAGCCCTGCATGTCTGTGGTAGCCAAAGGCCCCACCAGGACAGCCGGCCGACCTGGGAGGTACCACCAAGAACGAAAATGGCCCGGCTGGCCTTAATCTTAAATGCCAGGATTAACTTCTTGGCCTCCTCTTGGCTGTGGGGATAGGCAGGCCAGGCATTGGGGGGGGGGGGGGCTGTGGAGAGTCCTGGACCTCTCCAGCCTGCTTTGCCCTCCCCCACCCACAATGGTGCCAAATCTTGGTCGCCTTGAGTGACTTTCCCTGGGGGCAGCCAGAGACCCTTGGGAGCTGGCCGGCTGTTCTATCCCAGCTGAAACCTACCTCACAGGGCTGTTGTTACGGGTACACAGTGAAGAGGGTCAGCCTGAAGGCTACCCTGAGCCCTTACCGAGAAGATGAGCAGGAAGCCTAGGCTCCATTTTGGAAACAGGCTCCACCTAGATGCCAACCTAACCCCTTCTGGATGCATGCCCCCCCCCCCCTCACTTCCCTCAAAAGGGGGGAACAACGAAGCAACAAACTGGAGGGGAAAGTCGGGCGTCCCAGTGCAACCGGACCCCCACAGCCCCATGCAGGAGGCCCCTGGCAAGAGAAGCCCCTCCCCCCTTGATTGGGAAGGGTCCTTCAGAGTCCAGTCTCCCAATGCCGGTAGGCACCACTGGCATCCTGGCTCTGGAGTCAGCAATGCCAGGACCTCAGGGACCCCCAGCCACCAGGGATGAACGAGAGGGCACTGGCACAGCTGGGGCTTTGGGGGGGGGCTGCTCACCAACTGGGCATCCCAGGGCTTGGACAGCCGGGGGTTACTGCCATCACCACCATCACCCCCCCCCCACCCCGGGACCTGGGCTCGGCTGTGGGCTGCCTTCCAAACCTTGCAGCAAAACCAAAAGAAAGCAGAACGTGGCAGAGAAGGGCTGCCCTTCGCTTCAGAGGTTAACCGCATCTCAAGAGGGTTTGGCTGGGTGAAAAGAGCCCCCCAGGCACAGGGGCCTTCCTTCCGTTGCAGGGCGGGCTTCCTCTGCAGCTCAGCTGTGAAAACACTCCCAGCCCCAGATCCTGTCCCTGGCACGGGAACACATCAGCTGCAGTGCTTCGGCCTCTGCGCAGGCTGAGCACCGAACACGCTTAGCTGAGCAGGGAGCCCCCACCTCAACCTCTCTCTTATGCCAGGAAGCAGCACAGGATCTTTGAAGGTTTTAGAAGTTTTACTTGTGGAGCAGCTGCCCTTAACTGCCATTCCCTTACCCGCAATCTTCTGCTATTCTTGCATTCACACAACACACTGAAAGTCCTTACTGAATTAGTCCTTATTCTTCCAGGGAGAAGGCAGGGCCTGGGCTGGGCATCAGGGCATAGGCTCTCTTGTAGACACCTCAACCCCCTTCAGACAGACTCAGCCACCCAAACTTCTGTGGAAACTGCATGGGCTCCTCCTCTCCCAGTTCTCAGTTCCCCAGTTCCTGCTTCCTCAGTGGGGCAAAGTTAGCAAGCACATCGAATGCAAGTCACGTTCTCAGCATAAAGACTTTCAGCTACAAAAATACAAGAGCAAACTTGGACTCCTATCTCGCCCTGAAAGTATTTGGTATTTTAAATAAAGCATTGAACTTGCTCTGAGATTTGGAAGTGGCTTTTTTCTCTCTGCAATCACCAAGGAAAAATATTTGCATGTGGTGGAAGGAAGTCTCTCTCTGAATTGAGGGCAACTGCCAGAGAGAGAGGAGGGTGTGTTTCCCACGATGATAAGGAACAGCTGAGTTAACCAATTTTTCCTCGCTGGCTTAGCCTGCTGAGCTGCTCTTGGCCATTCCTGGGACAGGCACAAAGTGAGCTTTTGATGCTACGGGGAAAGGCTGATCCTATGGAGATGGTTTGTTCCTGGCTTCTCCATCCCAGATGTTTGGAGAGAAGGTTCCCCAAAGAGTCAATGGGCCATGGAACCCAGTCATTATGGCTGAGGCACAATATCCCCCGCAGAGGCCCCAGTGGCCCTTCCCAGGCCACCCAGAAAGAGGCAAGCACATCCATGGACAGCACAATCGATGGGGCTGAAAGAATGGACTGGGGAGGCACAGCAGACCCGTGAGCCAATCTGCCCAGGATGATGGGCTGCCACGTTTGTTTGCAGTTGGTCTCTGCTCCCCCTCACCTGAGCAGAACCAGCTGGCAAAGCTGACAAGGAAGCCTGGCTCTGCCAAGAATCTCTGCGTGCTTGGGTGTGGCATGCACACCTGTGCAGAACAGCACTGGCCAGGATGGCAAAGCTCTAGGTGCAGAGCCCCACCTGACTCCAAGGCCTGTGGATTTTCTCTCAGACTGGCCTAACTGGCAAGGTTGCTGTGAAGCAAACTGGGAAAGAATGTCATGTCCCCCCAACCCCAACCCTTCTCCATACGCCCCCCGCCCCACCTCCCCGATTTCCCTGGGCTTCTCCTAAGCTCCTCTCAGAAGGAAATGCTTCTGGCCGGCCCCCATTCCCCCCCCTCCCCCCGGCCAGCGGTGATGCTGCTGTCCCGGAGAGCCGGTCCTCGCGTGTTTCTCCCTTTTTCCCAACCTCCTGTTCCGTCTGGCCCAATGTGTGTCATTTGCCCGTGGCGCTTCTTAAGAGCTTTGTATGCTTTGGCGCGTTTCCCACCAGCATCCTTTGCAGTCCGGCCAGCGCCTTTTCCATCAAGGCGCGTGAAACCCTCTCCGGGCTGCAGACGCCGCTTCTCTTCCCAACTGCCCGGCCGCATCGGGCGGGGTAAAGAGGGGAGCGGCGGAGAAATCTCCGGGAAAAGCAGGGCAAGCGAACCGTCCGAGCGCGTCGCAGATTCTCCCGGGCCTTGCGAGTCAGGCGGTCCGGCAGTGCTTCGCCTGCCAGGGCCGGGTTGCGTCTTTCCGGAGAGGAAGCCTTTTCCCTCCGGAAGATAGCAGCAGCAGCAGCTCCGCCTGGAATAGTTGCAGGCAGAGGACGCCTCCTGGCCCGTGGGGCGAGGGGGGGGGGCAGTGGCCGCCCCAGGACAGAAAGCCTCCCTCGAATCAAAGCGGCTCTGCAGATTTCCTTCCTCCGAGGAAGCCGCCGCCGCCCGGACCCAGAAGGGATCAAACAGAGGAATGGTTTGGGGGGGGCGGGCAAAGGAGCAGCCGAGGGAGGCCGGTTCTTGGCTCAAGGAAAGACTTGGGAAGGCTGAACGCGGTGGAGGGGGCTGCCTGGGGAATGGGGGGGGGGGGGGGCGTTTCTGAAAGCTGATGGGCAAGAGCCCCCACAGGGACCTGGTCAGCTCTGGCTTTCGGGCACTTCCCCAAAGAGAAGGCAGTCCAGGGCTTGGAGGCCCCTTTCCGGTCAGCCAGCTTGGGGGGGGAGGTAGCTGGCCCTTTCAGGGGGCCCAGAACAGGCTCTTCTGTGGGGAGGGGGCTGCTCTGATTCTCCTCCGCCTGTGGCTGCCTCAGTTGGAGGCCTCTTCCTTCTAAGGAGCCCAGCAGTTTTTCTGATCCAGAGATAAATAGCTACAGCTGCCAAATCAGACGCTGGGGATTACACAACAGGAAGCTGCACAGGACATTCTGCTAAAACGTCCATTGAATCAGCAGTCCAAAAATGGGGGAACCTCAGTGCTGATGCCAACCAGGCCGTAGCTGGCAGACTCTGCCCTCCTCCAGGGTGACTCAGCCAAAGGGCCGGTTCCCCAACTGAAGCACCTCCCGGGCCTGGACTGGCCCACAGATGCCTTCCGGGGTGGCAAACACCCCCCCCCCCCCCCGGACTCCTTCCTCCTCCCATTTTCCCCACAACAACAACCACCCGCCTGGGAGGTGACTTAGGCTGAGGCGGGGAGGCCCAAAGTCCCCCAGCCGGCTTTCACAGCCAAGACGGCACCGTCTCCTGGCTCCTAGCCTGCCGCCCTGCCCACTAGATCAACCTGCCCTTTTCCCCTGAGAAGTGGAATAAATCCTGGCCAATGTGCCCAGCTGAACGGGGCTTCTCCGGCTGGGCCCTCCAGGCAGGGGCAGCTGGTAGAAGAAACCCAGGAAGGAGCCCGGAGGGGAAGGAAGCATCTCCCTTGGAAAGCTGGTGGCTCCTTTGGGGCTGCAGGGTCAGGTGGGGGGGGGGGGAGGAAGCAGCTGCTTCCTGCAAAGAGGACAGTGAAATCTCTTCTCTGCCTGGGGGGGGGGGTGAGGGAGGGAGGAAGGGCTGCCAGCAGAACCCTTGTCGGTGGGAGTTCATGGCAAGAAAACTGCAGCCTTGGCAGGGAAGAAAGAAGAGGCAAGAAGCCCCTGCACACCCCCCATTCCTCTAGTGGGAGGGTTGTGAGGGGAGGGGCCAGGGACGCCCCTCTCCATTTGCACAGCCATGGAACCAGCCTATGCAAAGTGCATTTCAGGAGGAAGCCTCCCAGCCGGCCCACCTGACCAGGGCAAAGGGGAGGGCTGCTGCCTCCGGGACCCCCTGGTTGAGGGGGCACCCCTAGAAAAAAAACTTTCCTGGTGCCTACTGGAGTCCCGGCTGACTTCCCTCTGACAGGTGAGGCAGGCGGCCTCTTCCGAAGGGCCAGCAAGCCCATCTCAGGGGAGGGCAGCTGCCGATCAGGGCTGACCAGGGAGGGTTGTCCTTGGGGGAGATGAAGGCAAGCAAGCCTGGCTGGATCCGGAGAAGCTCAGCTGCCCTGGGAGGCCGAACCAGACTTCCCCAGAGTGGCGCTTTGGAGAGTTCAGGAAAGGCAGGAAGTCTGTGTGCATTGAAAAGAAGCCTCTGTTTTGTGTCTGCTTTGCCAAATATGGAAACTCCCAGGGCCAGGAAAGGGGCGGAGGGTCCCACAGGCCTGCCAGAGGCGCTCCGGGGAGGCCCTGCTTAGTGTCCTCTGAGGGTTTGGAAGAGCCTCTTCTGGCCTGGCCCTCTTTCTAATCTCTGCCCTTGACGCCGAACCAAAGCATAGTTCCATGAAAGCAGATGGAACCTTCCAGCTCTTTCTTTCTTCCTGTTTTGTCCAAAACACCTCTATTTCACTTCCAGTTCTTCCCTTCGACACCCTGGTCCTTCCGGTGGCTCAGGGGAATGCAACAGGTTTGGAAGAAGTGGTCAAATCTGAAGGACCCCCACAAATCTCCCTCCTAGACTATGCCAATGCTCTCTACATGGGGCTCCCCTTGAAGAGCACCCGAGGGCTCCAACTGGTGCAGAATGCAGCCGCACGGGTGGTTTTGAGGGATTCTCGGAGCTCTCATGTTCCCCCCTCTTGCGCGAGCTGCATTGGCTCCCGGTGGTCTTTCGGGTGCGTTTCAAGGTGTTAGTTACCATCTTTAAAGCGCTCCATGGCTTGGGACCTGGGTGTTTACGGGACCGCCTACTGCCACCATCAATCTCCCGTCGGCCGGTGCGCTCCCATAGAGTGGGTCTCCTTGGGGTGCCGCTGGCTGGATGGCTGGTGACGGCGAGGGTGCGGGCCTTCTCTTTGGGGGCACCCTCCCTCTGGAACGAATTACCCCTGGAGATAAGGATCATCCCTGATCTTCTGACCTTCCGGTGCACGTTGAAAACTTATTTACTTCATCAAGCTGGTCTGGCCTAGGGTTTTATGGGGTTTTAAATTCAGTTTTAATTGGTTTTAGTCCTTATTTTTAAACCCTTGTCTCGTTTTTCTTATTCAACCACCTAATTTAATCTTTTTAATTGTTTTTAATTATTGTGTTATTATTGTATTTTTTAATGGCTGTACACCGCCCCGAGTCCCGCGGGGAGAGGGGGGCGGTATATAAATCTTGCAAATAAATAAATAAATAAATAACATTTGATTAAACTACAGCTAACGCTCGGTTCTATGTTCATTGAAGAACATAAAATAAAAGGGTTGGAAGGGAGCTTGGAGGTCTTCTAGTCCAACCCCCTGCTCAAGCAAGAGACCTAATACTATTTCAGACAAGTTCAGACTCCAGTCTCGTCTTGGAATCCTCCAGTCACTTTCATATGACAAGCAGGACTTCCTTACAGTTGTTAGCCTGGGTTAGATTTTTGCGGGATGGCTTCCCATGGTGTGTGAACCCAGCTGAAGGGTTGACGTTTTCTGTGGAGAACACGAGCAAGTGGAGGTACTACACAGTCGGTATTCTCTGAGCTGGGGTGTTTTCTCTTCCTAACTAGGTTACATCATCAGTGCTAAATGGAGGGAGCAGTTCCCCTTGCCCACCTCTGGGCTCTCTAGGCTGATGAAACAGATCCCCAAGCAGGGACCCCCTTTAATCACCTCTGCCTGATCCTTTGAGGGCCGGACAGCTTCAGCCCCTTGCAGGCAAATAGGCCCGTCTATACCCCTCTCTTGTATTTGGCCCTTGTGGGAGGAGCTCCTGCCTGCCCCCCATCTCTAGGGCCACGCCCCTTGACTGCCTCTGAGGGTCACCCGGGACCTTACTTGGCCCACAGGGCACCTGCTTACTTGTGGCAGGCAGGCAGGCAGGCAGATAGGCAGGCGCCCCAGTCGGCCAAGGCCTCACTGCCTGCCCCGCCCAGCATCTCCGGTGATGGTCTCTCCGCTTGCTGGAGCCCTGCAGCCCCTTCCCTCCCTCCCACCCAAGGAGAACCTCTGGGAGTCTGGGGGTGAACAGGCACGCAAGGCTGGATTGGCCCTTTCCGGGTTTATGTTTTGCTCTGGGGCCCTTCTGAGGCTCTGGATTGCTGTGGGCTGCAAATGGGGGTCTCGGGCTTTGGGGAGCTGCGCTGCTTGTGAAGGCCCCTGAGCTGGGTCCTCCCGCCAAGGCCAAAGGGGGGGAGGCCTGCAGGATGATCAGCCTGTGCTGGGTCACACAGAAAGTGGGGCTGCCTGGAAATTGGTGGGGCTGGAAGGGAGGCTGTGCTGCTGGGAGGCAGAAGCCGCCTTTGAAGCAGAAGCTGCCTGAGTGGCAAGACAAGGTTGGGGCCGGCCTGCTCCCAGCCGTGAGCCAGGAAAGCCAGGGCAGAAGCAGGAGGAGGACGAAGGGCGGGTGGAAGGCGGGCAAACAGGCCTCCTCCGAGGTAGAAGGAGCCCTTGGGGATTATTCTGCTGGTCCTGTACAAATACTGTACAAATATTGTACACAGGCAGATAGATCAACTCCACAAAGCATCCATACAAAGTCTTTTTCATTGATTCATCAGGCATCCTGTCAACTCACATTTATGATGAGGTTCTTCTTAATGTCCAATCCTTTGCGTATCTGAATTGTGGTAGGAAGATAATAAAGCCTCAACCCATGATGATTGAAGCGACTACATGGTGTGGTGGATTCAGGCAAGAATGAGGGAGCCTCCCCCGACCCACCGAGGGTCAATTTAGTGACCAATCTGGATTACAGATGTGACCACATGACATGGACTACATTTCCCAGGATACCTTAACTACATTTAAGGTAGTTAAGGGGCAGCCCTACCAAGGTCCAAGTTTTGCCTTTTCTCTCTCGTGACCTGGTCCTGCTGGCCTTAAGTGCCTAAAGGGCGGCTGGGCAGGCGAGAGGGAAGGAGAGACCCTGGAGCAGGAGAGGCTCGGAAGGAGTTCCCTTGATCCTTCTGCTGGGCAGGGGCTGAACCGGAGGATCCTCCGGGAGCCTTTCGAAACCTCACCCCCCCCATCCCAGTTGTCCTACTAGCAACACCGTGAAGATCTTTCCAGAAATCCAGGCAGTTCCTCTTTCCTGGACTGGTCAGCCTTTCCAGGCTTGGCACCTTCACCCTCAGCTGGGCCCAGCACCCACTGTGCCCCTCACACGCCTTTGGGCAGGAACCCACTGTGACGGCAGCCTCCTCAGCTTGTTCCTTGGCATCACTTGCAGCCTCAAGCCACTCGGGCCTTTTCCTAGAATGGCGGCCCCGCTACGCCGCCCTCTCCACCTCCAGGTAGGTTGGACAACCTGTGTTGGGTTGAGGCTGTGGGGCTGGAAGGTCCACCCTTCCAGAGACCCCCGGCAGCATGCTTTGTGCAGGACAAGGGTACACAAACACATGCCAAGCTGTTCCCTGGTAGCTGCTCTGTTTCCTTTCTGCTGGAGCTCCATCTGCCTTGATCAAGCAAGGTGCCCAGAGCTGAGCAGCCGGGGGACGGTCAGCCCAACAGAAGGCTTCCTCTGCCCCACACCCATCAGGTGGACAAAGGTCTGCAGCGTGGCCCAGGTGCTGTGGGCAGCAGGACTGTGGCGCAAGGGAACAGCCGTGGCTTAAGAACAGGCCCTGAGCTCACCCACCAGGGAGAAAGGGTTAGGGTCCCTCAGCAGACCTGATCAATTTTGCAGAGCGGATTGCAGACCCCACCCCCACCCTGCCTCTGGAGCTCCCTCCTTGCACCCCGATTGTGCTGACCGGAACACCACAGCCGCTTCCAGGTAGATGAAACCGAGTGGGAGGGGGGCAGGTGGGACAATGGGTGGCCGAGGCCCAACTCTCAGTGGGATCCATTATACCTCGAGCTGCAGCCTGGAAGGCGACACCGTCGATCTTCTCCTCAGCCTTCTTCTGGCTGGGTTTCAGGAAGCAGCTTCCACGGCCGTCTCTGGAGGCCAAAACTTCTCAGATTCCACTTTCCATCCCTTGGGGCCTTCCTGGGAACTCCTGCCGGTTTCTCTCAGCCATTTGAAGGGCAGATGCCTGAGCTGCAGGCAGGCCAAGGACTGGCCAAAGCAAAGCAGGCTGGCAAAGGGAGTCTCTGCCAGGGCAGCCTGAAATTCAGCCGCTTTCACCGAGGTGCTCCTTCAAAAGGCAACTGGACTTTGGTTTTTTCCTTGAGGAAAAAGACGTTTTGCTCCCCATCCAAGAAGCTTCCTCCATTCTGAACTGGAAAAGCTGCTGGGATGAGAAGGCAAATGTTCTCAAAGGGGAGAATGCCCCCCCCCCCAAGAAAATCCAGTTGCCTCTTGAAAAAGCCCCTTTGGGCAACCCTGAGCCGAATGATCCCACAGACATTGAACCTGCCTCTATGGCAGCTGCACCCACTCGCCAGCTCATCTATTCAGGTTGCAATTCATGATTACTCCAAGCATTTTCCACACTGTTGAGGCTGGGCAGTGTGTTCCCTGTTCTGTAAGGAATGTCTATATGAAGAGCCTTATCTCTTCGACTTTATTTTAGTTTTCAGTAAATTTCCAGCTGAATTATTTTCGAATTCTACATGTTACCCTTACTCGCCCTTGTGACCAACCTGATCAGCCTCTGCTTCGTCTCAGCCAGAAACGTTCTCAGGGCCGGTCCCATCTCTGCGAGGAGCCCCTCCGGCCCTTCGTGTCCTCGTCTGCCCCCAGCCTCCCTCAGCCGAGGCAGGCCAAGGACTTGGCTTCAGCAGTCAGGAACGCCCGGCCGGCTGTCTTGGCTGCCCCTGAGGGAGTCACCCTTTGGACTCAGAGGCTTTGGTCATACAACGTGCTTAACAAGGCTAGTCAGAGTGTTTGCATAAAAGTTCAATGAATTAAAAATAAATAAAATAACATTTAAATTATATTAATGTCACTGTGATGGGTCGGGGAACAATCAGCGTGTGGTACAAGCCCAGGCCATCCGGAGAGTCTGGGATTCAGTATATGATGCGGCAGAGCATGAAAATGGGGGTGGGGGTGGGCTCCCATTGGGGGGAGGAGGGGAGGGGAGAAAGGGCAATGTCCACTCTTGCACTATGGCAAGAATCCCCAAGCATCTCGGGGCCCTGCAGGCACATTACCGGGGGGGGGGAGCTTTGCCTGCCTCTTCAGCCTCCCTCTTTGCAGCCCCTTTAAGCAGCCGGCAGGGCTCAGTGGCAACCTTCACCTCTGCGGAGGTGGAAGGAAGCCCCCCCCCTCCCCCCCCCCGCCTGGCAGAAGCTCCTGCCTTTCCCTCATGCCAGGCTGCCTGGTCCTCCCAATGAGGAGCCCAGGAGATTTTGTGGCTGAGGCTCCAGCCTTGCAAGCCCCACTTGGCCTTGCTGGTGGACTGGGGTTGGGGGGGTTGGGGGGAGGCCCGTGGCTTGGGAAGGAGGGGAGCAGAGCAGGTTGGCCTGGGGTTGAACCCGGGCAGGACAGAGCTGGCAGGGAGGAGTCAGGAAGAGCGGCTGCCCTCTGACTTTGAGTTGGCCAATGGAGGGGGAAGCTTCCCTGGCACAGGTGCTCTGCCTCCCCCCAAAAAAGTTTTCTAGGACTGAATCTACTGTGTGTGCGGGATTGTGTGGTAGGGACCTCTTGGTGCTGGGAAGGATCACCCCGCCTTTCAACAGAAGCCCTGGCTGTGCGGGGGGCTTTCCCCCAGAGGCTTTCTGCTTCCCAGATGTGTCTCCTGCTCCCCCTGAAAGAAGGGTGTGAGCGGCGAAGGGGCCCAGCGCAGCTCCTGCTTCAACCCTGGGGGTCTTCAATCGATCAGAATGGCTCAGAAGCCCTGCTCAAGCAGGAGACCCTAGGCCATTCCAGACAGGGATCTGTCCAGTGTTTCTTAAAAAACCTCCAGTGATGGAGCACCAACAACTCCTGGTGTCAAGTGGTTCCACTGCTTAATTGTCCTCACTGTCAGGAAGTTTGTCTAATTCTAGGTTGCTTCTCTCCTTGATTAGTTTCCAGCCATTGTTTCTAGTCTTGCTTTCTGAGGCTTTGGAAATAAATTGACCCCCCCCCCCTTTGTGGCAACCCCTGGAATGCTGCTATCAAGTTCCCTCTGGTCCTTCTTTTCTCTAGACTGGCCTGCCCAAATCATGCAACCTTCATGTTTTTGCATCCAGGCCCTTAATCATCTTAGTTGCTCTTTGCATTTTTTCCAAAGTCTCAACGTATTTTTTGGAATGTGGTGACCAAAACTGGATGTATCCAGGTGTGGTCTTACTAAGGCTTTATAAAATGGTACTAATACTTTGTGTGATCTTGATTCTAAGCCTCTATTTATACAGTCAAAGACTGTATTAGCCTTTTTGGATGCTGACCCATGCTGCTGGCTCATGTTTAAGTGATTGTCCACTTAGGACACCAAGGTCCCTCTCATAGTTAAGTTTAGCCTGATCTGTACTGATCCCTTTGGTTTTTCCTGCCCAGGTGTAAAATCTTGCTTTTCTCCACATTAAAATTCATTTCGTTAGATGGGGTCCATTGTTCAAGCCTATCAGGATCTTTTTGGATCCTGAGCTTGTCTTCTAGAGTGTTGGTGATTCCTGCCAGCTTAGTGTCATCTGCAAACTTGATGAATTCCCCTTCTATTCCCTCATCTAAGTAATTTATGAAGATATTGAAGAATCCTCGGCCATAGACGGAACCTTGCGGCATCCAACTGCTTATTTCTTTCCATGTAGATGTAATACCATTAAGGACTACTCGTGGAGTATGATTTGTCAGCCAGTTAGAAATCCCTCTGGTGGTGATGCTGCCTATCCCACATTTTTCTAGCTTACTAAGTAGTAGGTTGTGGTCTACGTTGCTGAATGCTTGATGAAGTGTAGGTATACTATGTCCAAAGCATTTTGCTGATCCATTAATTTAGTCACTTTGTCAAAGCATGAAATAAGATTGATTTGGCATGATCTGTTTTTGACAAGCCCATGTTGGCTTCTGGTTATAATTTTGCTTGCTTCTAGATGTTTGCAGATTTGTTCCTTGGTCATCTTTTCCAAGATCTTCCCAGGTATTAATTTCAGGGTGATTGGTCTGTAATTTCCTGGGTCTGTTTTTTCTCCCTTTTTTGAAGATGAGAAACACATCAGCTCTTTTCCAATCCTCTGGTGCTTCAGGATTTTTGAAAGATATGGTGCAGCGGTCCTGAGATAATACTGCCAGCTCCTTCAGAAGTCTGGGATGTAATCCATCTGGTCCCGGTGATTTATATCCATCAAGCTCAGGCAGATGTTCCCTTACCATTTTCTTGCTTCCACGGATCTGCTGGGCGCTCAGCGCTACTGCCTGGAAAAGCGCCCAGCCGGCTCCCTCCGAGGTATGACGTCAAGCCAGCCTGGCCATCTTCATCCCCACGGATGACCCATGGATTCCAGGTCTCAGTAAGGGGGGAAAACAGGAAAGCCTGAAGCCTCAACACAGGAAGCCAAGCCGGGCTGTGAGGAGGACCTGGGGGGGAGGGCAGGGGGGGAGGAAGAGGGACTGGGAGGAGGCACAACATCCAGATCCAGGCTGAGGCCTCAGGAAAGGGAGAGGCAGGGGGGCTATGGGGGGGACACAGTTAATGAAGCTGTTATTTGGGAAAGGCAGCAGGGCTCCTCCAGGGCAAATCGTAACAAAGCAAATTATTTCTTCCTTCCTTTCTGGGTTCTGAAAGAGGATAGGCAAACCCAGAGAGGAGAGAAAGGTTCTATGGAGCCTCCACAAGTAGGGGCAGTATATCTCGGAGTACTATGGTCAGGGACAAGCTTCATCCCTGCATGCACTGGATGAACGCTGGAGGGCCTATGGGAATGGAAGGGATGTACAGGAGAAGGACAGCCCCCATCCCTTAAAGGGCCCCTGGAAGCGGCTGGCCCGGCTCTGCTATGGAAGGCAAGTGGACATGGGAGTGGGGCAGGCAGGGAGCTGCGAAGCCTTTTAAGGAAAGACCTGGGGGGGTGTTCGGCTGCTGAGCCCAGGGAGTCTCTGGGAGGAGCAGAGCTCCAGGCAGCCGTGTCTGTGGGCACAGATGCCAACCTTCCGGGCAGAGGGCCTGGCACAAAGTAGGGCAGGGTGGGTGCCAGGGTCCTAAAATATGGCCCCTCAGGCCTGCTAGAGGGCCGGCTCCAAGACCAGAAGAAGCAGCCGCAGGGGAGCTGAGCTGCTGCTGCTTCACAACTGAAGGCCAGAGCAAATCGGGTGGGGCTGGCTGGCTGCAAAGCACAACTGGGGAGGGGTGAGTCCTCCAGGGAGGAAGGCAGCAAACCTCCCCTTCTGCAGAGCAGCTGCTGTCTCTGTTCTGGAACAGCAACCCATAATTACCCAGCCTGGCAATTGCCTTCAACAAGAATAGCTTCTGTGCCACAGGCCTGCTGGGCCTCGCTGGGGGAGGGGGGGGAGGGGGAGATGGCTGTGGGGGGGCAGATTCACAAACAAGGCAATGCCCAGGCTGCCCCCCCACATCAGTCAGAGGAGCTGCTGAGAGCTGGGCTCTGGGGCAGGCAGCTCGAGGCTCAGCTGGAAGGTCTTGCCAGAAAGGTCCCCCCATGCCACTCTGAGCCCCCAGCCCCACTGCAATCAAGCAGGCAGCTGTGGAGCTGCCTTTACTTGCCCCCCAGACCTGGCACTGCTTGCCAACCAAGTGATTTTCCTATGCAGCTACCAGAGAGAGTGCAGATTGCAGAAGGGAGCCTGCTGCCTACTCCCCTCCCCCCAGGCTCCCCAGGGAGGATGCCTCAGAGAAAGGAGTCGGGGCTCTGGGGGTGTTCAGAGCCCTCCCGTTTTGAGATCCTGACTCTGGGGTTCCCTGCAGACTCCACCCTGTGCCCAAACAGCTGTCAGGTGGCACAAACCTTGCAACTCAGGGGACACCTTTGGCAGCCCCCAGAGATTTTCTCCTCCTCGGCTCAGCATTGCCCTTATTGACCCATGGGCACCCAACACACACATCCCTGTGTGCCCCAGTCTCCTCGGGCAGAGCAGGGGCCAGAACTGCCCATCTTCACAGCAGTGTCCCTGGCATCTCATCCAGGACTGCTCAGGCCTTGAAGGTGCTGCCAAAGATGTTGTTATTTCATCTGGCCTCCAAACCCCCAGAGGAAGGGAGGAAGGAAAATCCCCAGCCGGCTCTTTCTATCGTGACCATTTCCAAAACAAGCTCTCCTCTCCTCTCCTCCTCCTATTGGGAAGCTGCCAGCCAGGCAGGGAGGAGGAATCAAGCAGGCAGGCAGCCTTGAGTCCTTGTGCATCTGCAGGAGACCTTGGGCTGTCCCCCCACCCCCATGTTCCATGGGACCTTATCTGTTTGCTCCCAAGAGAAGGCAAGCTATCTGGGAAGGTTCTTGTAACATAGTCAGAGTAGAATAAAGTAGCCAGCTTGAACTTTCACCTGTGGATCTGGTTGCCTGACACCTCCTGGTTGATATTCCCAGGTCAATGCATTGAAGAAAGCAGCCCTTTTACATTCCCATTTCCTCTTTCTTATACAGGGTAAAACTCCAGTTTGTACTGTAAAGCACTGGGAGCAAAAAGATCAGCAGATTTTAGAACAGCACCAGGCCGGAAGCAGATCAAGCAGAAAAATGGAGTCCCCCAATTCCGCCCCACTTCGGCAGCCACACAGTTGGTCTGCAGCTGCCCAACATCCATTGTTTGAGCCAGGAAAGGGAAGGAATCTGCTGGGCTGGGTGTGTGGGGAGGGGGAGGGCAAGGTTGCCTGCAGCTGCTTCCTTGCAAAGACCATCCAGGGATGTCCATGGCGGTGGAGAGAAGGGAGGGGACCCCCTCTCTCCCTCCCCCTCTCTCTGGCAGGACAGGGGATCCCCAAGTCCGGCTGGCCAGCGAGCGTCCTGTGACCAGGCTGGGTGTACCCAGAAGAGAGGCTGCTTACACAAGGCAGCCCTTCCCACTTACTCTTATCAGCTGCAAATATTTTTCTGCTCTGACTCCAATTAGATGATCATCACTTCCTTCTTTTGTCTCCTCTAGGTGGCCAATACCCCCCAGAGCAGCCTCTGTCCAACCTTGGGAACTTTAAGAGTTGTGGACTTCCCAAGGTTGCTGACCCCTCTGCTGAGCACCAGGCAGGGAGCCACCCAAGGGGGCTGAACGACCTGCGGATACGATGGCCAGAAGAGCCTCTGGCAGGATGTCCCAAAGACGGATTCTCCCCCCCAGCGTTCCGAGGCCAGTGGAAGAACGAGCCGTGCTTGGCAGTCCTGAGAGGGGCAGGAGGGCTAGCCCGGAAGAGACTTAACGGAGCTTAGTGATTCGGCCTGGCGGAGGAGACCAGGCAGACGGGCAACCAGTCAGGGCAGCAAGCCCCAAAGGGCAAATCCCCAGGGGTGGGAGCTGAAGTCCCTGCGGTCTGACCTGGCCAAGGGACGGCTGCAGCCAAAGCCCTTGGCTCCTTCTCTGCAGGGCCTCCCGCCCTCCCTGGCCCCCACCAGCCCTTTCCTTCCCATCCAGCTAGGAGGCAGCTGACATTACCCCGAAGGAGGCACCTCCCCCCAACCTGGCTAGCTATGGGAAAACCCCTTCGCAGGGCCCCAGGGTGGTGGTGCGCCCCCACCCCAAATGGCTGTACTGGGGGAGGGGGGGAAGATGCTTAAGTCCATCCAAAGGGAGGCGTTGCACCGTTGTCACTCAGAGGTTCTGTGAACTTTTTCCCTTCCCCCATCTCTGGCCTTGGATCCATGCCTTGTGGCCCAGCGTTGCCACCTCCTTGCTCTGTATTCCATACACTGGATGGACAGCACAATCCTGATTTGGGGGGAGGGGCTCTGGGGTGCCTGTCATTTGCTGGTTGGGACTTTCTTCCCAGTGAAATTCCAACAGGGCGTTCTCTGAAATTCCTGTGTTGCTGGCTAGTTTTGGATTTGCCGGACAAGAGCAAGAGGACATTAAAGGAGGTGCCAGGGCTGAAGCGATGATTACTATGTTTCCTTAAATTTGCCCATTATCTCCTTAAAGTCCCAGGGCCTTCCCTTAACCTGCCCCATCGAGCCCAGGAATGGCCTTCAGGAACTGGGGGTTGCTTTCTTTAGGAAGTCCCACTGCCCTGCATGGCCTCTCTTGCCCTCCGGCCCCCCGTTGCTTAGGAAGATTCAATATGGAGGAGGATTAAGTGTCCAGCACAGGGGTCTCCAACCTTGGCAACTTTAAGACTTGTGGACTTCAACTCCCAGAATTCCCCAGCTCTTTGGTTGCAGCCAGCCCTTGGCAAGGTCAGACCGCAGGGCCTTCAGCCCCCTCTTCCATGGATTTGCCCTTTGTGGCTGTTGCCACCCTGATTGACTGCCCATCTGGCCTGGAATCCTTTTCCAGGCCGAACCACTAAGCTCCATTAGCCCCCATGTTGGGCTTCCCGGGGTTGCTCCAGGGCACTGGCTGTGCCAGGCAAGAAGGGCAGCCTTTCAAGAGTGCCTGCTCCCGGGACTGCCAAGCACGGCTCGTTCTTCCACTGGCCTGGGAAGCTGGGGGGCGGGGTGGGAGTCCATCTTTGGGACGTCCTGCCGTAGGCTCTTCTGGCCACTGTGTCCCCAGGCTGTTCAGCCCCCGTGGGGACTTTGGGTGGCTCCCTGCACGGTTCTCAAGCTGTCTTTGGTCAGGGTGGTTTTGCCAGTGGCAGGAAGGGGCGTGGCAGAGGAGTGGCCCTTTGCTTCCCTGCCTTTCCTGAGGTGCTTCTTCATGCCAGGTGGCAGCAGTGCTTCTCCTCAGAGCCAATCCAGGCTGGTCCCATGGCTTCTTGAGTGCTCGTTCCGGCTGGGCCAGCTGCTCCGGTCATGGTTGCCACCTCCGCCAGAGCAGGCTGGGCTGAGGAACCTTTGTTCTGCAGAGGGGGTGTCATCCCACTCCCACGCCTGGCTGCCTTCACACAGATGCTGTGCTGGGCAGTCTTCTAAGCAGCATTTGGATCTTAAAGCTTCCCCTGGGCTCATCAGATGTCGGCAGCTGCCCAGCCAGCTGCTCCTGCTGTCCAGCCTCTCCCAACTGGGGTGGAAGGCCTGTGTCCAGTGCCCCCCCTTGCCAGCAGAGTTCACTAGATGGCTTTCCTGGTTCAGCCTTTTAGCGCGGGGGCTTCTGCCTGCCTCGAGCTGGCCTGGGGCTTTGAGGGTCCTGCAAGGCTGAAGGGGAGAGGGAGCTGCTCCCTGGCTCCGGGTTCCTGCCTTCAGGAGACGCGCCTGCCTCGCTTGGCTGCCCGCAGTTCGCCTGCACGGGTTGGGGGGGGGGGGTGGCGGGTCTTCACAGAGAGGCGGGCCTGACTCCTCCGACTGGATCCTGAAGCGGTGAGAGGGAGGGTCGTGCGGAGGGAATGTGAGTCCCCTGAAAATAGAAGCCGCCGTTCTACATGAAACGCCGGACGGGCACAACCAGCGGGTTTCCCGCCACTCTCGAGGCCGCCCTTGAACAAGCCGAGTTCGGGGGCGTCTGCGGGCGGCCGCTGTTCCTGTGGGCCATTCCCGGCCTCCCTTCTCCCAGGGAGGGGCTGCGGCCGAAGCTGGAGTGCCCGCGTTTGCCCTCCGACCAGGCAACCCCTCGGGCCCCGACGAGGCTTCTGGAGAGGGCTTTCGTTCCCCGCTCGGCCCGCCTTCTCGAGCGGGGCCCTCGGCGGCTCCGGTGGCGGAAGGCGTCGCCTGAGGCAGGTGAATCACCGGCTTGGGAGGGGAGAAGCTTCCCGAGCTCTTCGCGAGACACCTGCGCGCCTGGCTGTCAGGTCGGATGCGGCCATGGCTCCTTTCTCGGTCAGGGCGGGATGCGTGGGCGACGCGCGCCGTGAGTCACCGCTCCGCCCGACGCTCCTGAAAGACCCTCTGGCTGCGGGGGACCCGGCCTCGCCCCTCCCCGCCTTCTCCGCTTTGTGAGCGCCTCATTATCCGTTTATTAAAAACATTCCTATGCTGTGCTTAAAAATCCTGAAGACACCAATAATATTTGCAAAAAAAACCCACCTCTAAACAAAAAATAGATTAAAAGTTGAATTAAAACCATCCATTCAACCCCAGAGGGAAATGTTAGTAGAATTAATGGCAAATGAAAGGCAACATGAAAAGTTAATTTTTCCATGGGTGCCAGAGATCCATCCGGCATTACTGGGCACAGCATGAAGGGCTCTCGGCTGCTCATCCATGGGCTCCTCCTGCAGGAATCCTCCACCCACATCCTTTCCCTCTGGCTGGCAGGCCTGGGACCCTCGGGGTCTCCACCCTTTTGCTACATAAGGCCCCCTTTCCTGCTCTCCAGCTTTCCCACTCTCAGCCCCTTCCCTACATGCCCTCTTTATTTCTCTGGCAGCACACTCCCCCATTGGGCAAGGGCCCAGAAGGAGGAGGGCCGTACCATTTCCCCCACAAGTTATGGGGCAAGTGGCTCCTTTGCCACTTGGAACAGATCTGTGGAAGGGGCAACTGGAGTCTAGAGCGGGGGTTGCCAACCTTTTGGACCTCAGGGACCACCAAACTCATAATTTTAAATCCTGCAGACCACTAATATGAATTTTGACTGATGGTGGCTTGCTGACATTGGTGGGGACATCTGTCCCATTTTCCAGAGCTGCAGGAGTCACAGGACTGGCCCTTTGGTCATCCCAGAGCAGCTGCTCTTCTACCCGGGTGCACCGGCCTGCCATGGACTGGAGGAGTTGCTCCAGGAAGACCAAAGGGCCAGTCCTGTGACTCCTGCAGCTCTGGAATATGGGACCGACTTTCCCACCAATATCAGCAAGCCATCCCGGGGCAGATTTCCCCCACCACCATTGGCCTTTCCTTCCAGTTCCAGCTTGCGTGGTTCTACTCAAGGTAAGGATTGTGCTCGGCCAAAGGGTGGGGGCCAGCAGGTGGGCAGGCCATGTGTTCCTGGCAGCATGGATTAATTGCTTTGGGGGGACATTTCTTTGCGGACCATCAAAATTTTCTCATGAACCACCAGTGGTCCCTGGCCCACTGGTTGGTGACCACTGGTCTAGAGTCTCCTCCTGCCATTTTCCACCTGAAGGCCTTGGCTGCTAGAGTTGTTCACGCAGCATTCTGCTAACCCAGGTTCTAAGATTCTAGTACCTTTGGATTTTGCCCCAAGTATTGTGTGACCCAAAAGAATTGGTTAATCCAGTGCCCGTGCAGCCTGTTGGCTGGAGGGAGCAGGAGAACTGCCACAGTTCCTGCAGAGAGCAAGGGGTCTGTGGGTGGCCAGGGCTAGAGTGAATGGGGGCTGTGGGGCTTCATTAAAACAGCTTTTCCAAATCCCAAGCAAAGGATTTCCCTGGCATCTCAGGACCAACCTGCACTGCCCACAACCTTCCTATCAGAACAAACATGGCTACCTCTCTCGGAACCATGGTTTGATTCACACTTCGTAGCAACTCAGGTTAATCACCACTTGCTACATTCACATAATACGCTAGGCTCAGCTACTTCCTCACTGGCTTAGCGTGTTAGGTGATGGCAGTGCTACATTTCTACCTGACCAAAAAAATATATTCTGCAAACTCGGTGGATAACTGTGGGTCAAGGTTTCTCCAGTGGGCTAATTAATTAAACCAGCTGCGCTGCATGGAAACCCCCCCTCCAATCCCAAGTGATGGAAACTTGCTCTGGCCAATGTATAGGGAGAATAGACATGGAGAGGCCAGGAGAGGCCCCTGCGACTCCTTCGGGGCCCAGCCAGGGAGCAAAGCCAGCCTCTGCTGCATAGTGAGCCCAAGAGGGTCGGCTGTGACGAAAGGCATGAGAAAGGCATTCCCACCCAAAAGGCTGCTGGTCGGCCAGCCTCTGGCCCTCCTTGTGCCTTCAATGGGAAGGGGGTTTCCTTCTTCCTAGCAACTCACCCTGCCCCCTCCAAGGCTAAGAGACCCCTTTCTGGGCAGAGGTGCATCGGGCCCTAGTAGGAGGGGGGGTAGGGAGGCTAGGAGTGATGGTACTACTTCCCTGCATAAAGGCCCAGTGAATCTCCTTGCCACCAGAGATCTGTGTGGATGGAGAAAGCAAAGCGCCATGAGCCACAGCTATACTGGTTCACCTGGACAGAAAGGGCCAAAGGGGATCTCTGCCCATTGGAGGACATTGCTGGCACCCACCTGCTGGAGTTCCTGTTGCAAGTTCCTCACCTCCAACAGCCTACAGTCCCTCCCAGGCGCTTTGAAGGAAGACTGAAACCAAGCCGGCCATGAGCCTGAATTAATTATAGCCAAAGGACACCCAGGCAGGCGTCCCAGAGAATGGAGCTCTCAGCCTCCATGCTGCTCCGTCCAGCACAAGCCGGCAGCAGCAGTCCACCCGTCTGGTTGTGGGCCTTGGGAGCAAGTCCAAGGCAGCCCATTCCAGCCCATTGGCCATGTTCCTCAGAGCAGCAGCACCCAAGGCCTCTCCATGGCCCCCTTGGAACGGTTCCTTTTGGCCAGGGGCTCCCCGAGCTCCAAGTGATCTGGGGCAGACAGAAGCTTGACTGAGAAACCACCAAGAAACCAACGTCGCCCAAACCAGGTCTTGGAATGAAAGTGACCCCAAAGCAATACAGAGGGGGCTCCCTGGCTCTGCAGGTAAGATGCAGCAGGACTGGAAGATGCTAAGGGAACCCAAGAACACCAGACCAGAAAGGGGGAAGGCTATGAGGTCCCAGACAGGGTGGGATGGGTGGGAGGCTCCAGCAAGCCCACCTAATGGCAAGGGGGGGCTGAGGAACAACCTCACCCCACATCTTCCACCAGAAGGGAGGCCAGGGCTGGGTGCAGGCTGCCCCATCAAATGAAGGCAGGGGTGGGGGGAGTCAATGTGACCATTTGCCTCCCTGCCCAGAAAAGGTTGCAGGATCCAATCCTGCTGGAAGTAATTCCCCTTCTTCTTACTCTTTAACAACAACAACAAAAGCTCCTAGAATCAGGCTGCAAACTGAGACAATTGTTCAAATTCTTGCATCGCAAAGGCTCCTCCCACCACCACAAGAGCCACCTAAGGCAGGACTCCAACAAGCAGCGCCAGGCCCTCCCAATCCAAGCCCCCCAGGACCACCCAAAGGCCAGCTGGGCTGTGGGAGGGATGCAAGAGCAGGACCCTCCCTGCCTGGGAAGCACAGCGCCGCCGCTTTTCTGTTACTTTTATTGTGTGCAAGACAAACTAAGACAGCCAAAATCCAGGTACCCCCCACCAAAGGGGGCAGAGACTCCTCAGGTTCCAATGAAGATCTACACGGTCCAGTTTCTTTTTGCACAGCAAAAGATCCAGGGGGAGGAAAGGGAAGATGAACTCCTGGGGAAGAGCCCCCTTTCTCCAGCCTTCCGGGGAAGACGCCCCTCTCCCCGCAGAGCGGGAGCCACGAAGGAGCCCCGCCCTTTCAGACGCCCAATTCCACGGCTGTAAACAAACGCGCCCCTCCCCCACCCCGAGGACCGACCGACATTTGGCCGCAGCTGGGGGGAGGGGCGGCAGGCAGGCCGACCTCCGGCGCCCATTCCGGGCCGTTCTCTGCCGGGCCGCCCTCTTTCCTGGCGCCGCCTGGGGCCCCTCAGATCCGCGGGAGGAAGCGGGACTGATCAGCCGCAGTCGACCTCCGGGCTGTGGCAGGACCGCAAGGGTGGCGGGGGTGAGGAGCCCCCGCCGCCGCCGCCCTCGTGTCCGTTGCTCTCGATGGAAGACTCGCTGCCGGTGCTCTCCCCGGAGAGCAGGCGGGTGACGCGCAGGTCGGCGCGGAGAAGCGCCACGTCGTTGCCGATGGCCAGCTCGCCCAGTCCGCAGATGAGTTGCCCCAGGCTGGACCCCGCGGGCGCCGCGCCCTCCCCGTCCTCCTCCTCCTCCTCCAGTGGGGCCAGCAGCTCGTCGTCCTCCCCCTGGCCGCCGTCGCAGTCCTCCCTCTGGCCGCCGTTGGCACAGCCCGGCCCGGCAGCGCGCTCCTCCAGTTCCTCGCCCAGCGAGTCCTCGGTGATGGAGCCCAGTTTGGGCGCGCTGCGGCTTCGCTCGACGGGTGGCTTGTAGCAGCCACCCGGCCCGTGCAGGAGCAGCTTGCGGAGCGGCACCAGCGGGATGGCGCCGTCGGCCCCGGGGCCCACCTGCTGCAGCTGCTGGTGCCGCGCGTCGGCGCGCTTCTTGAGGCGGCGGAACTCGGCCAGCGCCGCCGCCGATGTCTGGTACAGTAGCAGCGCCATGGCGCGGGCCTTCTCCGCCTTGGAGACCAGCACGGCGTGGCATCGGAGCAGCACCGCCTTGTGCTTCACCTCGTGGCGGTAGATCCAGGCGAAGAGGCGCGGCAGGCGCGGGTCCGCCACGCAGTAGGTGACGCGGTGCAGCAGGTAGAGGTGGCCCGGGCGGGAGGCGGCCTCGGCCGGCACCGCGGGCGCCAGGCGGATGCCCTGCGGCCCGATGGTCAGCTTCATCTTGGTGCCGTGACGGCCGGCCTCGCTCTTGGCCCAGATCTTGGCCACCGCCACGTCGGTGCAGCCGTCGCCCTTGGCCTGCAGCGTGGTGGCGTTGCCCAGGTAGAGCGCCGTGTAGGTGGGCGCCTCGCTGCTCACGCGGAACTTCTTGCGCTTGGAGCGGAACAGGTTGCCCATCCTGGAGAAGGCGCTCTCGGCCGGGCAGGCGCGGGCCAGCGAGCCCAGGGCGGCGGAGCAGGGCAGGCTCCCGGCGCCCGCCTGGCAGTAGTCCTTGGCCTTCCCCGACGGCGGAGGAGAAGCGCTGCGCGGGCTCGCTTGCTGCTGCCGCTCCCGCCGCCGGCCCTGCTGCTGCTGCGGTTGCTGCGGCCGTTGCTGACACTCCTCGTCCGCGGCCAGCAGCTCGAATTTGTGTCTCTTCCAGGGCAGCATCGCGGCGCCCCCGCCGCCTCCCGACGGCGCAGCCAGTCCGGGGCGCTGCGGCTGCTGCTCCCGGTCCTCAGCTGGACGCGCCCGTCGTCGCCCCGGCCGCCCGCGCATCCCGAGGGACCGCCGGCCCGGGCCTCGCCGCCTGCCGCCGCCGCGCGCGCGCCCGCCGCCACTCCGTCGCCATCGCCGCCGCCGCCGCCGCCGCGCGCGTTACATGCCGGCCTAGCCCCGCTCCGCCGCCGCGCCTCTGCTGGCGCTGCCTGGCCGCGCCACTACATATAGGCCGGGCGAGGGAGGTCTACCGCTGCGCCGGGAGGCGGCGCCCGCGATGCCGGCAGCGAGCCGAAGGGGAGGGGCCGAAGCTGTGGCCTTTGGGTCGAGGGGCTCAGCCGTTGCTCCCCGCCCTGCTCACTCCCGCGGCCAGCAGCCCGGGAATGGCGGCCGGACGAAGCCTGGCCTTCTGTCCCAGGACGAAGCGGAGCGCCTTCTCGCTTCGGGAGCCCCTCCGAAGAGCTTCCTCCGCGCGCGCGTTTGGAAGGGGCTGCGACCGGGCGCCCAGCTGCGGAGCCGCACTCGGGTCGCCTGCTCCTTGCGCCCCTCCGTGACTGCCGGCTGCCGGTCCCAGCCCTTCCACCGGGCAAGCGTCGCCCGCTTGGGCCATTTCCTGATCCGCTGTGGAAGCTTCAAAGCGCTCCCGGCCTCACCCAACACGACTCGGCTTGGCAGGCGCCGGGAGGGCTGCTGATGCCCGGTCGGGAAGCTTCTGGTGCTTTTCAGGGTTTTCGCTGCAAGATATTTCTGAACAGGCTTTTTGGTTCCTCCTATTGAGATCTGTTTTTCTTCTCTGTTTGATGTTAAGGAGGATTTTACACTTCAGGTAAATGGACCATCTCAAAAAGTGTATGACTGCACGCTTAACCTGGTAATTGAATTAACTGGTATACTGATTGATTAATGGACAAAGCTGGGTTTGCTACAGCACTAAACCATAATGGATTGAAGAACTGGTAAACCAAGTTTGAAAGTGAGTCTGTGACTTCCTCAGGTGCACCTGTTTACTCAGCTTTGGGGTCACGGGAGACAGACACTGGGATCAATTTTATCCTAGAGTTGTATGAATTTGTTCCAGCTGGCACTTTTGAGCAAGAAATGCTGTGGTATTCAGAGCTTTTCCCAAAGGTGCTGGCTAACCAGAAGTCCCAGGCAAGACTACCCCATGGACTGCAACTAAAGTGCTGCCTTGGCACTGGGCAGACCCAGATTCAACTTCCCATAGCTATGGAAGCCAGAATAACAGAGTTGGAAGAAATCTTGGAGGCCTCCTAGTACACCCGCTGCTCAAGGTGGAGCTCCTAGAGACCCATACCATTTAAGACAAATGGTCATCCAATCTCTTCTTGGAGCGCCCACAACTTCTGGAGGCAGCCGTTCCATTGATCGTTTTTATGTCAGGAAATTTCTCCTTAACTGGAGGTTGGATTTCTTTTGTGACCTTCCACCCATTGCTTCTTGTTCTGCCTTCAGCTGCTTTGGAAAATAGGTTGACCCCCTCTTCTTTGTGGCAGCCTCCCAAATACTGGAACACCGCTATCCTGTTGCCAGTCCTTCTTTTCACTAGAGTAGACACCCAATTCCTGCAACTGTCCTTCATACGTTTTAGCCTCCCACACTCTTAATCAGCCCCCTCATTAAGACTTGCAATCAGCCCTACCTAACAGGGCTGTTGTGAGGAAAAGCAGGAAGAAAAAGCATTGTTATGTATCCTGCCTTGAGCTGCAAACAGAAGATGGGAATCAAATCTAAGAAATAAACCAATAGATTTTTCTCCATTTCTGCTAATTGGATGGAGTCTGCTATGGGGGGAGGCTGCCGATCTAGACGGGCAAGGGGCAGGAGAAGCAGTGCCACACAGACACACCACCTGTCCCCTTGCATGCTGTGGTGGAAGCGAAGGTAGAGGTGGGCTCAGTCACAGGCTAGTGAAAGATTCTTCAGCCTACAGGATCTGAGTATTGTGGGGGGCAGGATCTCAGGCAGGTCCCAGTAAGTGGAAAGAGGGTGCTAGTGCTCTTCCCTCTCTTGGTGCTGCTCCAACCCAGCCCACTGATTCTTCCTACCAACGGATGAGGACAAGATGTGCTGCCTGCCAGTGCTGGGCAGCTTAGCTTGGAGGCTTTGAGCTTCTTTGTCAAGAAGTACCTGGTCACTTAAGGTAGCCTAAAGCTGCATCCAACCAACGTTGTCATTCTCAGCTTAAAAGCCACCACAGAACCTGCTCAATGGAATAAAAGTGGCTTGAGACCGGCCAATTCTCCTTCCCTCTGCTGGACCCTTTGCACTCCCAGGTCTCCCCCACCCTCCACCCCGACAGGTGCTCAGCTCGTTTCGGATGTTTTGGCGCTCAGTCGGTGTGTGCGGGGAGCCACAAACTCCCCAGGCTCGCCTTACACGCGCAAGCGCTCATGCCAGCAAGCAGCCCCCCCCCCCCCCCCCCCCCCCCCCCCCAAAAAAAAAAAAATGCTTGTTCGGACGGACCAATTCCGCGGCCGGCCAGAGGCATCGCCTCCGCCTGAGTTCGGAGGCCAGCCACGGCCCCTAGTGCTTGGGCTACGGCGGGCCTTGTTCTGTCTCCTGATGCCCACGAGATGGACCGGCCCGTTTTGGGCAAAAGAAACAGCCAAGTGGTACCGGCGTCGCCCCTTCTGCCGGCGCGCAAGGGAAGTGAAAAGGCGACCCCGCCTTTGTCTCCGGGTTCCTTGCCTGGAAGGCTGAAGGGTCGGATTAGCCGCCTTCCAGCCCGCTTCCCCCGCTTCAGGCTTCTAGTTCTCCTTGTACTCCGAAGCTCTCTCTTCCCTCCACCCACCAAATGGACAGGAGCGGCGGCCCTTCAACGCCCCCGTGAGGTCTCCGCCGCCGCTAGGCGGAACTAAAGGTTTGCGGAGCGCAGTTTCCGCCCGGAGCCTTCGCGGCGGCGCTACCTTCCGCGCCGCTGATTGGCTGCGCCCGGCCGCATGCCCGGAAGCGCCGGGCGCACGATGGGCAAGAAGCAGGCGTCGGGGCTGGGGCGTTCCCTCCGTGGCGGCGGCCGCCGGGCGGGCGAAGCGGGATGGGTGAGCCTCCTTGACCACCCCCCCCTCCCTCCCTTCCCGTGCGGGGGCGGGGCGGGCGGGACGCCTCCGCGGCCTCCGGTAACGGCGCGTCTCCTCCTCCCCCCACAGCGCCACACGAGCGAGCTGAGCGAGCAGGGCCGAGCCCCCCCGCCGCAGTCGGTGACGGAGCAGAGCCCGCTGGAAGCCTTCCTGGCGGCGGCGGAGCTGGCGGGCGCCACATTCGCCGCAGGTGAGGAGGGCCGGGCCGGGCCGGGCGGGGGAATTGGTCGCAGGTGAGGAGGGCCGGGCGGGGTGGGGGCGCCTCCGCCCGCTTGACGCTGCTCTCCGTCCGCAGAGAAGCTGAACGCGTGCCTGGCCTCCGGTGCTGCGGAGGAGGAAGCCGGTCGGCCGCGGGAGGAGGAGGATGAGGAGAAGCGGGTCCTGCGCATCCCGAGAAGGTGCGTTTCCCGAAGGCCGCTCCGGAGAACCGGCGGTGGGCGGGGGTCTCCTGGTCAAGGCCGGGCGGGGGCGAAGCGCTGTTGGGATTCCGTCCCCTTGCCTGAGGACGCAGGAGCGACGTCTCTCCCTGGACTCCGCTCCTTTCAGCCCTTCCGCCGCCACTTCCCTCCTTCCGCTGCGGCGTCGGCGCCTCTTCCCGGCTTTGCGATTGTTGGCAGATTTCACCCTGAGCTGCTTACAATAAATCTCGACGGTGATAACGCCTTTATTGCTGGAGTAAACGTGAACTCGCTGAAGCTGTGGGCAACTTGGATAATGCAAAGTAGGTTGAAAGGCGCCTCGTTTTATTTGTTTTATAACCTTATCAAGGTTCCTGCCGGCTTTGCTTAATGGTGAAGAATAGGTTGAGCACAAAGCCAGGCCTCCTATTTGTCCTGCAACAGTTGTGAGAAGGAAGGAGGGCCTGTGAACTGAAACCTCACGTTGTTTCCTCCTCTGGTCATGAATCATGACAGACGGGACTTGGGCATCTTTTCCCTGCCTCTTCTGGGTTTTTAAAAAATAATTTTCCCTCGAGAAATATTTTTGAGAACTTGACAGTTTGTGATATTTTGTGTTCTTGAGCTGACTTATGTAGGAAGGGAATCCTTTGGGTGAGATCTTCGCCCTTGCATTAAAAAACAAGGATAGAACGTGTTCTTGTATTTGCCCTGCCTTTTTCTAGGCCACCAAGGAAGGACTTTATGCAGGAAAAGCCGTTGGGCTAGGAGACCTCCAGGGTGCCTTCCAATCCCTAAGATTCTGCATCTCTTGTCAGCAGCCGATAGCCGGTTCTTGTCAAGCTTCATTTCCATCGCTTGTTTTGCTTTTCTGCTCTTTCACTGTTCTATGAAATCTGCCGTCCCATGAATTTTGGATAAATACAAAATGTTTTCAGTTCTGTTCCTCTTTCCTTCCGTGTTCCTTTTAACTATTCATTCTCGGCCATAGAAGCTGCCTGTGAAAAGTTACTCCCCATCTTCCCTGAGGGGCAGGAAGAACCACCTAAAACGCTCACCAACTGGAAAGTCACTTCCCAGCCTGTCCAGCTCTCTTTCCAGCCTTCCTCTAGGGTGCTCAACCTGTAGCTCACTACCCTGCTGTGGCCTATTTTTAACTTTAGCCTTGTGAGAGGCAGCCAATATGTGTGCGCACAGCTCAACTTACATGAACTGTGGGTGCTGGCACTCACAACCCCACTCCCACAAATGAAGCTGTGTGCATGCACACAAAATCATCCTCCCTGCCAGTCACCAGACCACCAACCCGGAAAGGTTGGCGCTCTAGTGAGCGCCTCTTGGTTTCCATTACTGTGGTGACCCAGAGTGTAAACAAACATAACAAAATCCAAAACATAAATAAATGTCCTTTAATGCCTCCAACTTGGCCCTACTTACTGTTCAATAATTCTCGGAGATAAAACATACTCAAAAATAGTCTTCAAAAGAAAGCAATACTGTCTGAATTTAATGAGCAGATAGAGGTGAAAATAAAAACCAAACAAACTACAATGATGAAATTTCCACAACTGAACAGGAGAAGTATTTACCAAATTCAAGAAGATAACAAGGCACAATCTGTTGGAAGGATGCCAACCAAAATACCCTCAAACAAAAATAAAACACACTTTGTCTCCAGCGTTTGCCAGAACGCAGGTCCAAACTCTTATGCTCACACCTGCAGCCCATGAAGAGGATCAAGGCCCCCTCCTCCCGTATAGACCCCGTCTCTCCCTTATCCTCTCCTCCCTGCGTGCCTTAGGATGGAGAGGGAATAGACCTGGGTCCTCCTCTGACTGCTCATGGTCTCTGCCCTTCCCCAGCCTCAACCTCCAGAGCCCCACTTCCACTCCCTGTCAGCTGTTCCTCCTCTCCCTCAGAGTCAGTCTCCACCAGCGGCATGACAATTACCAAAACTGTCTGTCCCAAGATCATTTTCTACTACTCTGAAGCAAGTGTTTTTTTGTGGTGCCCAAACCTTTTTTTTCATTTTGTGCTTCGTTCTTCCAGGCCGCCATGGGACGAACAAACAAGCCCTGCAGCATTGAAGCAGGCCGAAAGAGACAGCTTCCTGAGGTGGAGGAGGCAGCTTGCTTGGTGAGTGGCATTGGCTCAGGGAGTCAACAACGCGCCCCTGAGAGGCCTAAGTTGGGACTTGGGGAGACTGCCAAAGGGGGGGGGAGAGAGAGAGAGGACCCCACAAGACTTGTTGTGGTTCTCTCATATCTGTTGGAGAGACAGAGATGGAGGCAGTTGAAGTTCTTTGTTGTCTAATCCTTTTGGTGAAAGGGACTGTTAAAATCAAGGTTGCCTTCTACCTGGGCAAAAGGGCTATGGCACCTCAGCCCCCAAGTATGACAGAAAAGAACGTAATCAGAAATTATATAATGTTCTCGGCAGACAGATACTTTGGTTTAAACAAGTAAATGATTAATAAGGCCCCCCTGATCTCTGAGTTGGTTCAGGAGGAGGCTGCGGACCTGGTAGGTGTCACCGAAACCTGGTTGGGCCCAGAGGGAGGTGTCCCTCTGGTTGAGATGTGCCCACCAGGTTTCCTTGCATTTCACCAGCCTAGGGCTCAGGGAAGGGGTGGTGGGGTGGCGGTGCTTATAAAGGAAGTCCTTTGTCCTAGGGAGGCCACTGTCCCTCAGACGGCTGGCTGTGAATCTCTTTTTGTGAAGTGGGGGCAAGGGGTTCAGATGGGTCTTTTGTTGACGTACCTGGCTCCCTGCCACATCTCATCAGCCCTGCCCGGACTCCTAGAGGTGATAGCCGGGCTGGCGGTTGAGACCCCCAGGCTCTTGGTCATGGGGGATTTCAACCTGCCATCGCTCGGTGAAACCTCTGGGTTGGTCCGGGAGTTCTTGGCTTCCATGACGGCCATGGACCTGACCCAGTTAGTTTCTGCTCCCACTCACATAGGAGGACACATGCTGGACCTGATTTTTGTCTCTGGGCAGTGGTTGAATGACTGTAAGTGTGGGGACTTAGTTATTACCCCCTTGTCATGGACAGATCATTCCCTCCTTAGACTGGACTTCTGTTCCGCCACCCCCCACCGCAGGGAGGCGGAGCCACTTAGATGGTTCCGCCCCAGGCGCCTAATGGACCCGGAGCGGTTCCAGAGGGAGCTTGGGCCATTTCCTGAATCTCTGGCTCTCAGCTCGCCTGGAGACCTGGTGGCCACCTGGGATGGGTTGGCCGCCGGGGCTCTAGACCGAGTTGTGCCTCTGCGACCTCTGACCCGGCACAGATCCCATTTGGCTCCGTGGTTTACGGAGGAGCTACGGGAGATGAAGTGCCGGAAAAGACGTCTAGAGGGCATTTGGAGGGCGACTCGTTCTGAATCTGACCGAACACAGGTAAGATCTCATATTAAGACTTACCTTGTGGCGATAGGGGCGGCGAAATCTTCGTATTTCTCCGCCCTTATTGCGTCGGCAGGAAATCGGCCTGCCGCCCTGTTTAGAGTGACCCGCTCTCTGCTTGAACCGAGAGCGCGGGATGACCTCTTGCAGGGTAGAGCAGAGGAGTTTTCTCGATTCCTGCACGATAAAATCGCTCAGATCCGGGAGGGACTTAACTCCAATTGGATGGTCCCGGGGGAGGTGTCCGGGGCAGGTCTTGTGAATGTTATCTGGGGAGAGTTCGATCCTGTGACCGCCGAGGGTGTGGACAGGTTGCTGGGGAGTCTGAATGCCACCACCTGTTTATTGGACCCGTGCCCTTCCTGGCTGGTTTCTGCCGCCAGGGAGACGACACGAGGCTGGCTCCAGGGGATTATCAACGCTTCTTTGAGAGAGGGGTCGCTTCCTACCGCCCTGAAGATGGCGGTGGTGCGGCCCCTCCTCAAGAAGCCTTCCCTGGATCCAGCTGTTTTAAATAACTTTCGTCCAGTCTCCAACCTGCCCTTTGTGGCGAAGGTTGTTGAGAGTGTGGTGGCACGTCAGCTTCCTCAGTACCTGGAGGAAACAACTTACCTCGATCCGTTCCAATCGGGCTTCAGGCCTGGGCATAGTACTGAGACGGCATTGGTCGCGTTGGTTGATGATCTCTGGAGGGCTCGTGACAGAGGGTTCTCCTCTGTCCTGGTCCTATTAGATCTCTCGGCGGCTTTCGATACTATCGACCATAGTATCCTATTGCGACGGTTGGAGGGGTTGGGAATTGGGGGAACCGTCCTTCGATGGTTCTCCTCCTTCCTCTCCGACCGTTCGCAATTGGTGTTGGCGGGAGGGGAGAGGTCCACCTCTAGGCCCCTGGTTTGTGGGGTGCCTCAGGGGTCGGTTCTCTCCCCTCTTTTGTTCAACATCTATATGAAACCGCTGGGCGAGATCATCCGTGGTCTTGGGGTGAAGTGTCATCTCTATGCAGATGACACCCAGTTATACATCTCCACCCCGGACCACCCCAACGATGCTGTGGGGGCTATGTCCAGGTGCCTGGAGGCCGTGCGGGATTGGATGGGCGGGAACAGGCTCCGGCTCAACCCATCCAAGACCGAGTGGCTGTGGTTTCCGGCGTCCCGATATAGCCAGTTGACTCCATCGCTGGCTATTGGGGGGGAAATTTTGCCCCCCACAGAGAGGGCTCGCAATCTGGGAGTCCTCCTGGATGTGCGGCTGTCGCTTGAACACCATGTCGCGGCCGTCTCCAGGGGGGCATTTCATCAGATCCGTCGGATCTACCGGTTGCGGCCCTTTCTGGATCGAGACGCCTTGCGCACGGTCACTCAGGCCCTTGTCACCTCTCGCCTGGACTATTGTAATGCCCTCTACATGGGGCTCCCTGCGGGGAGCACCCGGAGACTCCAACTGGTGCAGAATGCGGCCGCGCGGGTGATCATGGGGGCGTCACGTAGCGCCCACGTGACGCCTCTCCTGCGCGAGCTGCATTGGCTGCCAGTGGCTTTCCGGGTTCGCTTTAAGGTTCTGGTTCTGACCTTTAGGGCGATCCATGGCATTGGACCAGGTTACCTACAGGACCGCATCCTACCGGTGATCTCCAGCAGACCAGTGCGAGCACACAGGGAAGGCCTTCTCCAGGTTCCGTCGGCTACCATGTGCCGCCTGGCGGTCCCAAGGGGTAGGGCCTTCTCTGTGGCGGCCCCTGCCCTCTGGAATACTCTGCCACCGGAACTGCGTACCGGCATGGACCTGAGGTCCTTCAGGCGCGCGCTGAAGACCTGGCTTTTTGAGCAGGCCGGCCTGGGCTGAGAGAGGGTTTTAATGTGTCTCCATTAATTTTAATTAGGGGGTTTTAAGGGGGTGGGGTGGGCTTTTTATTCGGCCTAATCTAATTTAATTTTTCTTAACTTTTGTATTGTTGGGGTTTTAGATTGGCTGTACACCGCCCTGAGTCCCTCGGGAGAAGGGCGGTATAAAAGTTAAATAAATAAAATAAATAAATAATAAAATAAATAAAATAAGTGTCCTCATCATTGCTTAGGAGGCCCCAGTCAGTAAACAGAGTAAAATAGAGGCCGGTAGAAGAAAGACTGAGGTCGTCCTTAATCTTTAGCCAGGTTTAATGTGAAGTCAGAAAAATTCTCAAAACCTTAATCCAGTCCCTTTTAAAATATGTATTTGGCCGCCTCAAGGCAGCTGATGCTTCCTCCTATTTTTCCCTCAACAACAACCCTATGAGAAGAGTTGCACTGAGAGGAAGACTGGGCCCAGGTCACCCAGATGGCTTCCATACCTATATGACAGCTGATGTCATTTGGTGATAGATAACAGATAATCAGAGTTGGAAGGGACCTTATAGGTCATCTAGTCCAACCCCAGCCCAAGCGGGAGACCCTACAAATGGCAGTCCAATCTCTTCTTGAAAGCTTCCAGGGATGAAGCTCCCACAACTTCCGAGGGCACCTTCTGTTCCATGGGTTTATGGTTCTCATGGTCAGAAAAATTTCTCCTCATTTCCAGGTTAAATCTCTCCTTGTTAAGTATTTCGCAGAGTATCCTTGGTGTCAAGGATTAATACAGCAGACAGAAGTAGTGTTCAGATTGTAGCAGTGGGTATAGAACCACACAAGCACAGCAGTTGAAGTGCAAAGTCTTTATATACAGTGATTATAACACAGTCCAAGTTCCATTCCAATATCATACACAGTTCATCCATCAGTAGATTAGATTACTAACTATTCTTGTTCAGTAGATATAACAGCAATACATCATCTTCAATACATCCATGCATCAATGGAGAAATATAGTTACAGTGTTGAAGATACTTGCCAAGTAGTAGAGTAGCATAGTAGAAGCCTAGCAAACCAGTAGCAGCATTTCTGTAGCACAAACAGACATTCTAACAGTACTAGCCATGTGCTCTCTGGCTTCTTACTATATAGCTCTCCTGCTTCCTGTAGCCAATCAGCATCATGGCTACAAGATAGTGCTGAGTCATTTCTGATTTGCAGTCATATATGGTAAACCAATACAGTTAAGTTTCTTAAAGAAACCTAACATACTCCCCTTTGGTTTACTATATATAAACAACCATTATATTTACAGATATACACATACACAAAGTTACAGTGCATATATACAGTTTTACAGAGTTTACAGAGTTAAACCATATTTTCTACAACAATCATTGTGTTTCTGAAAACCTTGCCTTTGTGAAGTTATCAGCAATATTCTGTTCACTTTCACAGTACTCTAGCACAATCAGTTTGTTTTCCACACATTGCCGTACATTAAGATACCTTAAATCAGTATGCTTTGATCTTGTTCTAACAGCGATACTTGTTGCTAATTTTATAGCAACCTGGTTATCTTCATATACAGTAAATGGTTTACTTTCATCCAACTCTAAATCCAAACATAGTTGTTTAAAATAAATCAACTTTGTACATAACAAAGATAAACAAGAAAATTCAGCTTCCATCGTCAAAAGACTGATATGTTGCTGTCTAATTGATTGCCAATCAATCATTACATTCCCCAGCATTATTACCAAACCAGATGTTGATTTCCTTGTTTTAACATCGTTTGCAAAACTTGCATCAGCATATGCAGTAAGATTTAACTCCTTATCAGGTTCTAAATACAATGTATAGTGCAAAGTTTTCTTCAAATATCTAAGTATTCGCTTTGCAGCCATCCAATGTTTAAAGTTGGGCTCTATAGTGTATCTTGCCAGCTGATTTACACTATAATCAATATCCGGCCTTGACCAATTTCCCAAATATGATAAACTACCTATCAAAGATTGATAGGTATTGTTATCAAATAAAGGACTATCATTATTATCATTGTTAAACTCCTTCCCCATAGGTGTTTTGGAAGTTTTACATTGGTCCATGTTGTATCTTTTTAGTAAAGCGATTATTTTATCCACTTGAGATATTTTGAACCCTTTTTGTGTCTTACATATATCAAGTCTAAGATAATGTTTAATTTCCCCTAGTTTTCTTATCTTAAACTTAGCTTGCAAACTTTCTATTATATCCTTAGATTCCTGCATAGTGATTATGGCAATATCATCAGTAAATAATAATAATTCTAACATCCCATTCTTCTTTCTTTTTAACAAACATGGATCTGTCAAACCACTTACAAAACCTAATTTGTTTAATTCTTTTACTATGCATTCCACTCATGGCCTGTTTAAGACCATATAAACTCTTCTTTAATAACCAGTCTCCTTCCTACTATCATTCACTCCCAGTGGTTTCTTCATATATATAGTATGTTGTAATGGAGCGTGCAGGTACGCCGTTTCAACATCTATATGATTTACTACGTATTTATTCTTTGCTGCCCATACAAGCGCTGCTCTTAAAGTGCTAGCCTTTAGGCTTGGAGCAAAAATTACATCGTAGTCTAACTTAGTTTGAGTAAAACCCTGAGCGACTAGGCGTGCCTTACAGATCACATTTCCTTCTATATCTTTCTTCAGTTTATAAACCCATCTGCACCCAATTGCCTTTTCACCTTTAGGAAGTTTGACTTCATCGAATACCTTGAATTCATTCAATGACTTTAGCTTCTTTTTCATAGCTTCATTCCAAGCTTTTTGCTCTTTATCAGAATAATACTTTATGTCTTTATGATTATAAGGTTCAATACCTGTTTGCTGAGCAACATTAGCTTGGTATCTATGAGGAGGTCATGACACTCTAGTAGTCCTTCTCGGCAATACTGGACTAGTCACCTGATTAAACTCCTCTTTTACCTCCCCTATCGAGCTTTCCTCTACTTCTTCCTCTTTTAAAGAGACAGAGGATTCCTCTATATCTGAATCATCACTTGATGTTTCCTCTACAAACTCATTGTTATTTTTACTCTTAATTGGTACCTTTGATTCTACAATGACATAATCCTGGTCTATTTTCTCCCATCCTATGTGCTCTAGGAACTTAGCATTAGCTCTACGATAAACCTTAGTTGTGCCTCATTCCCAAAATCTAAATGACCTGTGATTAGATTCATATCCTATAAAATACATTTTTCTAGCCCTAGATTGCTCCTGGCTTCTCAGCTGAGCTGGGATATGTACCCATGCAGGGGTCCCAAATACATGGAGATAACTAAGATTTGATTGTCTACCATGCCAACGAACAAACGGCAATTCATTTGTTGCTGTGTGGACTACATTGTTTAGGATATGATTAGTACATTTTGTGGCTTCTCCCCACAATTTCTTATTTAAACCAGAATCACTGAGCAGAGCTCTAACCATGGTTTGTAATGTCTGACCTCTCCGTTCACAATAAGCATTATGTTGAGGTCTATAAGGCGCAGACCGCTTATGGTCTATTCCTGCCTTCTTCAACACAGTTACAAACTTATTGTTAGTGAATTCTGACCCATTGTCAGTCACTAATGTCATGACTTTACATTTTGCCTTTCTTTCTACAAACCTTAACCAATTTGTAAAATTCTGATATGTTTCAGCCTTGCTTTTCATTAAATAACAAAACCCATATCGAAAATATAAATCTACAATACTCAATATATACTTAGCTCCCCCAAAACTGGGTTCCTTTGGACCAATTAAGTCTGCTACTACTACTTGTAGAGGTTCACTGGCTTTAAAACCATTTGTTGTATTAGGAGTCAGCTTACTCTTTTCCTTGTTACAAATATTGCAATCTACATAGTGATTACAGGGCTTAATCCTGATACCTTTTGATAATTCCACAGTTTTTCTTAATGCTTTAAAATTAACATGCCCCATATGTCTATGTAATAGATGGATACATTCATCATGTGGCTTTTTGTTCTCAAACCCCACCTTAGTGTTTAGAACTGGGTTATTTATTTATTTATTTATTTATTTATTTATTTATTTATTTAATTGAACTTATATACCGCCCTATTTCCCTGACAGGATTCAGGGCGGTGCACAGCCGAATTAAAATACAAAAACAATACAGAATTAAAAACAATTAAAAAACCAAATATAAAGGCTGAAAAGCTAAAAAATATAAAGGGGTTAAAAGCTAAAACCAAGTAAAACCGAATTAAAAAACCCCTAAAAACCTTAGGCCAAACCGGCTTGATGAAATAAATAGGGTTTCAACGCGCACCGGAAGGTCAAGAGATCAGGGATGGTTCTCATCTCTGGAGATAATTCGTTCCAGAGGGAGGGTGCCCCCAACGGGAAGGCCCGCACCCTCGGGGTCGCCAGCCGTCCAGCTGGCGGCACCCCGAGGAGGCCGACTCTATGGGAACGTATTGGCCAACGGGAGGCCGATAATGGCAGGAGGCGGTCCCGCAAATATCCTGGTCCTAAGCCATGGAGCGCTTTAAAGATGGTAACTAGAACCTTGAAGCACACCCGGAGGACCACCGGGAGCCAATGCAGCTCACGCAAGAGTGGCGTAATATGGGGGCCCTGAGGAGCCCCCAACACCACCCGCGCAGCTGCATTCTGCACCAGCTGGAGCCTCCGGGTGCTCTTCAAGGTGAGCCCCATGTAGAGAGCGTTGGCATAGTCTAGGCGGGAGATTACGAGGGCAGAAGTGACCGTGCGAAGTGCACCCCGATCCAAAAACGGCCACAACTGGTAGATCCTACGGACCTGACCAAAAGCCCTGCTGGCGACGGCGGCCACATGGTCCTCCAATGACAGCCGTACGTCCAGGAGGATACCCAGATTGTGAGCCCTCTCTGTGGGGGTAAGAATTCCCCCCCCCCACCCCACAGCCAGCGATGGAACCAGCTGGCTGTATGGGGGCGCCGGGAAGCACAGCCACTCAGTCTTAGATGGGTTGAGCTGAAGCCTGTTCCACTCCATCCAACACCGCACGGCCTCCAGGCACCGGGTCATCACTTCGACGGCTTCATCGGGGTGGCCTGGGGTAGAAATGTACAGCTGAGTATCGTCAGCGTACTGGTGGAACTCTACCCCAAAGCTATGGATGATCTCATCCAACGGCTTCATATAGATGTTGAACAGAAGGGGCGAGAGCCCCGACCCCTGAGGGACCCCGCAAACAGGGGCCTTGGGGCCGATCTCTGCCCCCCCGCCAACACAAATTGCGAACGGCCAGAGAGGAAGGAGGAGAACCACCGCAATACAGTGCCCCCCACCCCCAACCCCTCCAGCCGTCGCAATAGGACACTGTGGTCGACAGTATCGAAAGCCGCCGAGAGATCTAGTAGGACCAGGACAGAGGAATGACCTCTGTCACGGGCCCTCCAGAGATCATCCACCAATGCGACCAATGCCGTCTCTGTGCTGTGCCCGGGCCTGAAGCCCAATTGGCGTGGGTCTGAATAGACATCCAGGTGCTGGGGGAGCTGTCGTGCCACCACACTCTCAACAACCTTTGCCACAAAGCGAAGGTCGGAGACCAGACGATAATTAGATAACAAAGTTGGGTCCAGGGACGGTTTCCTGGGGAGAGGTCTCACCACCGCCTCTTTCAAGGCAGCGGGCAGATATCCCTCACTCAAGGAAGCATTAATAATACCCTGGAACCAACCTCGTGTCACCTCCCGAGTGGCCAACACCAGCCAGGAGGGGCATGGGTCCAATAAATTTGTGGTAGCATTCAGCCCCCGCAGCATCCTGTCCACGTCTTCAGGGGTCACAGGATCAAACTCTTCCCAAATGACTTCCCCAAATTCCGCCTCCGACCCCCCACCCAGAGTTGCTCATTCAGAGTCCCACCCATCCCGGATCCGAGTGATTTTATCCAGCAGGAAATTCGAAAAGTCCTCAGCCCGTCCCTCTAAGGGGTCCTCCCGCGCTCCCCCTTCCAGGAGGGAACGGGTCACTCTAAACAGGGCGGTTGGGCGATTTCCTGCGGACGCAATAAGTGCAGAAAAGTACGAACACTTTGCCACCCTTATCGCCACTAAATAGGTCTTAATATAAGACCTTAATAATGTTCGGTCGGATCCGGAGCGAGTAGTCCTCCAAATACTCTCCAGGCGACTTTTCCGGCGCTTCATCTCCCTCAGCTCCTCAGAGAACCAAGGGGCCGATTGAGAGCGGCTCCGGGTCAGAGGCCGCAAGGGCACGACCCGGTCAAGGGCCCCTGCCGCCATCCTATCCCAGCTGGCAACCAGGTCCTCAACCGAGTCGTGTGCTCGAATGTCGGGACAAGGCCCAAGCTCCGTCAGGAACCTATCTGGATCCATCAGACGCCTGGGGCGGTACCATCGTGTTTGGTCCACCTCCCTGCAACGGGGGGGAGCGGCCTGGAAGTCCAGCCTAAGGAGCGAATGATCTGACTATGACAGGGGCTCAGTAAAAACATCCCATATATCAAGATCATCCTGCCACTGTCCAGAGACAAAAACCAGATCCAGGATGTGACCCCCGATGTGAGTAGGGCTCGTAATTAGTTGGGTCAGGCCCAAGGCTGTCATGGAAGCCAAGAACTCCTGAGCAACCCCCGGGCAAGTTGAAATCCCCCATGACCATCAGTCTGGGGGTCTCAACCGCCAAGCTGGCTATGACCTCGAGGAGCTCTGGCAGGGCCGATGTTACATAGCAGGGAGCCAGGTATGTGATCAATAGGCCCATCTGAACCCCGGAGCCATACTTCACAAAGAGGGATTCACATCCGATCGTCTGAGGAACAGTGGATTCCCTAGGATCTAGATCCTCCCGAATAATCACCGCAACTCCCCCGCCCCTCCCCTGGGCCCTCAGTTGATGAAAAACCCGAAACCCGGCTGGGCACATCTCCACCAGGGGAACATCCCGCTCCTGTCCCAGCCAGGTTTCGGTAATGCCCGCCAGGTCAACTCCCCCCTCCATAATAAGATCGTGAACAGGGGGGGCTTTGTTAACTACAGACCTGGCGTTGCACAACATCAGCCGGAGGCCCGGGGCCGAATCATCCGAGCAGCCCAGGGAGCGGGACATGACCTGGGGGTCGGAGCATGCCACCACCTGTAAACAGTGGGGGCGAGCTCCCACAACCTGATAAGACCCCCTGTCAACGCCATACCTGCCTCTCCTGCTAATCGTGGTAATGACCATCCCCTTCCCCCCCCCATACGAACCCCCCTCCTCGACATGACCTTATCTTATAATATAAACAAGCCATTATCAAGTTTAGCCTAACATGCTTACCTTGTTTCTCTAATACACATTCTGATCCTTTGAATGTTACTGTATATCCCGCTTTTATCAGTACACTCACTGATAATAACTGATATGTCGTGCTTGGCACATACAGCATGGGTAACTCCTCGTTTAAACAAGAACAAAATGCATTACCTTTTCCTGAAGCCTTAAGCTTCCAGCCATTAGCCAGTGAAATACTTTGAGCACTATGTTCCATATGAACAAACTGTTGCTTTCTATTAGTAATACAATGTGATGCTCCACTATCTACAACCCATTTATCATGGTTTCCTGCTAAACTAGCATTACATATAGCTAAATTATTGCTGTTCTTTTTCAACTTTCCACCCTGTGTATTTTTCTTCTTACAATTTTTTTTATTTTTTTTATTTGCATTTATATGCCGCCCTTCTCCGGAGACTCAGGGCGGCTTACAGTCTATGGAGCACCATGCTAAGTGCTCAGCAATAGCTTTCATTCCATTGTATATGCCTGCTTATTAGTAGGGCTTTTTGGCCCCCCCAAGCAGCATTTTTATAAAGTCAGCTTATTGCCCCCAACAATCTTTGGGTCCTCAATTTACCTACCCCGAGAGGATGGAAGGCTGAGTCAACCTTGAGCCTGGTGGGATTCGAGCCTGCACTAATTGCAGGCAGCTTGCACTAAGTGCTAGATGATTAACAGCCTGCACCACCAAGGCCCAATTTCTAGCCAAATGACCCTTAGCCCCACATACATAACATTTTCTAACAACATAAACTGTAGCTTGTTCCTCAGCCATAGTTTGGTCATCTTGTCTCAGTTGTTGTCTGTCCTTTCGCCGTCTTGACTCTTCTATTAGCTTCCCTGTAATGTTAGTCAAAGTCATTTCTTCCTTGTCTAACACTTCAAGAGAAGATACATAGTCATCTTAAGAGTCATCTAAAGATGAAAGAATAATATAGACTTGATGAAGTTCAGAGAAAATCAGCTCCTGTTCATGAAGTTGTTGCAGAGCTCTCTTCATGTACTCCAAATGAGTAAGCATATCATCGCCTTTACGCATACGCGCTCTAAACAGCTTTTGTGTTAGATTAATATGAGAACCAACACTGTCTAACGTAGAACTTCTTGAGGGTCTTCCAGCATTTGGCTGCAGATTCCATACCATGAGCATGCACAAGCTGTGAATCACCAAGAGTAAGTCCAATAACGCACATAGTTCTCTCGTTGTCTCTGGCAAATTCATTTAGCTTCTTTCTATCAGCATCATTCGAGGTATCCAAAGCTTCTATATCCAGTGGATTGACAACAGCATTCCATAGTCCTTCTCTCTTCAAGAGCAAACTGCACTTGGTGAACCAGGTAACGTAGTTGATGCCATCCAACCGGGTAATCATAGCTAAGCTGGACATATGTTCTTGTGCCATCTTCACTTCAACCATATACCACAATGAACCTTTTGTATAGTGACTCACTCAGTTCACACTAACAACCTTTGACTCAGGACCTGGGATTAACTTGCATAGGTCTGGGTTATGGTATATCTTGATAGAACTGGATAGCTTGGCTAACTTGGCTAGCCTGGGTAGTCTGGCCTGGCCTGGGCCCATAACTTATGTTAAGTATTTAGCAGAGTATCCTTGGTGTCAAGGATTAATACAGCAGACAGAAGTAGTGTTCAGATTGTAGCAGTGAGTATAGAACCACACAAACAGCAGTTGAAGTGCAAAGTCTTTATATACAGTGATTATAACACAGTCCAAATTCCATTCCAATATCATACACAGTTCATCCATCAGTAGATTAGATTACTAACTATTCTTGTTCAGTAGATATAACAGCAGTACATCATCTTCAATATATCCATGCATCAATGGAGAAATATAGTTACAGTGTTAAAGATACTTGCCAAGTAGTAGAGTAGCATAATAGAAGCCTAGCAAACCAGTAGCAGCATTTCTGTAGCACAAACAGACATTCTAACAGTACTAGCCATGTGCTCTCTGGCTTCTTACTATATAGCTCTCCTGCTTCCTGTAGCCAATCAGCATCGTGACTACAAGATAATGCTGAGTCATTTCTGATTTGCAGCCATATATGGTAAACCAATACAGTTAAGTGTCTTAAAGAAACCTAACCTAAACCTTGTTCAGTTTCCATCCATTATTCCTTGTCTGGCCTATAGGCGCTTTAGAAAATATATTGACCCCTTCCTCCTCTCTGGGGCAGCTCCTCAAATATTGTCTCCTGCTCTCCTATCTCCCCTGGTCCTTCTCTTCCCTAGATTAGCCAGGCCCAGTTCCTGCAATCATTAATCGTAGGTTTTAGTCGCCAGTCCCCTAATCCTCCTGTTTGCTCTTCTCTGTGCTTTTTCTAGAGTCTCAACATCTTTTTTATAATGTGAACAAAACTGGATGCAGTACTCTAGGTGTGTTCTTACTACGGCTTTATAGAGTGGTATTAGTACCTCACTTGATCTCGATTGTATCCCTCTGTTAATGTAATTTAGGATTGCATTAGCTTGGTATTTGGCTGTAATGGATATTGGTTTGCAGCAATGGCTTTTCATGATCTTTTTCCTTTTTTAAAGTTATGTCCTCAGACGACAACTGTCTGAGCAGTTTATAAATATAAAAAATGAGAGACTTCCAGACAGGCAAGTCATGAGTTCAAAGCATATGAGCAAGTTTAAGAGGCTGGAGTGAGCAAAAGAGGCTCTCCTCCTCACAAAGAAACTAGTGTGGCATGTTGGGAGTTTCTTTGAGATGGTCAAAGAAGTGCTCAATATACTGAACATTCAAGACAGGAGGAGAAAGTTCACTCATTAAACAAGATTATCCAGAACAAAGCAGTTTAAAAAATTGCCCTAGTATTTTTTCTTATTTTATCATAGCCCAGCCTTAAAATGAAATCAACTGAAAATAAAAGCCTAGCATTAAATAAAATTCAGATAACAGCAAAGCTTTTATTAAATGGCAGAAACAGCCCTGAAGACAAAGTTAGCCAACAAATGGAAAAGATGGCTTCTGCAAAGGAAAAAGATCCCCTCCCCCAAATCTCTGGGGGGAGGGGGCTCCAAGTCAGCAGAAACTGGCAGAAGCCAGAGTCTGGAAGGAAATTTTCAGCATCTCATGCAGCAAAAGGGTCAGAGATGATGGACCTCACAACATTGCTCTTTCAGATCTATGTTATATTCTGTGGGATTTATGCCTCTCAAGTTTGTATTATCATTCATTAAATAAAAATGTGATTGAAACCAGAAAACTACCTTTATTATTATTATTATTATTATTATTATTATTATTATTATTTAAATTTATATACCGCCCTTTGAGTGTGCTTCCTTAAAATCCCCAAGACTCTTTCTTCCCCTGCATTCTTACAGGCTGGAGGAAGAGCAGAATCTCCTGCTGACCCCGTTTGAGCGAAATTTGGATTTCTGGCGTCAGCTCTGGCGAGTCCTGGAGAGAAGGTAGCTTTGCTTAGACTGTGATAGTCCAGCCCGCCTCCTGGGCCCAGGCATGCTCTCTCCTTGGCAGCTGAGGCTGCCTGTCAGAGCAGGTGGGATGGTGAAAAGGGGTCTGTCTCCTTGTGGACAGGATGTTCTTGGCAGGGCCTGGGCCTGGTGGCGCTGGCAAGAGGACCTCCTGCCATGGAAGAACAGACTTGGAATGGGGTGGGGTAGGGGTGCTCTTACCTGCCTGCGGGCTGTGTGTGTGTCTGTGTGTAGGCTGGCTGCTGCCTCGGGCTCCATGCTGGGATCCCGTGGGTCAGGACTGCCTCAAGCCCTCTGTCCTCGGCGAGAGTGAGATGGGGATGAGCTCAGGGTGTGCGTTACACTGAGGAAGTAGTGCCTGTTGCCTTCTCTTTTGCAGCGATGTTGTGGTTCAGATCGTGGATGCCAGGAATCCACTCCTGTTCAGATGCCCAGATCTGGTAAGTAGAACAAACTGAGGTAGCAGCTCCACTTTCTGCATTAGGAGCCTGCTAAAAGTCGCCCATGTTCCAAAATTAAGGTGGGAATAGAATAGGTTGGTGCTTGAAAAATTAGCAAGTGTGTATTTTGGCTTCTTCCAAAGATTTCCACTCACACAAATATCAGGTCAGAATGAAGCACCTGAAGGAATTGCTGGCTCTTTTGAAACAGGCAGGATATTGTAAAACCTTGCAAACGTTCTGTCACGTGGACAAATGGACTGGATGCAGAGGGAGCCAGGAATCCTGCCTTCCTCCCAGTCCACACTATTAAAACTGGCAGCCATCCCAAGGAGACAGCTTTGGCTGTGGGCCATACCCGTTCACGCCCACCGTTGAGGGGCTTCCATTGAGGAAAGTGTCCCGTGGATTGAAAATTGTGGGGTGTGACCCATTGCTCCCCTGGGGTCTGGAACCAGGGACAAGTGAAGCTTTCTGTTGTGGGGACTGAAGGTACCAGAGTCCCAAGAATGTCCTGCTTTCACTGCCTGGGTCATATCTAGGCCATGACCAGTCCCTTCCTGGACCAGGAAGCGTAGTCTTTGAAGACTGGCACATTCAGGGAGGAAAACTGAACATGATGGGAGGTTACAGAGAACTAACTGGAAGCCCCACACCTGAAAGCCATCAGGATTGCCCCTCAACTGCTCAGATCTGTATAGGTGCTAACCGCGGCTTTGGGGAGGGGCTAGCAGGACAGATGGGTGCGAGGTTTACCGTAAATGGATGGCGCTTAACAAGAGCCTCAATGAAGCCCCAGGGGGCCTGAGGAGAAGCTGACTCCTGGGATGGGCAGAAAGAAGTTTCTGACCTGTCGCAACTGAGGACATAAATTGGTAAATGTGGAAACAGAATGGCTGAATCAGCAGCAGCTTGTGCAAAAAGTGTAGAAACTGTAGCCTGGAGGTTTTCAGCTTCTTAACAGAATACCAGAGTTGGGAGGGACCTTGGAGGTCATCTAGTCCAACCCCCTGCTCAGGCAGCACACCCCGTATCATTTCAGGTATAGGGGTTCCTCTTACAGTGGAAAAGTTCACCTGCGGCATCTCCACAGCTCTCCTCCTCCCTGGTCGTTCCTCTGATCTCGTGAGGTTGCCCGCCAGAGAAAACAGCCGAGAGGCCAGATGTCCTAACAGCACCAGTCTGTGATAGGCCTGATAGCGATGGGGGGCAGAGGCCACTTCCTGTGGTGCTTCCTGGTGAGGCATCGTCATGGGGTCCAGGGTTGCCTTCAGGTCCTTCTGGTTCCATCTCTGAACACCAACCTTTGTTGTGACGGTCACTTCCTCAGTCCATGCTAGATTTCTCAATCAGCCTTAACATGCAATGAAGGGCAGTCCGGTTGGGGTTTGATGATGTATTGCTTAGTAAGAGACATGCTTGCAGTTAGTAAAGAGCATGAATCACGGCATGACGGAGCTCAAAGGGGCCGTTTAGACAATAGGAACAAAGTCCTGGCTTCCTGCAGAAATAAAAGCCTGCTTAGCCTTTGCCTTAAGATGCCCGGTGAAAGAAAATCCAAATCATCATTGTGGGTTATTTGGTTCCATTATCCAGAACTGGGTGATAGGAGGAGGAGGAGGAGCCATAGGTTGGGAGGCAACTCGGTCTGCAGGGGGCCAAAAAGCCTTTCCCAAGGGACTCTCCTTGGTTTTTCAAGGACTAAAGAGAGAGGAGAGTCCCTTGGGAAAGCTCTTGCCCCACCTGTTCTCTGTGGGCTGTCTGCCTCCCCAGGGCCCTTTCCACGGGCATCAGGGTCCCCTTGCCATCTGCGCTCACTCTCTCTCCCCTCGCCCTCTGTCTCTGTCTGTCTCTCCCTCTCTCTGTCTCAGGGGGAGATCCATGTCAGACGGCCCCTTTGCTCTTTAGTCTGCCGTGTCTTCCTGCCTTGAGAGAGGCAATTAGGCTTTGCTCCAGCTATTGGCTGCCCTTCAGTTACAGAGGCTTTTCCGATATAGAGGGGAGCCCCTCAACCTCCTCCCTCTGACAGCCCAGGGCACACTTCCTCCCCTTGGTTCCTGGAGATGGAAAGAGGCGTTTCTCTCAGTTTCAACCTTCAGTCCAGCTTCTGGTGGCATTTTTCATCTTTTTTTGGGGGGTGGGGGGTGGGTGGGAAGAATGACTTAAAATAGGCCTTGAGCAGGTCTGCCTTTCCTCTGTAAAGACCTTTCCTTGGTCTTTAGACTTCCCTATTGAGCAGAGTCGCTGTTTCCTTTGGGCACAGAAAATCCTCTTTTTATGCATCACGGCCTCCGGCGAGATGGGTGGCTTACAACTTGGTTAAGTCAATCAATCCTTCACCCTCCTCCTCCCGAGCTTTGTCTTCCTCCCTGGGGATTTGCAGCTGTAGCATACCTGTCCGCCTCCTTCCTTTGCCCCCTGAGCTGTACTTGCCCTCCTCCTGCGTTTCTTATCTCCTCTCTTACCAAGAGACTCTATTCACTATTGCCCAGGGACAGGTGAGGAGGATGGGGCTCACCTCCCACTTCCTTTCTATTTACCTTTATAAGGGGAACTGGGTTTAAGCAGATGTAACAAAAACAAAAAATGGAGAAAAGACATTTGGCTGCCCAGGAAATGGACACCAGGGATTTGGGTCAAGCTGAAAAGGAGCGGCCAGAGGCAGAGTGTGAGGCTCCGTAAGGGGCTGGACAATTATCCGAACTGGAGGGGCGGCCATCGGGGCGCTCCCAAGGCTTAGGAGGGTCTTGCAGGCTACAGTCATGGGGAGGGAGTCAATGGGACTGTCCAGCACTGGAATTAAACCCAAGATACATGCTTGGTTGCATGCAGTTTTGCTTTCCTTCAAGAAATCCAGTGCTGGGGAGTCCCATTCCTCCAATGTTTCCCCTATTCCGGTTCTTTCACTAAATTTTCCCCGTTGGTTAATATGGGATAGCTGACCTCCACCCGTCAGGAGAAAAATCCCAGTGAACAGAGGAGGAATTCCATGGGAGGCCTGTGCTTGGTGACATTCATCATCCAACTGATGTCACAGGGCAACGGTGTTTATAAGTATAAGCTGGCATCATTTCATGTGACTGAACAGAGGCGGCTCCTCCTTCAGAAACGAGAAGGAAGTTCTTGTGGCTGTGGCTTCCGGCCTGAAGACAACTCATCCTTTCATGACTGCAGAGTCATCCGACTCTGGAGACGATTTAGTCCTGGTGTCTCCAACTTTGGCAGCTTTACGAATTGTGGACGTCCACTCCCAGATTTCCTCAGCTGGCGTTCTGGGAGTGGAAGTCCACAAGCCGTAAATTTGCCAAAGTTGGAGATGCCTGAATTCTAGTCCCGCACCTTGCCCAGGGCAGGACTCTTCCACTGCCTAGCATCCCCAACAGGCGGCCTTTTGAAAGGCCTCCAACAGAGAGAGCTACCCACCTCCTGAGCTTCTCTCCCGTTGCCAAACAGCTGTTACTCGTAGAAAACATTTCCCGAGCTCCAGCCCAAATCAACTTCCTTGTAATGGGAGCCCATCGATATTTGTTCTCTCTTCTGGAATACTTCTGAACAATACTGCCCCATCTTCTCCACAATGGCCCTCCAGATATTTAAGGGCAGCTTCCTCGTCTCTCAAACAAGCCCCATGTCTCCTAAATTTCCCCTTCAGGCCCGTTTTGGTTGCTCTCCTCTGGACATGCCCCAGGTGGACAATGTAGAAACATAGAAAACGGATGGTAGAAAGAGAGCTGGGGTCCATTGAGCCTGCCCTTTAAGTTTTGTTGTTGTTTTCTTATTTATTGATTTATTATTTTTAGATTTACTGACACATGATAGCCGCGTGTTCCCGCCAGGCATGTTTAAACTCAGTTTCTGACAGTCGACCTGCAACCTCCGCTGGAAGTTGCTACCAAGCTTCCAGGGCTCTTTCTGTGAAGTCAGCCCTTCTGACATGACTTCTGAACTCCCCGCCGGGCAGTTTGCCCCCCACCCTTCTCGTCCTTGACTTTTGCTTGACTTTTGATGTCTTTCCAGAAAGTGCTCAGATCTGGATTGTGGAGCAAGAGGTGTTAAACTCCCTTGTTTGTTTCACACTCTTGGCTCATATTTGGGTTGTGATCCACTGAAGCCCTGAGATCCTCACTGCCCAGGAAGTTCCATCTGGGGATTCCCCCCCCCCAGGTGCTGCACTAGGTCTTTGCCCCCATGGAGGCTCCTCTTGTGGGTCTCTGCTCATGACTGTAGATGCCCCTAAGCCTTGGGAGCATCCCGATGGCCGCCCCCCAGATCAGATAATTGTCCAGCCTCTCCCTGAATGGAGCCTGGAGCTCTGCTTCTGGCAGCCATGTTGGGTTGCCAATTCTTTCTTTGCTGTGTCCACTTAAACCCAGATCCCCTTTAAGGAATAAATGGAAAGGAAGCTGGGGGTGGGCCTTGCCCTCCTCCCCTGGTCCCATCCTGCCAATGGGCCCATCCCATCCTTTCCCTCCCTCCATGGAGCCAGAAATGCAGCCCCCGGGGAGGCTCTTCTTGTGTTGCCTTTGCGCTTCCACGGCTCCCGGTTCTCCTGTGCTTCCTTGGCCTTGACGGTTTCTGGCCAGGAGAACTCCTCCGCTGGTACTTCTCTGAGCTGGTTTGGGTGGTCTCTCCAAGACCCTAGAAAGTTTTGGGATCTTGCTCTCCTGGCCAAGCTGGTTTTTATTGCGCTTCTCCTCTCTGAAGAATCAAGTCAGACCGCTCTGTGTGTGTGTTTGCCAGCTGAGAGCAGACCTGGCCAGTATCCGCTTTGTCTCGCTTCCTCCCTGCCCCAACGTTCTCGGCTGGACTCCCCCCTCCACATTCCTGGGTCTCCACGCCCCTGTTCCCCTCTCCTCCAGGGGGACCTTTCCCATTGAAGTCCAGCTGCCAGGCTCTCTTCCACGGCACCTTGTGAAGGGGGGGAATCCCCTCGCTTGGCATATCTTGCAGGAACGCTACGCCAAGGAAATCAGCCCGGAGAAGGAGAACCTCATCCTCCTCAACAAAGCGGACCTGCTGGGGGAGGAGCAACGCTCGGCCTGGGCCCGGTTCTTCGAGCAGGAAGGGGCCCGCGTGGTCTTCTGGTCGGCCTTGGCAGAGGGGAACCGGCTGGGGACCAATCCCGAGGTAAGAGTGGGAGGAAAGCGGGGGGGCAGTTGGTGGGGGGCGAAGGAGCCCTGCTGGGCCCCCCCAAGACTGGAGGGTTACGTGGGGCCCTTCCAGCTGCTTCCAGCGGCCACCTTGAACTTCCTGCCCTTGTGTGGACCCGTCTTGACTGGCATGGTCTTCTGCCCGCCCCCTCCCCTCGGGCTTTCCTGGGGCTTCCCTCTGGCGGCTGGGCCACCTCGGAGGTGGAGGGCTTTGCAGCCACTCCCTCTGGCCAGGAGGGGAGGCATGGAGTCTGGGGGGAAAGCTGCCCAGGAGGGTCTCTTCTGTGGCTTTTGGGCACAGGCCTCCCCTGTCCTTTGCTCAGGAGCTGGAAGCCGTGGAAGTAGCCAGGCCGGTTGGCCGGGGGTCCAACCCGAAGGAGGAGCAGAGCACGTGGGGAGGGAGCCCCCCCAGCACCCAGCAGGAGAGCGACACGGAGGAGGAAGACGGTGACGTGTACGAGGACTGTGAAGAGGAGGAGGAGGAAGCCTGGCTGACCTGCTCTGAAGGCGGGGAGCAAGAGAGCCCCCTTGGGCCCGTAGGGAGAAGCAGGGCTGAGCTCTCACAACCAGCCCTGCCCGTCAGAAACAGCAGCCGCCTGGTGCACAGGGAGGAGCTCTTGGAGATATTCAGAGCCGCCCATGCTGGGAGGAGGAAGGTCAGAGAGGGAGAGCTGACCGTTGGCTTGGTGAGTTAATGGCTGCCCTGGGGACACGCTGGCTGTCAGTCAGGGCCTCCCCACTCCCTCCTTCCTGGTCCTGGATGGCCAACGGTTGTGCTGGGGGAAGAGAGGGCTCTGTGCCTGAAGCGCTTTGCCTCATTGCTGAGTTGGAGTCCCAGAGGGGGGTGGGCTGCTGGGGGCTCCTCTCCTTTTGTCACTTTTGGAAGCAGCCTTTTCACTGTCCGCAATCAGAGCTCCATCCTGCTTATCTCTTCCAGCACACCCAACTTTCCCTCACAGCCTGTTATGTGCTACGCCCCTTCCCTTCAATTCCTGGGGCCAAAGAGGGGCTTCAGGAGGGGCTCCTGTTGGGCCGAAATCCCTGTCCAATCCTCCCCTTCTGTGCAGCCCCTCCTTGAAAGGGACCCCTCGCCCTCTGGGTCACCGAGGGCTTGTCAGGGGCCTCGCCTTCTTGGGGGGGAGGGTTCCTTCGGGAAGCTGCCTTCCTGCAGCTTCCATCCCTTCCTGGGAGGGAGGCCACCTGGCCCTTTCTGGCCCTTTTCCCCAGAAGCCCCCTGCTCAAAAGCAGCCGGCTCACACAGACGCGGCTCCGCCAGGCCAGGCTCCCTGGAGTGACCAGGATCTGCTCCGGCCCCTCCCTCCCTCCCTCCCTCCCCAGGTGGGCTACCCCAATGTGGGGAAGAGCTCGACCATCAACACCATCCTCGGGAAGAAGAAAGTGTCTGTCTCCGCCACGCCAGGACGCACGAAGCACTTCCAGGTACTGCGAGGAGCTCTGTGGGCTGATGGAGACCCCTCCCTCCCTCCCTCCCTGCCCTCTCCCCCGTATCTGCCCCTGGGAAAGGCCTGGCGTCTGCCCCAGCGCAGGGGTGCCCTGATCTGTGGCTGCTCTGAGTTTCCCTTCCTGCTCCCTGTTGGCTGCTGCCGCCTCCTCTTGGGAGAGCCCAGGAGGTGGCAAAGGGGCCCTGGCCGGTTCCCCAGGGGTGTGGGTGGGCAGAAGCCCTGGGATGGGGAGGCCCATGGAGCCCCCTGGCTCTGCTGCGGAGGAAGCCCAGCCCTGGCCGACCTGCCCCCTTCTCCCCTGCAGGAGGGAGAGGCTTCTTCTGAGCTGGGGGGGGGGTCGCCTTTGCAGACGCTGTTCGTGGAGCCCTCCCTTTGCCTCTGCGACTGCCCTGGCCTGGTGATGCCCTCCTTCGTCTCCACCAAAGCCGAAATGGTTTGCAGCGGCATCTTGCCCATCGACCAGCTGCGCGACCACGTGCCCCCCGTCAGCCTCATATCCTCTCTTGGGGTGCCCCATGGCCGCGCAGGGGAGGTCTACCGAGGGTGAGGGGGGGAAGGAGCTTGTGAAGGACGCTGCCAATCTTCCTCATGCCCTTTGCATGGGGGGTGGGGGGCAGAGGCCTTCCCCCTGGAGAACGGGTGCTGGGCATGAGAGCCATTTTCCTGAGGGAGGGGGTGGGCCTCTGGCCGGAGAGGGCAGGTGCCTGGAGACTGCTGGGAGGCGGAAGGGGAGGGGCCGGCCCCCCCAGGTGGAGTGAGGGTGGGGGTGTCTCTCAAGAGGGAAAGAGGCCCTTGCCCCACAGGCGGTTCCTTCACTCCCCCCCACCTCTGCCAACGGATCGCTCGGCCAGTCTTGGAGGCCACCTATGGGATCAGCATCCTTCGGCCACGTGAGGACGAAGACCCTGATCGGACACCCACCCCGGAGGAGCTGCTCTCGGCCCTGGGCTGTGAGTAGAGAGGGAGGCCCCGGAGGGTGCAGGGCGAGGGTCTTTGGGCAGGACCTGTGTGGGCTGAGTCCACGAGCGGCAGGGGGACGAGGCCGGGGGGGTTTGGACCGCTGGTCTGGAGGGGGGAGACGGGGGAGGGTGGGCAGGTAACGTTTGGGGGGGAGGTGAAGAGGAACCTCGCGGCAGAGAAAAGCGCTCTCGGTGGACACCTGGGGTGGGAACCGGCAGCTCCCTGGCTGCGCACTCAGAAGGGGGGAGGGGGCGGGGGGGACTGTGGCTCCCCCGGGCAGATTCTGGGAAGCTCTTCAAGGGGAGTGACTCCTCCTCCTCCGCAGTAAACCTGATTCTCCAGCCCTGGGTCTCCTTGGAAGGGGCCATTTAGACCCCTTCCAGCGGACGGCTTAGGCTGAGCTCTGGGCTGGCCCCTTGCCTCCCCAGCAGAGGCCCTGGGGCCTGGGCTTGCTTCTCCCCCGATGCTTGTGCTGCAGGTGTGGTGACCCCCGGCCTCTCGCTTTCTCGCCCCCAACACAGGCATGAGGGGCTTCATGACAGACCATGGGCAGCCAGACCAGCCGCGCTCAGCCCGCCTGGTGCTGAAGGACTTTGTCACGGTGCGTTTTGGGGCACCTGAGCAGCCTTGGAGCAGAGGGTGTGGAGGGGCCTTCAGTCCTGCCTGACCACTGGGGGTCTCTGCACCCCCTCTGGGCTGGCAGAAGACAGAGCCAATCGCCCCCCTCCCCGCCCCCGTGATTCAGGAGAAGCTCCTCCAGGATTCCCAATCCAAATGGGAGAGACAAAGAGAAGCTGGGTGTATGCAGCAACTGTCCAGCCAGCCTTCCACTGCTGGCCTAGCCCACAGGCCGGGCACTGGCATCGCCCTCGGCTCTGGCCCGGCTGCTCTTACTCAGGGCTGTTAGAGAAACCCCTCTTCCTGCTTTCCCATCTTTCCCCCAAACCCAAACCAAACTGCACTGGTTTAACCCGATGTGTGAACCCGGCCGGGAAGCAAGGAATACCCGGGAACGGGGAGGCCGAGGCCTAGTGGAATGCTGGCTGGCTGGCTGAGTTAGGGGGGGGTTGCCCAAGGGGCAGGCGGTTCCTGAATGTTTCTGCTCCTGGCCTCCCTCACAGGGCAAGCTGCTCTACTGCCACCCGCCTCCGGGCACGGATGCCGAGCTCTTCCAGCGGGGGCTCGAGCGACTTCGTCCCAGCAAAGGGGCAGCAGCAGCAGCACAGCGTAACGGGGAGCAGCCGCCTGGCAGGGGTGCCAAGGCAAAGCAGGCGGAGAACCCGGTGGACGTGGCCTTCTTCCACCAGGTGAGGCAGGGGGAGGCCTCGGGGGGCCAGTGGTCCTGTCTGTCTTCTCTCTGGGGGGGGGGGATGGGGGTGTTTGTGCCTCCAAACAGAGCAGCCTTCAGGATTTGGAGCTCTGCAGGTGGCCAGGATGACTGACGGGCCCGGTGGCCCCTCGTCTTCCTCCCCTCACTGACCCAGGTGAACCTGCTGCCCTGGCATTTGCCTTCCCTGCGTGCCTCTGTTCCCCCGTCCCACCTCTCCTTCCTCGCTCTCAGGACCCCCCCTCCCCAGGCACAGACAACATTGTCTGGGCTTCCACAATCTGTGGGGCCGGAAGCTCACTTTGCAGCGGGCAGGAAGCCTAAATTAAGTAAGGTTAACACTAACCAAGTTAACGTGCTGTGCAAACGCAACCCAGCTGGCAGTCTTGGGCCCTTGAACTCAACGCAGTCATGGCAACGCCAGAAGACACACAAAGGCTCCGCTTCAAGCGAAGCACCCAGGCTGCCAGAGGGGCCCGGGGTCCTTCTTGGGGCCGTCCGGTGGGCCAAGGCTGGTTCTCCAGAAACCGGGCCTGAGGTGGCCCACCCAGAGCTTTTCTCCGGCCCCGCTGAAGGCCCCTCCCCTCGCACAGCCGCTTCCTGGGCAGCTCCGGGGAGGGTTGGCCCTCTGGGATCCCCCCAGCCAGCAGCCCCTTCAGGGGCAGCATTGGGCTGGACGGGGCCTGAAGGCTGTGCCTGTCTTGCAGGAGAATGTCCGGGCCCTGACCAGAGGCAACCGGGCCGGGCTGGGCTACCTAGCAGGGACGGCCGCCCATCCCCCTTCCGGGCCTGGCTTGGCCGATGAAGCCGGGAAGCCATGGAAGAGACACGGGAAGAGGAACAAGAAGCAGAAGCTGCGCCGGCTCAACAGGCACCTGGAGGCCTGATGGGGGGAGGCCTGGGAAGCAGAGGCTCCGGAGGAAGGGGAGGGGGAGGGCTCAGCCGGGGCCCTCTGAAATAAAGGAGGTTTCTTCACGGCATCTCCTGGTCACTTGGCTTCCTCTTCTCCTGAATCATCCCTCACGGATGGAGACGGACAGCGATCGGCTGCTGGGGCTGGCTGGTTCTGCTCGAGGAGGGGAGGGGGAGCGGTGGGTTTTTTATGGGTTTTTTTATTATTATTATGAGCTGGATGTATAAATGTCATCAGCTGCCAGGAGTCGCCTCCGAACTGTAATGTAACTTGGCTAAATAAAAGAAACGCTGAGAGCTGCCTGTCAGCAGAACCCGCTGCCCAAGCGGCGCCCTCTCCTTTCTCAGTCTCCCCCAGGCCTGGTTTAAGCCCTGCCCACCCTGGCCTGGCGGGAATTGAACTGTGGTAGCCGAGCTGGTTTCAGGAGCCGTGAGGAAGAGCTTAGCAGCCCACGAAGCCATCGCTTAGCCTGCTGTGTGGGTCTTGCTGTAAGGTAGGGGGGGGGTCAAGGGAGGGGGGGCTGAAGAGCGCCCCAAAGGCACCTGGAAGACCAAATGCTGGGGGGGGGGGGGGGCTTGGCCTGATCCGACAAGGCTGCCCTTTGTTTCCCCAAAGGGGGCTGGCTCTGTGGGCCGTCCTGCTGGCTCTTGGCCTGGGCCACCCTGTTTTCCGTGCCCAGTTTGGGTGGGCGGGAGCGCTCAGCACCTGGAAGTCTGTCTCCCTTTTGGCCTCCCCTGCAGCTCTTTCCCTCCCTCTCCCACACGGGGGCGCTCTTGCCCCCTGGATTAGCAGCAGGGAATTGCATTGAGCAACAAGCCTGTTTCCCCTTATGGGGAGAGGGGAGGGGAGCAGCCTTGGAAAGTCACTAAAAGAACACCCCTCCCCCATGTAAGGTTTGTCTCTTTTTTCTTTTACATAGGGGGACATATTAATATTTTATCTCTATTCTAGCAATGTATAAGGGGGAAGTAACTGAAGAAAAAAAATGTGAAAAATTAGCTGGCAATCAACATTTGTATTCAACCAAAAATTAACGGATGCACGATTCCCTTCTGTGGAAAAAGTAACTCCCCGCCCCTTTATCTTCCCCTTGGGCAGAAGCAACTTCAGAGGGTTGTTTTTTGTAACTCTGCCCCCCACCCTCTGACATCCAAGTGGGGAGGGGGAGGATTTTCCCCTTCATGCAGTGTGTTTTTCGCTGTGCAAAGCTTGAGGTGTGGCACACACAGCCCGTTCCAACTCGGGCCCCGGCACCTTAGTGGGATTTAGAGGTGGGCTTGACTGGGCCTTCCCCCACAGCCTGCGTTTCTTTTTCTCAGTTCTGCCTTGGTGGATCTACTGATAGGTTGCCAGGTCCCCTTTGCGCTGAGCTCCACTCCCCCAAGAGATGGTCTCCTGCTACCACTCAGGCATCGCCTGGTGGTACAACGAAGGCTTCATGGCGCCTTCTGGGATGGTGAGCTGCCCAGGTCCTGATGCCATGAAGCAGTTCCAGACCACAACCTTCTCTCTCCCCATGCTTTAGAATCGGTGTCCGGTTCTTCCAGCAAAGTGGTGACTTTGGCCAAACCTGTCCTCTGGTGCTGTGGCCAGATCACTTTGCCTCGCCTGCCAGAGCCTGGGGCCTCGGTGTCCGTGAGCAAATATTGGCCTTGCCCTGATGCCCTCTCCGGACAGTAGAGCCTCCTGGCACCCCTCCCTTGCAGATCTGTGCTGCGTCTTTCTAACGGCAGGGTCAAGTAGTGGGGATGAAGTTCTGGGGTCCTTGGAGCCTTCCATTATCCCGCCTTCTGCTCTCGGCCTGAACCGGGCAAAGATACCGTGCTTTGAAATGCTCGTTGATTCCTTCTGGACAATGGAAGGATAGACATCCGATTGTTTGGCCACCTCTTCAGGTCCCTTCCCAAACTCCTGGGCACCTGTGGTCTTCTTCCTGAGAGCTCTTTTGAAAAGTGTCTTGCTGGCTGTGAGAGACAGAGCCTATCTGCAGACCAGCCTCACTTCTCTTGCAGCTCAGGAGAATTACGCTGGACTTGGGCTAGCCCACCCAGTGCCAGGACCCAGCCTCCGTGGTGCTGACAAGGGCTGCTCCCACACCAGGGGCCTGCATGTGCTCCTGCCCAGCCTGGCTGGCCCTGCTTGCCGAAACTGGCAGCGATGCGCCAATTTGATTGCTATCACTTTCAGCCCAGGAGAAACCAGTAACTGACAGCAAAATTGAGCCTGGAGTCGAAGCTGCTTCATAAGGTTGGGACAGTTCCCCTGCATGTCACTGAACTGAGACATCCACAGTCTGTAAATGGCCTGGCCTTCCTGATTGGCCGTTTTCTCCCTTTGCTGCTTAAAACAATTCCCACTTGCAGCCATCTTGCCAAGCCTCCCCTCCCCTTAAACTTGCCAAATCTTGCAAGTCTGAAAGAACCCCCCCCCCCTTTATATCCTGATAACGCAGGGAGGGTCCTTCCTAAGTTTCTTCCTCTGATCTTAAAAGACAACTGGGGGCTCCTGCCCTTCTCTTTCCTGACAGCATTTCTTTCCCCAGGCCACCCACATTCCATTCCAGGGCTGCAACCAGAAACGATAAACTAGGTTATTTAAACTTTGATTTCATTCCGGTGTGGCTTAGCAAGCAGTGCAGGGCTCCCCAGGAGTTGGTTCTAGACCCTGTTTTGTACAAATCCAGCTAGGAAGCTGATGGAAGAAAACCTGATACAGGCACCCACAGCGCACATACCACTTGCCTATGGAACTGACCACCTTGTGGCCTCACAGCAATTTCCGAACCAGTAAGGATGATCCAGGATGGCAGAAAAGCAAAAAGGCTTGAACGAACCAAGCTCAGCTAGCCTGCTCTCTCTGACCTGCAGAAGCAGCAGCCTTTGAGCATCTCCGATGCCCCCAAGCGGAACCCTTGGCCCCAAAGGCCTATGGCTGAGGAGGGGCCTTTGGATGTTTTTTCTTAAACATGCACCCTCTTTTATGTTTTGTGTGAGCTGCTCTGAGCTACTGATGGCAGATAGCAAGTATCTTTAATATTATTTTGGAAGCAGCAGATTGCAATGGGAGGAATGTACCAGTGACATCACCGGCTTTTTTGGGGTGGGGGGATCGGAGGTGAGCTTGCTGTGCTTGTACAGAAAGAGGACAAGCGGGGTGTTGTCTGGCTTCGTTGGCCTTGTGTAATTCAGACAAATGCTTTTGACTCTGGTCCAGTAAAAGTGTTTTCTGGCAATTCCTCTGGATTCCTTTTGCAGCCCCTCCAGGCTCCCAGAACTGCTGGCAAAGGGAGGGGCAGAGTACATTCGGATGTGGCTTCACTGGGCCTGCTCCATTCCTCCCCTTTTCTCCAGGACCTCTGGGGCAGCCCCAGACCTCCTCCAGCACTGGTTTTGGGGTGGATGCTTCCCTGGCCAAGAAAGAAATCTCCCAGCCAGTGGGCAGCTTTGCCTAGCCTGGTACGGTTCATGGGGGCAGGGGGGGGGGGGAGGCAGGCTTCTGGGTGGTCCTTGGAGACTGCAGCTCTCCTGGGTGCCAGAGAAGGGAAAACGTCTCCTGTAACAGCTGGGCCCACCTCATCAGCCCCACAACTAAAGCCCTATTCCCAGGACCCACCAGCTGCTGCCCCTCCATACTCCCCCCCCCCCCTTATGTCGCAACTTCTGCCTGGTCCAAGACAATGGGGGGGGGGGGGAGCAGCTGAGGACTCAGGGCAATGGGAGTCCGCGTTGGCCTCGGCTCCCCGCCTGATAAGGCCCAGATAACCGGCCCCAGAGAACACCCCTCCCGCATTCTGCCCTTCAGGGCCCGGGGTCACGTCCAGGAGGAAAGCCTGCGGGCGGGCGGGGGAGAAGCCCTTCGCTTGCCCTGCAGCTTCAGACCCCGGCAGGTGGGTAGGGCGTCCTCGGCCTGGTCGATCAGGGGGCAGCCCGGACGCTCCCGCCACGAGCTCTGCCGGACCTGCTGGCTGAGGGGCTGAAGGGGAGCCGGCCGGAGAATAAAATCCCCACACACACACGGGGGGCATCTTTAATTGGGGCTGCGGGGGGTGGAAGGAAAGGCCGGGGGGGACTCGCTCCCTGGCGGCCCCGGCAGGTCCCTGGAGGGGGCGGGGGAGGGGCTGCACCGGCCCCGCAATTCCTTCCACGCCGGGCGGGGGTCGCCCATGGCCCCGGGGGGAGCGGGGCTTCGGGAGGCGGGAGAGGAGCCCGGCTTTGGGGGCTCGCGGGGGCGGGGCTCCTCGGGGGGCGGGGTCGGCCCGCCGAGCGCCTCTCGCGCAGAGGCACGTGGTCCCGTTGGGAGGCCCGGCCGGCGCGGTGCATGACGTCACTTCCCGTCGCCGGCGCGGAGGGGCCCGCGGAGGAGCCGGTTGGACGCGTGCAGCCTTGCCGGGCGGGCGGGCGGCCTCGGCAGGTGAGTCCGGGCGGGGGAGCCACGTGGCCGGGCGCGTGGGGGCGCCGTGGGGGGGGTGAAATCTCTGGCTCGCGACCCTCCGCTCCGCCCGCACCTCCGGTGGGCCAAGCCGGGTCCCGGTGGGAAGCGGCGGCACCGGGGGCGAAATGCGGGCTCCCCTTCGGGGGAGGGAGGCTCCCCCGGGAGCGCGTCTGCTGCCCCGGAGGCCGCTCCAGAGAAGGGGGAACCGCCCAGGGACCGAGCCCCTCTCTGCCCCCGGCAGGCCAGGCGAGAGCCCGGCCGGCAGTTCCGCGGGCGGGAAGGGCCGGAGGGGAAAGCGGGAGCCTCTCCATTCCCGCGGGGGAAGCCGCCTTTGCTGCCTTCGGGGCTGTCCCCCCTTGCCCTCCGCCCGTGCCGGAGCCCCTCCGTGGGACGGGACCGGCCAGCCGAGCCTCTCCCGCTTGGCCCGGCTCCTTTGCTCGGTTGGTTCCCTCCTGGCGAGGCTTGGGGGCCGGGAGTGGGTCCTGCCTTCCCTGGCAAGGGCTGGAGGCCTAGGGTGGAAGGACCTGCCCTGCCCGGCCGGAGGAGGAAAGGACCCCGCGGCCCCAGTGGGCTCCCTCTCCCCGCCGGTGGTTCAAGAGACGCGCCACCGCCGCTCGGCCTCGCTTCCTGTTCCTGGAGCTCTCACCTGGCCGTGACTTTGAGGACCGATTTATGAAACGGCCGTAATTTAGATATAACACGCGGGGTGTGATTCCATGAGTAAACCAACAGAAGATGCGCTTTATGTTCCTAAAAAGGAGAAGGCGGCTTTGGGGTTGGGGAGTTTTGAAAATCCCCCCCCCCAGGTGAAAGGGAGGTGGGCCCGATGCAATTCTTCTGCCCGTTTGTGGCTGGTTGAGGCTCTCGGGCAGTGGAAGCACCCTGAGTTTTAGACGGTCTTTGCTGGCCAGGCATTTGGGCAAACTGGCCTTTTGGAGCAACAGGGGAAGACGAGCCCTTGGTGGTGGTGATGGGGGGTGAAGTGGGAGGCAGGAATCCTCCTCAGAGGAAACCAACACCTTTGCTTCTTGTTCTTGAAAACCCGACATCCTCCGGGTCCTGCCAGGTCCTCCTTTCCCAACCATTTCCCTACCATGGATTCCTCAAGGAGGCAGAGCTTCTAACGTCCTGCCTTCATTGGAAAAGTTGGGATACATTCAGCGATGCCTGAAAAGTCACCTGTGTTGAACTGTATAACATGGTCCGAATATCAGCACAGGAAATGTTTAATGACATTGTGCATTATGTCATAAATTCCTTTATGATAAATGTCCTAAAATGCTCTTTTAAAATTGCCAAATTTCAATTCCACGGGAAGCATGCATCCTGGGCTTTGGGTGCATTCTCTAAGTTAGCCCATTTGAGGTATCTTGGTTCAAAATGTTTTGCCAAGTTAAAGGTTTGAACTCAGCAGGCGCAACATGGGCTTTCTAAGATTTTTATGAGTGTATAGATATAAAGCAGCTTAATTCCAACCACTGCATCTAGTTTTGTATTTGATGGATACCCTACCAAGAGAAACCTCTACCATCTGTTGATTTCATGTCATTGTTCATCCAAGAACAAGGAGGATTAACACATCTTTTTAAATTACTCTGAATTTCTTTACACAAAAATGCCTGTGTTATATCCTTCCAAAAATCTTTATTGTGGATATCTTACTTTTTATAATACTCTATATATCCCATTCAGGAGAATAAAAAAAAGCACAAAATAATGAAAATTTGCCCTGTTCTTGTGACATAAGGCAGCATTTTCTTACAAAGCCCATGTTGCGTCTGCTGAGTTCAATCCATTCAGAAAATAAAACTTTTTTAACAGCTATTTTGGGGGAGGGGGTTGGCTCTGAAAAGGGCAATGAAATTTGAGATTGGTTGTTTTCATCAATTTTTATTCCTTCTTTGTTTAATATGGCACTAAAAATTTCAGAACTTTTAAAAAAGAAAATAGAGAACTAAAACCCAGCCAAAAAAATCAGAAAGGCTTGTGTGTGTTACTTACATTACATAGACAGTCTTAAGGAGAGAGGCCCCATGGTTGAAGTTACATTTTCAATATTCCCAGAATTTGATTAGAAGAGACAGCAGTAATCTTGGTCAATACAGGCACTAATAAAGGGCCAGATTTGAAACAAAAAACCTGTCCTTTAATAGCAGGATTCATTAAAGTTCATTGACTGTTGCTTTAGTCAGAACTCCGATCATTGGGGATTTCATTTCTGACTCAGGCCTAGAGTCGAGTCTGGCAGCCAGTTAAAATTGTTAACATTGAACTTCCAGGTTGGACCTGAATTATACCTTGTGCTGGTGATGCAAATCCTTATCTGAACTGGGATGTAGGTCAGAATGTCTTGACACAGCAGATCTGCTCTCCACACCTGCCATATTACGAAAGAATGTACCACGCCGCCTGGGCATATCATCCAGAGGGAGCTCGATAGCCCTCCTCTCAGGCGTACATTGTACCTTAGCTGTGATGTAAGGCTTTGCTTGTCTGATTTGTTAGCATAAGGTACTGTTGGCCTTAAGTCTCACTGTCCAAATGAAATACACTTTTTTACAGACAGCAAAACCCATAATTCTGAAAGAATGCATTTTTCAGCAATGTAAATATTGCTTTAGTTTGATGGATGGTAGATACAATGGTCTTCCTTAAGCCTAAACTTTGAAACAAAAGCTTACATTATGCTGCAAATCCCAAGATGGGAAATGATAAAAGAGAGAGCTTTGTTAAAAAGTTGCTGGTATACTTGTAAAATTTCCAGGTATTCATCCAGTGATGATGTCATGCAGATTTCCAAGTGGCGTCAAGGGGGCAGCTTGACTTGCCATTCAGCTGCAGAGTCCTTCTGGCCGCACAGAAACTCCTTGGAGGGCTGTCCGGCAGTGGGTGCTGAGAGGCAGGAGGAAAATCAGGGCCAGGACTTTCTTTTAAGGAAGGCAGCTGTTGCCTAGCCTCTGCCTTCTTGTCGCTTCACAGAGGATACCTCAGAAGAAGTGTGAGGGAGCCACGGTCCGCTTTTCAAGGGGAGGTGACCTTCCTGTCGGCCACTGAAGGAGGAGAAGCTTTAGATCTGCTGGGCAATGGCGCAGCCTCTTAGACCAGGGCATGAGGCCTGCCGGGAGCTGGGATAGCAGCGACATGGCCGGAGTCCTGATCTATCCTTCCCTTCACGGCAGTAGCTGCCTTGACTTGATGGGGAGTTTCCTGGTGTGGTTTTTCTTTATTTGTTTTGTGGGAGAATGAAAGCATCATCCTTCTCATCTAGGCCGGCAGCATTTTCAGTTTTTCTTTGAGCTGAGCCCAAAGCTGGCAGCTGGCGAGACGGTGGTCGTGGAGGAGGCCCTTGAACCGAGGGGAGGGGGATGTCTGATTTTGGAAGTCACGCAGTGGGGACAGGAGGGGGTGGCAGGGATGGGCGATGGTTCTCCCGATCTGGAGGGCTTCATCGCAGGGGTGGCTGGGGCTCCTCTAACAAAGCCTCCAGGAACAGGTCGCCTCAGAAAAGTTATCGCTCAGAAGATAGGAACAAGGACAGGCAGGGCGGTGGCCGCTGCATGACACAGTTCAGGTATTGTTTCAGCAAAACACACACTATTTTTAGGTGCCTCCAAGTAGCCCTTGCCAACTTCCTCTGAGATTTCATCTGGCCTCCCAACTCTCTGGTGAGCTGCGGGTCATATGGGCCACTCTGGGAGGCGCCTTTCTCGGAATGCGCCTGGGCGCTCCGGAGCTGCTGCCGCTGTTGTCCCGAGGCCGGCATGGCTGGGGAACAAAGCAGGGCCTTCCTGGAGCCGTTTCTGCTTTTCTCTCGGGGAGGGGGGGGGGGGAGAGGGAGGGAAGGCAGAGAGAGATTCCATGGATTCTGAGGGGAGCGGCTTCCCTGGTCCAGCGAGATCCTGGGCCTCTGGACTAATGAAGCATGGTGGCCCCTGGGGGTGCAGCTTCACCCTCTGTTCCAAAGAGGTGGAGCCCCAAAGAAAATGCACTGTGAATAGCCATTCTCTGCTTCAGAAACAGGTTGAACAAGCATCAAGTCATTCTGAAACCCAGGCAGATCCTGACTTCCACCTGAGGGTTGGTGTGAGGCCCACAGGATGACCCCCCAACACCTGTGTGCTCTAGAAAGGCCCATGAATCCCTTGGTGAAGGCGGCTCTTGTTCCTGCCCAGTATCCCTTCCCAGCCCCCTCAGAGGGCTGGCTTGCCCTGAAGACCTGGCTCTTCCCTCGGGCACTGAGGCAGCTGCCAGGATAGGCATTTCCATCCTGAAGCTGCTGGTGCTTGTTTGTGGTTTTGTCTTATTTTGGTTGGACGATGATGATTGAGTGTTGCTTTTCATGTCGTCAGTGGCTTAAGAGTCAGTGGCTCACTCACTAAGGGAGTGAGCTGCCATACAAAATGAGTGAGAGAGTGAGTGAATGAAGGATGACATCAGTGAAGGATGCGATCTGGTGGAATTCTGTGCATGCTTTTCCTTCTAGCACTTGTCACAGCTTTTCTCACCAGAAGACGGTTGGGCGGGGTCTCACCTCCTGTTTCTGGGGCAGGCAGCCCCCTTTGAACTGCACCTGGTCTTTAGGCACCTCTATTTCTTCCGGGTAGCAAGTGGTTCCGTGAACCAGGGAATATATTGGTGGGAAGCCTTTCAGGTTTGAGTCCTGAGCAGGGGTGTCTTCTGTGCCAGTGTTTCTCAACCTTGGTGACTTTAAGTCATGCGGACTTCAATTCCCAGACTTACCCAGCCAGCAAAGCTTTGAGTTGAAGTCCATCTGACATTAAAGTCGCCAAGGTTGAAAAAGATAACTCTTCGGTGCTCTTCAGCCTGCTAAGAGAGCAGATGAGAGATAACTTGGCTTTGCAGGGATGGCGAGGGGCCGTAGCCAGGTCTGCAGGCAGACTTCCCTGCTGATGGGGAGCAGGCAAGACCAGAGTTTGACGAGTCTGCCACACGTCCAGTCGAAGCCCAGTTCCCACCAATTCTCTGTCTGTGCTGCGGAAGTTAAAGGTGACCTTTCAAGCCAGCCTACTTTCCCTGAGAGGCCTGGCTTCAGGTGCAGCTGCCTATTGTCTTACGTTGGGTAAGCCAAGGCGAGTTGAAAGCCTGCAGATGGAGGTCTTCATAAAGATGCCCGGATGCAAAAGGGAGTGACCGGTGGAAGTCACTGGGAGAGAAGGAAACTGCCATGTGATTCATTGTGGCTAACAAAAGCAGGGGGGGAATCCCCCCCAAACACCCCACCTGCTGTGCCAAGGACAGTTCACACATCCTGCTTGCCCACCAGCTCTGACCCGGGGCTTGGGCAAGGCCGGCTCTCCAAGGGAGCGCAGGGCAGGCACAGCCAGGACGGAGAAGCCGGGGGGGAGGTGGAGACGGGATCCCTCTGGCAGCCAGGCTTTTCTGAGACCCTCCCTAAAGCCAGAAGATTAAAGAAGATGGGTGGATAAAGGGAGGGAGAGTTACAGCTCAGGCAAGAAACCCTGTCCCTTTCAGGCAAAGGCTTGTCCAGTCTCTTCCTAAACATTCCCAGGGTTGAAATTGAAGGGAATGCTCCAATGATGGGAGTTTTTAAGAAGAGTTTGAACAACCAAGGTAAAGGGAGTTGGACTAGAAGACCTCCAAGATCCCTTCCGCTACTCTGTAATTCTGTGAGTGAGCAGTGCTGGCGTTGAGCCCTCCCTCCCTTCTTGCTGTGTGTGCGTGTGGGCAGGTATGTCCTCTGTTGGATGCATTGCACCAGTCACGGGCCCAACCCTCCCGGGCAGCCTCCCAGTCCTGCAAGTGCCAGGTGCTTCTTTGTGGGCTGGGGGTGCCCTCCCTGCAAGATTGACTCCCCAGGGCAAGCAGGGACCGCCGGGCTGGAGTGCCAGAGCGTTGACGCCTCCTCCCCTGTTTTGGGGTCTCGTGCTCGCCCCAGCTCTGAGCACAAAGCCGCCCATTGTGGAAGCAAGGAAGGGTTTGGTCGGAGGCCTAATATCCTCTGTGCTTTTAGCCCTGCCGATAACATCAGGGCTCCTGTCCGGACGGCCCTCGGCCCCAAGCAGCCATTTGTGTGCTTTGAATAGAGAGCGCGGCTCCCTCTGCCTGGGGCTGCCGGCACATCCTCCGGCCCGGCCCCCCCATTCAAACCAGCCATTGTTGGGTTTCTTGGTGGTTGTGCTCCAAGGCGAGCTGTGCCAAGAGCTCTTTTGATAAAGGAGTTTAAGCACTTCGGAGACTTTGTTTTTTAAAGGCTCTGACCAAACAGTTCATTGGCAGGACTTCCTCTGAGATAGCAGGGCGGCTATTAAGGTCCGGCCGCAGCGATAAAAGCCGGCCAGGCAGCGGAGGGGATGGAGGGGAGCTGCGGCTGCTGCTGCTGGCGCTGAGGGAGTCTCGCGAACGGCTGGCTGGCTGTCCTTTCTGAGCCGGTGCCTTTCCAGGCTTTCATCCCTGGGGGTGAGTGAGGCGCCTGAGGCCCAGGAGATGATGGGTGCCTGGCAGCCTGACTGAAGCAGGAGCCAGAAGGGAGCAGGACAGAGAGGGGGCCAGCTAAGGTGGCTGGGGGGGGACTTCACCCACCAGGGTCTCCGTGGATCCTCTCAGCTTTGGCCTCTTGCCCTGCAGGAGAGGGAGGGGCGCCAAAGCTGCAGAAGGCGGGACTTGCTCTGGGTGGGGCTGGGGTGTGGGGCTCGCTTTCTGCTGAAGTTGCTCCTGCAAGGGCAAAACCATCTCGAGAACCAAGCTCAGCATTATTGAGTATAAAACAAATTCTGTGCCCGGTTATTGTTTCTTACGTCTTCCGATCTGGTTGGTGCCATTTGCCCTTTCGGAGGGGCAGAGTTGCTCTTCAACGGAACAGCACGTTAAGAGCCCCAACATCACCACCATCATCTATTATGATCGATCAGCCAGATGTTTAGAGGGGATATGGCCTTCTTATCCACTTCCTAGCTCTACACCCGGGCTTTGCTACGAAACTATGTGGCCGGGCTTAGTTTTTGGGGAGGAAAATAAGCGGGGGAAATTCTGCCTCTGCCTACCAGCATCCATCTGAATATTACCTGGTTAGCGTCCTGTCAGTGTGTGAGAGAATTGAGGGCTGTTTGGAAACTGAAACAGTATTTGCTGTGTGAGCAAGGAGACAGCAAGGAGCCTGGGCATGGCTTAGCTCAACTGTTCTGTACTAAAGCAGCTCTGAAACTGAACCTCTTCTCCTCTGCTTGTGTTTTGCATTTGGAAGAGATTTCTTTTCAAGTGAGGAGGGGGAGTAGAAGTCCTTAGCATCAGAGCATAATAACAACAACAACAACAATAACAATAATAATAGAGGAAATACTCTAAATGCTCTGATGGTCACGTTGAAAAATCCTTTCTTAATGAGCACTTAGAAGTCAAGAGGAACATACATGTCAAATTTCAAGTTTGAAGGCTTTATGGTTCTGGAGATTTCATGATGATGCATGAGATGTATTTTGCTTTTATATGTGTAGAAGAAGAAGATAGGAACCTGGGATGGTCAGGTGTTGTTCAATGGTATTAAAGGTATTGTCCCCAAAGGTAAGCCCTTGGGAGCCAAGCTGCTTTTTGCAATTGACTGACAGTGATTTTGCCAATGCCGCTGGTGTTCAAGAAGTGTCTTTCGATTGCACCCAAAGCTTCTATCATTACTATTGGCATGATCCTTGCTTTCTTGGACTACAGTCATTCCACTTCTATTTGCAGGTCTTTGTAAGCTGGATTTTCTTCAGTTTTTCTATCCTGTGTCTCCAGGTATTGCAACATCCATTATTCAGATTTTTTTAATCTGTCTTATCAAAAGTTGTAAAGTCTGGAATGTTCTGTGCCTGGTCTCTGTAGGTTTGCATTCGAAAGTCCCAGAGCGCTTTAGAGCTACTTTGTTTTCTATGACTTTCTCTACTTTATGACCCCACCAGTTCTTGCTTCCAGGCAAATGGTATTTCTTGAAGATCGTTGTTGCCATCTTGTCGTGCCGTTGCTTGTCGTCGGTTCTTGTGATCTTCTTGTAGCCGCTAATCCAGTGGTCCGCTATTTCTTCACCTTCTTTGCAGAGGCAACATTTGCTGTTTGTGGTGGTCTTGTCAGGCAGCAGAAGTAGCCTGCAGTACTGCACTCTAACCACTGCGCCAATGAGGCTCTTCCTCACTGTCCTTCAGATGTCTTCCAGTGCCCTTTTCGCTTCTTCAACTGTCCGATATACTTGCAATGTTCCCTGCCCATCTCTTTTCCTTGGGAGGTAGTGTCTGTCAACATTGCTGGGTGGATTCATTGTCATTATTTTTCTGATCTTCCTATCCAGAGCCTTCAGTTCTGCTTGAGTCCAGCTAACTAGTATGACTGGAATTTCCCAGGTGTTGATTGCCTTGATGCTATTTCCTCCTCTGAGTTTAGACCTTAAGATCCTTTTCACTCTCCCGATGCCTTCACTTCTAACCACCTTCTTGACTGCCCTGTGCTTGATGTTGTCGGTTTGAAGGCTGCCCAGGTATTTATAGGGACTGTCTTCATCCAGACTCTTGGTGCTATTTGCAGGGGCCTCTGGATTCCTTCAGCGTTATTGTCTTCCCCTGTTGAGGCTAAGCCTGGCACCTTCAGCCAGCCTACACTCCACGGCAGCATCTTCAATATAGTCTCTTACTCCTCCCAGAACAGGTAAGCACTGGGTGGACTCCCTCCCCCGCCCCCCAAGGAGACATTCTTAGATCTGCTCAGACGATAGCATGGATTCTGGAAGATGCTTTATTTTGGGGGCGCCAAATCCAAATGGCAGGCTTTTAACTTACTCGGGTCAGGTCCTAAGTTGGCTTTACTTGTATAGTAAAAAGTGGGTTTTCCCGGACGTTTTAAGAGCTGCTCAGCTTGAGGTGGCGTTTTCTCCCACCCAGTGACACCATCCGGGGCTGGGAAAAGAGCGGTTGCCTGGTGGCCTTGAAGGCCGGTTGTCCCTTGGGGGGCAGAGGCCGGCCTCTCTCTTCCGGGGGTCTCCTGCCAGTTTGAATCCCACGGTCTTATTCTGTCAGGGGGCACCAGTCCCACCTTTACTGTGAGGCTGCCCTCGGCCCCAATTCTCTACCGGCTGGCCCTGGAAGAAACGGGGAGGCCAAAGCTGGCTGCTGCTTTCTCAGAGGAGGCCTCCAAAGGCAGCCTAGGCCCCGGAGTAGAGCGGGGGCTCGTAACCCTCCTGCCTTTTGGAGGTCGTGCTGAGCTCCTGACCGCCAGCTGGGTACAGAAGGTGCTGGGCTAAATGGGTGTCCTCACAAGGACAACAGTGCGGCCAGGCCAGGAAAGCCCACTGGAGGCGGGAATCACAGGCCAAGCTTTGGAAGTTTAAAAGGCCTCCTTCTCTCTCCTGTGCAGAAGGAAGCCCCTTGCTGCCTCCCCCTTTGTCTCGGATGGTGAAACCTCTGGGTGTATCGCTCGTAGCCCAGCCCTGTGGGCCCTCCCTGTTCCCTGCAATCGGAGTGAAGTCCAAACCTTCTGGACTCCACCGGCAAAAAACCCCTCCCCCCCTTAACCTGGATTGATTTGGATTTATCAAAAGGTTTTAAAGTAAAAACTGGAGGGGGGGAGGGAAAGCAGTTCGTAGGGGCTGACCACGAAGCAGATCGGCTGAGTGGTAAGAAAGAAGGGGAACTCAAGACACCCAACAGGAGGGGGAGGAAGCATACACAGGGTCAGTCCAAAGGCCCTCAGATGCCCTGTATCCACTAACCCTGAAAGTATGAGGAACCGACTTTGGGAAAACGTGAAGTCCGGGCACATCGCTGCCATTACTGAGACTTGGGATGAAACACAGGACTGGAATGTGCAGCTAGAAAGATTTAAATTGTTCAAAGGAAACAGACCTAACCAAGGAGGAGGCAGAGGAGCACTACAGGTAAGAAATAACTACACCTCTACAGAAATTACACTTCTGGAAAAAAAAATAGATGAAAACCTTCTTGAATACATTTGGATTGACATCATCAAAGGAAAAAAAATGACTTTGTCATGTGTGTATACTACAGGCAACCCAACTAGAGGAAATAGATGAACTTTTTATAATCTGTTAATTAAAGTGAGCAGGAAACGCACTACAGTAATAATGGGAACTTTATAACCACTATCAACTGGGGGGGAAGTTTGCACCGTGTGGGAGATCAAACAAATTCCTGATGAACCTAGCTGACAACTTAGTCTCCCAAAAAGGCAAAGAAGATGACTAGAAGGCCAGTTATACTGGGCTTAATTCTTATTAACAGAGATAAAATGCTAGATGGACTTGAAGCTGTGGGTGCAGATGGGGTGAGTGACCATGTCATATTGGAATTGAATATAATGCAGACACGAGTAATGGAACAAAAACGAGTGTCTTAGACTTTAAGAGGGTTGATTCCAACAAACGCAACGCAGCAGAACAGAAGAGAATGGACGATGGCCATTTCAGGGAGAAGGCAGAACTGCCTAATTCATCCTTCGTATTTGTCTTTAGACAAAAGGGAGAGGGGGAAACCAGGCCAACCTATCAAAAGCAGTACCATAAAAGACAGAATGGGATTGCAGGCCAAAATAAGCAAGAGAAACCAAAGGCACAGGTATAGAATAGGTGGCGCCTGGCTCAACTGTAGCAACTGTTGGAGGGATCTTGGAGTCCTGGTGAGCAATCCCTTGAGGGTGAGCCAGCCGTGTGCGGCTGCTGCCAGAAAAGCCAACACAGTTCTAGGCTGCATCAACAGAGGGATAATATCAAGATCAGGGAAACCGACAGTGCTGCTTTATGCTGCTTTGGGGAGGGCACACCTGGAATACTGCATCCTGCAATCAGCACAACACAAGGAAGAGGTTGAGGTTCTAGAAAGAGTGCAGAGGAGAGCAAGCAGCAAAGAGGCTTCGAGGGCTGGGGGTTGAAGTGTATGATGAACTGGTAGGTTTAGCCTGTTGAAGGGTGCTGGAGGGGCTGCCCCAGGGAAGAAGGCTTCCATCTCTTCTTCAAAGCCCCTGGCGGCAGGACTTGAAATGGCAGGTGGAGGAAGGGCATCAAGGAGAGGCGCAACCTAGAACTAAGGAGATATTTCCTGGCAGAACGATGAGGCGGTGGAATGGCTTCCCTCCAGAGTGGTGCATGCTCCGTCAGTGGAGGTTTTCAAGAGGAGACTGGGCAGCCATTGGACCAGGGCAGTATAGGGTCTCTTGCCATGGGCAGGGCCCCTTCCAACGCTTGCTATTCTCTATCTGCCTTCTGGAAGAAATGCTCCTTTTCCTCCAAGAGGCTTGGAAACGAGGTGGAACCCTTTGGCAGGGAGAGGAGAGAGCCAAGGTCCACTCAGGAGCCCTGATAGAGGAAAACCATCGCAACTCTGCCCTCTCCCAAGGCGGAGAAAGCCCAGGCCCAGGCCTTCCTCCTGCACACGGGGAGATCCCGCCCCCTGTTACCAAACCAAACCTCTGCGGGAGGCTTCAGGGTGTCGTTGGCAATATTACCTTGTTTCCTGGTACAGGGAATCCAGGGTGGCGAAAGAACGGGGTAAACATACCTGCAACCCTCCCCTCGGAAACAGAAACTGGTGGGGGGGCATTTAAGGGGCAGAGGAAATGCCCGGGGGAGGAGGAGGAGTGGCCAGGTGGAGCTGTTGCCTTCCATGGTGGACAGGTTTGGTTTCTGTTGACTTCAGGAGGCCCTGACTTCTTGAACAACAGGATTTAGACACGGATAATCCTCCACTGAAGCCGAATTTCCATTGCTGGGCGAGTTTTGCCTCCATTTCATGATCTCTCTTTGCCACGATTCCAGTGAACCCTTGCAGCTGTTAAGTGAAACATAGGGCTGTTAAGTGAATCCGGCATTGACTTCGCTTGTTGGAAGCCTGCTGGGAAGCCAGCCGTGTGTGTGTGTGTGATCCCAGGGCGCTGTGGCTGCCCTACAGCCAAGTGTCCAAACACTGATCCCGTCACCGCGGAGAAGCTGTGGCGGTCGTAAGCGTGAAAACCGGTTATAAGTCTCTCTTTTCAGTGCCATTGTAACTTCGGAGGGTCCCTAGACAAGTGGAGGTTTACCTGAACTATCTTTTGTATCTGAAGGGTGACGGGGAGCAAGACCCTTGTCTGCTTTTAAGAGCCTCATAGTTGAGTTTAGCTCAGGAATTTCTTCCGGGCTGTTGCCACAGAGCTGGTTTCCCCCCACTTCGTTCCCCCCAACCCCCGAGGCTGAAGGCTTGTTTCTTAGCAAATGTGCTTTACAACAGCGTTTCCCAACCTTGGCTGGGCATGGCTGGCTGGGAATTCTGGGAGTTGAAGTCCAGAGCTCTTAAGGCGGCCCAGGCCTACAAGCCCTTGTTTGAAAACCGCTTTCCTTTTCTCTCCCCATCCAAGGGTTCCTGGGACTGAGCTAAGAATCCAGCATCATGGAAAATGAAGAAAACGTGCTCCAGGAAGGCGAAGAAGAGGAGCTGGTAATTCCTTCATTTCATTTCATTTATTAGTTTTCTATACTGCCCCTCTCCCTTCCGGTACTTGGGGCGGTGTACAGCCAAAATTTTTTAAAAAATGAAATAAATACAATATTTAAAAAACAATTAAAAAGATTAAATATAATGGCTCCATATAAAATTAAATCAAGGATATAAAAGATTAAAACCCATTAAAACCAAATTAACTCTATAAAACCCTAGGCCAGACCGGCTTGATGAAATAAGTATGTTTTCAACCTGATCTCTCTCCCTCCTCTGCCCCCCTGCCCACTGCATGGCATTACGCACACGCAGCTGCAGAGATAGTTGAGCAGAGATTGAAGGTTTCCTACAGCTATTCTGAGCTGAGCCTTGGTCAATGTTGACCAAGGTCTTATCCACCTTCAACGTGCCATCAGCTGTGGAAGTTCCCTGGGCAGCTTGGGTCAATCTCTCCCTCTCTCTCTCTCTGTCTGTCTCTCTCGGTTTCTCTTCCTCCTCCCCTCCCCCCCCCCCCCACCCCCACCGAAAAGGCAGCTCTCGAAGGGAACCCTGGGAGAAAGTGCCGAGGCGGCCTGGTCCCCCTCCTTTCCGCAGGGCAGCTCTTCAGAGACAGTGGAGGTGGGGCAAAGTCGCCTTAACTTTTGGGCAACTTTTGATCCCCTGTTGGAGGGGATCCTGCCTGGAAGCCCCACTTGCAGAACACTCCGACCAGCCCCTTGGCCAGCTGAGGCTGCCACGGAGACAGGCGTCCGGCTGAACATCGGTTTAGGGGGGCCAGACGCCTGTCCCTAGGGCAGCTCCATCCTCCTAGGCAAGGAGCATCGTAGAACCAGCCGCTCCAGCTCGTTTCCAAAGCAGCGACCTTGGAGGGGTGTTGCATGGCAGGCTGACCCCGGAAAGGAGGAGGGGGCACCGGGGGTGAGGGTGGAGGGGGGGTGGGGTGGCCTTTTGGAGCCCCAAGGCAGTTCCTGGCCGCCTTCCCAGAGATGCCTGATGCAGACCTTTTCATTGCCACTTCTGGCTGCTCTGAGTTTCCGTAGCAGAACCAGATCCTGGGCTCCTGTAGAGTTCAGTCCTCCCTTGGCTTGTATCTAAGGGACAGAATCTTGGCAGTCTGAAGCTGTAACCCAGGATCTGGCTCTTCCTGTCCATTAGATGCAAGCCAAGGGAGGATTGAGCTCTACAGGATCCCAGAATCTGGTTCTTTCTAAGCCACTCCGTCTATCGGGAGAGCTTGTAGGGGGTCCCGACCCCTGAACTTCATTCCTCCCACCCCCTCCGTCCAGCTTGGGACGCAGCCAAGCCTTCCTTCCCCCTCTGCTGCTGCTGCTGCAGGTGCCCACTCCATCAGCTGCCGGCCACCTTCCTTGCTGCTGCCCCCACGGGGTGAGAGGCCAGGCCTTCTTGTGCGTGGCCCAGGGCTGCCGCTTTGGGATGCTGCTAAGGCTCGTCCTACACAGCCCTCTCCTTGTAGCCCCGTCGAAGGTGGCCGTGCCCCACAGATCCAAAGGGCCGTTGTTAGGCAACCCTTTGCAGACCGCTTTGTCCTGTGGACGCTCTTAAACTCAGCCCCCTTCAGCTAGGCCCCTCTTTTGGCAGGTTGGGTGGGGGGGGAGATGGAGTCTGCTTGGGCCTCTCGCCTTGCTTTTTCCCTGCTCTGCTGATGCCAAAATGGTGGGGTGTTTTTTTGGGGGGTGGGCAGTAAGAATGAAAATGGCGTTATAAAATGAGAAAAGTTGTTTAGTAAAAATAATATTAAAAATAAAAAAGGGCCACTAAAGCCCTTTGGGCTGGTGGCATCCGGTCCAGGAGCAGCTGTGAGCTGCCCCCAGCTAGGCTGCCGGGAGGGGGAGGGGGCGTGCTCTCCCCGCCCCCCCTTCCCAGGTGCCCTGCTGGGCTCAGCCTGCTCTCTTTCCATGCAGAAGATCTACGGGTACAACTTTTGCCGGTGGAAGTTGGCCTTTGTGGCCGGAGGGGTGTTGTGCTCGGGCGGCCTCCTCCTCCTCCTCCTCTACTGGATGCCGGAGTGGCGAGTGAAGGCCACCTGTCAAGTGGCTTCGCTGAGACATTGCCAAGTGGTCCTGCTGAGAACGACCGTAAGCCTGGGCCCCGGGCGGCTGTGGCGGGTGGGCTCAGGTTCTGCTCCTCTGGATTCCAGAGCGCTCCTTGACGCCGGCTGGGTTGCCCCTCGGGCCTTCTGCTTCGTCTTTCATCCCTTCATCCGCCTTTGGAAGATGTCTGTCGTTTTCCTGGCTGAAATGTTGTCAGCATAGGGCAAAACAATAAGAAAAAGCAGGAAACATAAAAGAAAAGGTTAGACAACGTGCTAGCACCTAAAACTGGGTTAGCAAAAGGCCACGTAAGCTAAGAACAGCGCCATGCTCCACATGCTGCTAAGGCAGCGGCTGGGCTCCCACCCCGTCAAAGAGCCTTTGAGCCACAAGGGAAGCAAGAGATTCAGCAGGAAGGAGAAGGAGCCGTTGCCTTTCTATGGCTCTGGAAAGCGGCCGCCATTTTGCATGTCGAGTGACAGGAGGGTTGTGGAGAGGAAATGTGGCCAGGAGGATAACTTGAAGCTCAGGAGCTCAGCAAATACCCAGAGGGAGAGAATTCAGCCACAGTGGGGAAGACAAGAGGGTGAACTTTGGCACATCGGGGGACGTTCTGAGGCCAGGGGGGATCCACTGGCCCCTAGGAAAGGCTCCCTGGGCTGGCCTCTGCCTCCCCCCGACTGCCGCCTGTCCTGGGTGTCCCCCCTTTGCCGCCTTGGCCCCAGAGAATCTGCTCTGCATGGCCAGGTGGCTCTGAGGGCAAGAAGGGTGGCCCAAGCAGGTCTCGGAGCAGAGCCGGCAGCTGGACCCGCTTGGTCTCCTGTGATTCCAGGAGCCGAAATAGAAGTCCGTTCTGCCTTTTTTCCTTCCTCCGAAGGACGAATTCCAGAGCTGGTTCTGCGCCAGGGTCCGGCGGGCCTTCTCCCTGGGCCCCCACCCCTTACAGACCCCGAAAGAGCTGGCCTCGGAGAAGGTGGCCAACGGCTCCAGCACTCCCCTGTGCATTCCTCCCTCGGAAGAGAGTGGCGGGGGCAGCAGCTGCGCCTTGAACGGCCTCTCTCAGGCCCCACAGCTCCTCCAGGTACCCAGCATGGCCGGAGCAGCCTGGTGAGGCCCCGTGGCATGAGAGAAGCTTCCGGAAGGCTTCCTCTGTGGGAAACGGGGAGAAAAGGGAAGGGGCGCTTGGCTCTCCTGCGGGTAAAGTGACCCAGAGGAGGGGGGCGAGGGGGCCGGCAGGCGGGCGTGGGTGGAGGCGTATAACACTGCCACCAATCCTCCGCCTGGCTGGCTGAGTCTCCCCCTGAAGCAGCCACCTGGCCTGTGTTTCTTGCCTTCCAGCTGCGCTATTTCACCCACCACAGTGTGAAGTACTTCTGGGACGACGTGGTGCAGAACTTCACTTCCATAAAGTGAGAGGCGGACGGGGAGAGAGGGGGAGCGATGGACGCCCTGGCGGCACGAGGGCTTCTCCCACCGACCCACCTGGGCCGGCCTTTCCCACAACCCTCCTCTCCGTTTCCTGCAGGGGTTTGGATGACTCCACGACCTGCGCTTCCATCCACCGGGAACACAGCACGGGGCTGACGAAGGAGATGCAGGACTACAGGTGAGCCACTGCAAGGAAGACGGGGTTCGGGGGAGGGCTCCCCCTCAGCACCAGCTGCTGCTTCCCCAGTATCGCTTCCCTCTCCCCACTCAGCTTCCACGTCCACCTGGCCATCCGGAGAGGGCCCAGGAACCCCTGCAGGACCCACAGCCTCCCTGCTCTCCCCTCCTTCCCATCTGCCAGCTCTTCCTCCTCCTGGCTGGCCCTCAGAGTGCTGGGTGGCTAAATTTGTGCACTTTCCTTTTCCCCCCCTCTTTTGGATGCAGGAAGATTTTCTATGGACTGAATGAAATCGCGGTCAAAGTGCCTTCCATTTTTAAACTCTTGATTAAAGAGGTGAGTCTTTTGCTGTGGAAGGAGGGCTGGGAACAGCTACTCTTGGCTGTCTGAGTCTTGAGAAAGATTTATGGCGCAGGGGGAGGGGGGAGACTAGCAATCTCCCAGCTCCCCCCTCCCTCCCAGGCTTTTGCCTCTGTGGGTTTCTGTGAGAATCAATTGACTTTATCTCATAAAGCAGACTGCCTGTCTTGGGTTGGGTTGTGCACAAGAACACTCCAAAATCTGTGTTGGGGCATCTCTTCCTGGGCCGGCCTGTTTTTAACCTACTACATATCTAAAAATGTTTCTGCTCACTAACCAGAATCTGGTTGTTCTGCTTCCAGGATCCTGGGATGGGAAGAGGCCAGGCAAGGAGAGAAGGGTTGGGGGAGCAGGACTGGGCCATCACCCCGAGTAAACTCTTTGCAGGTTGTGTAGTGCAGGAGTGCCCAACCGTTAAGACCTGCGGACATCAACTCCCAGAATTCCCCAGCCGGCTCTGTTGGCTGGAGAATTCTGGGAGTGGAAGTCCACAGTTGAGAAAGTCCAGAAATATTTCACAAGATGAGTTCTCCACTCCTCTACTTGTTGCAGAATACCTTATGCCACCAGACTCGAAATTCTAGACCTAGAAAACCTAGAACTACGCCGCCTTTGATCCGATCTAAGTATAGTATATAAAAATCATACATTGCAATGTCCAATGAATACTTGTCAATGAATACCTGTCAATGAATACTTCAGCTTCAACCATAACAACACAAGAGCAAACAATTTATTTATTTATTTATTTATCGTATTTTTATACCGCTCCCTCTCCCAAAAGGGACTCGGGGCGGTGTACAGTCTAAACATATAAAGATACAGTCAACAGCAATTAATTCAGAATTGAAATAAATAGATGAAAATAGGATAAATGAGTAAAAATAAGTAAGTAAATGACTGAGTCCCGTCAAATAGAATTAAAAGTCTTATTAGAATTTAAAATTTAAAAATCTCAGAAAACCCTTAATTGGCTAGGCCGGCCTGCTTAAAAAGTAAGGTCTTGATAGATACAAACTCAAGGTTAACCGCACCAAACTTGATTGCAGGAAATACGACTTCAGCCACAGAGTGGTCAATGTCTGGAATACTCTACCTGACTCTGTAGTTTCTTCCCCAAACCTCAAAAACTTTAACTTTAGACTGTCTACTATGGACCTCCCCACTTTCCTAAGAGGTTTGTAGGGGGCGTGCATAAGCGCACCAATGTGCCTACTGTCCCTGTACTATTTATTTTTATTTTTTTTATTTTTCTTATATGTATTCATGTATTCATAACTATGTTTTTATTTATACCTATTATCTTGTAAGCAACTGACAAAAATAAAATAAATAAAAAATAAAATAAAATAAAAAAACTCTTAGTTGCCAAGATTTGACAGCCTTGCTATAAGGACAAGTAGTGCCCAGCCTTGGTCATTTTTAAGAAGTGTGGACTTCAATTCCCCAGCCACCATGCATCACTGCTGCAGTGCCTAATTTCTCTTTGTTTTTATTGAATGAATTAAAAACAAAATCAAAAGACAAGGAAAAACAACTATAAAGAAAAAAGTAAATGAAATTAAAAATCAAAACCAGAATATATATGCACAAGGGCATTTCAGTAAAGGTTGTCTGCCTTTCCTTACAATCATCTATAGCTAATCTATTTCAATAACTGATTCAGTCCTAAATTGCTAATAACATCAACTCTGCAAGCTATTGACTAGCTGAGACCCTATATTTATCTTTCCCGTGCTGGAGAATATTTAAGTAGGACATGCAGAATCCAATTTATTTGTTCAGATGCCAGTTTTCACACAATAAGAATATAACTCAAAAGGATCTAATATTAAATCTTGTCTCAAATCTTTTTGGGACCAGAGCATTAAAGTGAAACATTAATCTCACTGTGCCTTCAGCATGTTGTGAGCCAGCTAGAGTTGCCCTTACGATTCAGGCAGCGCATGGGGTTTAATTAAATGGGTACTTTACTCAAGCCTTTTCTACATAACCAGAATGGATTCCAATAAGTCTGAAATATATAGAGGGCCCCCAAGAAGAGTTTCCACCAAGGAGAGTCGGCCACAATTTGGTGCTATAAGATATTCAGAAGGCCTAATTCAAGATGTGGAAAACCAAATTCTCCCCTCTAGTGGACATCTGCGAGTATTTAAAAGAGAGTCCTCCACAACCGTTTGTGAAATGTTGGAGTAAACGTTAGAAAATACCTTATAGATCTCTCTCTGTCTCTCTCTGTCTATAGATAGATAGATAGATAGATAGATAGATAGATAGATAGATAGATAGATAGATAGATAGATAGATAGATAGATAGATAGATAGATAGATTGATAGATGATAGATAGATAGATAGATAGATAGATAGATAGATAGATAGATAGATAGATAGATAGATAGATAGATGATAGATAGAGTATCACGCATCCCTGCACTGAGGATGGGCAGTTTGACCCAACCGTTTCAATAATGGAGAGTTCCCTGTTACCTGATTCCTGTGACTTGTAATAAAACCAGCCTGACCAATGAAAGCAGCCGCTTCTGCCCTCGGTTTGCGACAAGGGCAGCCTCCCACGTCCATCTAAAGGCACCTTCCTTCCTTCCTTCCTTCCTTCCTTCCTTCCTTCCTTCCTTCCTTCCTTCCTTCCTTCCTTCCTTCCTTCCTTCCTTCCTTCCTTCCTTGTTATGTGTCCCAGGAGACCAATTGCTGCTCTGAGTTGATGTTTTATGCCAGAAAGTGGGGGAGAGGGGGGTGTTGGCTTTTCCCCAGAGAGCCTGGGGCTGGTCCTCCAGAGCAGGACTGGGAGCTGAGCAGGAGTGGTGAGCAGAGCCGCTTTCTTGGGGTTTCCCTGGGCTCTTCTGCGTGCTGAGCCTCCTTTCCCTGTTCTCTCTGGCAGATCAGGAGGACTCTGAACATTAACCCTGAGTAGGGAATTCCGCCTTCGGACAACCAGGAGAAGGAGGAGAGGGTGCAACCTAAGGCTGGTTTTTCTTTTTCTCCACCCCCACCCCCCACCCCCTGCAGGTCCTCAATCCCTTCTACATTTTCCAGCTCTTCAGTGTGATCCTCTGGTGCACGGATGAATATTACTACTATGCAATCGCCATCGTGATCATGTCTCTGATCTCCATCGCCAGCTCTCTGTACAACATCCGGAAGGTGGGGGCTTGGGGGGGGCGAGGCAGGCAGGCTTGGATTCTTCTTCCGCTGCTGCTGTGCACGCTCGGCTGGCTGGGGTTGGTGCAAGGGGCCAGGTGTGGGTTGCTTTTAACTGATCGAGTGAGTTGCAGGAATCCAGCCAGCTCAGACAGCTTAGGACCCAGGTCCAGAGCAAACACTGGCCAAGCTAAGGGTTGTGTTAGTGTGCAGATGGAAGCTTTGCGTTGGGTTGTCCTGCCCTCAACTGTGGCTCTGTCTGGGCTTGGATGGGGTCCTTCCTTGGCCTTTCTTGGTTTGCCTGAGAGAGGTCCCAGGCCCTGCCATTGTCCGGTCACCTGCTTCGGGCTGACCAGAGAGATTTCAAAGGCGATAACTATGGTGCTTAAACACTTATGAACCGTTTTGAATGTTCAACATTTCTGCATAAATGAGTCAGAAACAAATATGCATTGTTCTGGATCACTTTCTTCAATGAATAGATTAACAAGTTGAATATTTTTGACTCACTGGATTCACTTGATCTGGTTTTTGGACTTGTGTGGAGAAGAGAGCACAGGTCCTATTCATGCAGAAGTGATGAAAACTCAGAAGGGGTCACAGACGTTTCAGCACCACTTCAGCTCTGGAGACAGAAAGTGCCGGTTGCAGTGGACGGCGGTGGCTGTGACCTGTGTAGGTCAGCCCCATTATCCGCCCCCGCAGCGAATCAGGCAGAAGGAGCGTGCTGGACCCCTAGGGGACCTTCAGGAACCCCCGGAAGTAGCTGATGAGGGAGCCTGGAGCACTTGTCCTCAAGGATTACTCTTAGTTCACAACAACCAATCAAACAAATTGCCATAAGGTCAATAAGCGATTATGGAGAAAGATAGATGGCGAGCAGGACGAAGCCAAAAGCCTTGGCAACGGCCATGAGCCAATTCCTCACCCCTCTTTTGAACCAAGTGGGGGGGAGGGCATTGAGGGGAGTCCCATTCCAGGGGACAGGCACTGCTGTAGAGAATTAATTAAATATTGGTTTCAGAATGTCTCCTCTAATGCCCTCCCCCCAATTGTCTGGTGCCTCAAGATGTTGCCTGGGGTCTTGGAACTGGTGCCACATTCTGCTGTGGGGCTGCAGGTGTGGCCTCTCGAGCGAAGCCCAAGGGAGTTTTCTATGCTCCGAAGGGGGGAGGGGGGAGCATCTCTTGAAAGACAGGCCAGGATTACAGTTTCCATGGACTCCTCAGTTCACCCCTGAATTTGGGTTTCGGGAGCAAAGTGGTTTGGTCCGTCAGCTGCTTTGGCCGTTCCTGGAGGCCTCGGCCGGCTGGACCAGGGGACGTGGGGGTGCTCTGCTCAGGCCGAACAGAACCCCTCCTGGGAAGCCTCCCAGCTCTGCTGGGCATTCCAGAAGGGGCAGGCAGGCTGGACCCTCAGAAAGCTGGGGGCCAGTTCATAAAGAGTGCAAGGCGCCCCAGGAAAGGCCTTCCAGCTATGTGGGCCTCGTCTGCCTCCGTGGGACCTGTGGCTCCAAGAGAGGGCGATGCCACCCAGGGCAGGCCGGCCGGCCAATGGGAGCTGCTCCCCCTTTGGCTTGTGGGGTGGCTGGGATTGCTCGGTCAGGCTTGGGGGCTCTGGCTAGCAACGTTTCCCTCTCCTCCCTTCAGCAATACACGATGCTACACGACATGGTGGCAGCTCACAGCATCATCCGGGTCTCCATCAGCAGAGCCAGCCATGGTAGGATGGGGCGGGGCAGCTTAGCTGGCAGAAAGGGCGAGGCCGAGGAGGGCATCTTTGGGGGCTCCTGCTTAAGCTTCTCCTGAGATGCAAGTTGCTGGGGGAGTGGGGGAGCTCCCCAAAGCAGCAGACGGACGCTTCAGAATTGGGTCTGATCTCGGGGCGCAGGGCCAGTCCTTGGCTTCTTGCAGCCAAGTGTGTGCCGGGCTGGCTTCTCCCTCGAGGGACAGTGGCCCTTCCAGGGTGGGGGTCCCTCCCGGAGTCTTTGCCAGGCTGGGCGTTGCCCATTTTTAACCCTCTCGTGCCCTTCAGGTGTGGAGGAGGTTCTGTCCACAGACCTGGTGCCCGGGGACGTCATTGTGGTCCCGCTTCGGGGAATGATCATGCCCTGTGACGCAGTGCTTCTCAGCGGCACCTGCATCGTCAATGAAAGCATGTTGACGGGTGAGTCGGAGGGGCGCCTGCCCCGTGCCGGGAGCCGGGCCCCAACACCGCGGGGGGCCTGGGCAGTGAGCGAGCCCTGCTTCCCTCCTCAGGGGAGAGCGTTCCCGTCACCAAGACCAACCTGCCCAACCCCTCCAAGGACTGCCAGGCCCTGGGAGAGGAGGAGGTCTACGACCCAGACGGGCACCGGAGGCACACCCTCTTCTGTGGCACGACGGTCATCCAGACCCGCTTCTACACTGGGGAGCTGGTCAAGGCCGTGGTGGTCAGAACAGGTAGGGCAGCGCTGGGCGGCCCCCTTGATTCAGGGGCATCTTTGGGGGAGGCTGCTTCCCATCCCTCCCCCCCTCGCAGCTGCAATTCCCCAGAACAGGGCTGGGAGGGACCTCGGGGGTCTTCTAGTCCAGCCCCCTGCTCAAGCAGGAGACCCTCCACCATCCCAGACAAGGGGCCGCCCAGTCTCTGCTTAAAAGCCTCCCGTGAGGGAGCAGCCACGACTTCTGGAGGGAAGCCCTTCCCTGGTTGACTGCCCTCCTCCTCCCTGCTAGGAAGCTTCCCCTCCATTCCATTCCAGGCTGCTTCTCTCCTAGATCGGTTTCCATCCACTGTTTCTTGTCCTGCCTTCAGGGGCTTTGGCGCATAAGTTGACCCCCCTTCTCTGGGGCAGCCCCTCAAACCCTGCAATGCTGCTGTCGTGGCCCTCCTGGTCCTTCTAGCCCAGCCCAAGTCCTGCAGCTACTCTTCGTGTTGTAGACTGCAGGCCTTGGACTGTCTTAGTGGCTCTTCTCTCCCCTCTTTCCAGACTCTCAACGTGTTTTTTTGTAATATGACCAAAACCGGACGCAGCATTCCAGCTGTGCTTTTATTAAGGCCTTATAAAGTGGTGCTAAGTAATACTTCAGCTGATTTTGATCCTGGGCCTCTGCTTATCACAACCCAGGATCGCATTGGCTGCCCACGGCTGGCTCATGTTTAAGGGGCCGTCCCCTTAGTGGGCTCCCAGGTCCCTCTGACAGTTCCCGTTCCTGAGGCAGGCTTCGCCCCGCCTGTCCTTTGGCTTTCCCTGCCCAGGCGGGTGCGCGAAGCCTTGCTTTTCTCCACCCTGAATTTCATGTGGCTGGATGGTCTGTCAGGATCCTTTGGGGCCCTGAGCTTGTCTTCTGGGGTATCGGCTCTTGCTTCCAGCCTGGGCTCCCTCGGCCCCATCCACTGCTTGCCCCCCAGCAAGACTCCCTGGAGTGGCTGCCTCTTTGGGGCCAGGGCCTTCTTGGCCACAGACTTCACCCTGGAGGTCTTTGTTACCCCAATTCTTCCTCCTTTGCCCAGGACTCTTCCCCCACTGGAGGGAGCTGCCCTGGGTTACCAGCTTCAGCTGCCCGCCTGGGGCTCTGGCTCTTCTAGGTGGGCGGCAGCCTCCAGGCCCCCTGGCAGCTTTCTGACCCCCACCTCCTCCTGCCCTTTGGGGATCCCGCAGGCTTCAGCACTTCCAAGGGGCAGCTGGTGCGCTCCATCCTGTACCCAAAGCCCACCGACTTCCAGCTCTACCGCGAGGCCTACCTCTTCCTGCTCTGCCTGGTGGGTGTGGCGGGCATCGGCTTCCTCTACACCATCATCATCAGCATCCTCCACCAGGTGGGGAGCCAGGGCTGGGGGGTGGCCGGCCGGGTCTCCCTTAAGGCCCCTGGATGGCACCTCCTGGGCCAGGCTTGGCTGCCGCTGCCGCTCTCCCCAGCTCCGGCAGGGAGGTTGATGCCCAGCACCCCCTCCAGGTCCCTGCCCACACCATCATCATCGAGTCCCTGGACATCATCACCATCACGGTCCCTCCAGCTCTCCCGGCCGCCATGACAGCCGGCATCGTCTACGCGCAGCGGCGGCTGAAGAAGGTCGGCATCTTCTGCATCAGCCCCCAGAGGATCAACATCTGCGGGCAGCTGAACCTCGTCTGCTTCGACAAGGTCCGGCCTCCTGCCTGTCCCTTGCTGTCCCAGAGCCCCTGCCACGAGGAACGGGGGAGGGTCTGGGGAGCGGGACCTGACTCAGAGCCCTCCCCCCCCCACTGTCCCATGTCCCCCTCTGGTCTCAAGCCTGCTTGGCTCTGAATGGGGGTGGGGCTGCCATTAGCGTTTTCCTGAGAGTCATCCTGACCCCTCCCAGGTGACGGGCAGAAATACAACTGTAAGTCTTGGTGGCCATTAAGCAGGTGCCCAGTTACGACCCTCTTTTGTGGCGGTCAGTAAGTGAACTGTCCTTGTTAGATGGATCTAGGGCATCATTTTCTGCCAGAAGGAAAAGGGAGTTTCCAATGAAAGAGACGCTGGAAATTGTGGTGAGGGGCCTGACTGCAGGCCGGTTGCTAAGCGCCCAGAGTGCCAATGTCACGTGACCAAAGTGGGGTTGGGGGGGGTTGGAACTTGGAAGTCACTTGGAGGAGGAGGAGGCCCCCTGTAGGCAGCCCCCTCCCCACCCAGCCAAGAAGCCGGCCTGGCTTTGAAAAGACTCTAAGCCCCCCTGGCCCCCCATCCGCAAGCTGTCCTTGGCAAACGCCCCTGCCTTGTTTGGCTTGGAAAAGAAGCCATTGGGGAAGGGGAGCGGGTGCGGGGAGGAAGTTGCCAAGCCGGTGGTCTTGACAGGATCCAGGGCTGGTGGGTGGGGGGGTCACAGGTCCCCTCCAGGCAGGGAGAGCACCACCCATCCCAGCCTCTCTGGTCCCAGGGAGCGGTGGGGGAAGCTGGGAGCCCCCATTCAGCCCTGGGGCTGCCCACCCTCTTCTCTGGCTGGGCCAGCCTTCCTCCTCTTGGGAGCCTCTGGGGGGGATGCAGCGGGGGCAGAGCCCCAGAAGGGGAGGGGCCTGGCCAAGGCCACTAAGCCAGGAGCCCCCTGAGCTCCTCTGGCCCTGCTCACCCTTGGAAGGGAGGCAGGCTGGCCGAGGGGAGGGGGGCCGGGGGCTTCCTCTGTTCGCTTTGCAGGGAGAGCAAGCCCAGGCACGGCCTTCCCAGCGGGGGCTTCTCTCCTCTCCCAGGGTTGTAATGACAACCCTGACTCTTAGGGATACCCGGGAGGGAGGGAGGAGCAGCTTCTCTCCATCCCCGCGTGGGCTGGAGTTTCCTGGCCTGGAGGCTGACTGTTTGGGGACCGTTTCCGTGGCTCTTCCCTGGGCCTGGCTTGTCTCAGGCCTTCCTGGCTGTGGCCCCCAGAGGCTGCCAAGCGGCTGGTGAAGCCAGGGGGCAGCCCCCTCAGCCCCACGGCCTCCATTCTGCCGTAAAGCGCCCTTTTCCCTTCCCCCTAGACCGGGACCCTGACGGAGGACGGCCTGGACCTCTGGGGCATCCAAAGGGTGGAAAGCGCCTGGTGAGTCAGAGGAGAGTACAACATCCTTTGAGGGGGAGGGGGGCTGCTGTTCCTCCCCCCAATCTGGCCGGGGCGTGGGGCAGGCAGGGCGGGCCCCTCTCCTCTCGCGGGTGCTTGGGTGGTGGTGGCGGCCATTTGGTGAGGCCTGCCAGGGCTCAGCTTCCCTCCCTCTCTGCTCCGCTCAGCTTCCAGCTGCCCGAGGAGAGCGCCTGTACGGAGAGCCTGGTGCGGTCGCCCTTTGTGGCCTGCATGGCCACTTGCCATTCCCTCACCAAGATCGAGGGGCTGCTCTCCGGAGACCCGCTGGACCTGAAGATGTTTGAAGCCACCGGATGGGTGAGCCCCTCCCCTCCGGGAGGAGAAGGAGCTGCGGGGGGGAGTGGGCGGTTTCCCCACAGCTCCCCTGGGCTCTCCGGGGTCGGTGCTGATGGACCCCTCGGGGGGGTCTCCCTTCAGGTGCTGGAAGAGGCCACGGAGGAGGAGACGGCCCTTCACAACCGGATTATGCCCACGGTTGTCCGGCCGGCTAAGCAGCTTCTTCCGGACTTCAACGCAGGGAACAACAAGGAAATGGTGGGTCCCCTTCCCCGCCCTCTGGCTGGGCTGCTGCCTCTGCCTCCCCTGGGAGCCGCCCAGGGCCTGCGTGGCCTGAGCGTCCCTGCCGTGACTCTTGGGTTTCCGGCCCAGGCCGCCCTGCAGAAACCCTCTTCTCTTCTTCCCTTGCAGGAGCTCTTCCAGCTCTCGGTGAGTGGCTCCTCTCCACCCCTTGGCGTCTGCGGCTGCCCTTTGGCCGGCCATCGAGCGCCTCCCTTCACCTGCCCCTTCCTTGACCAGGCCAGCTACGAAATCGGGATCGTGCGCCAGTTCCCCTTCTCTTCCGCCCTTCAGCGGATGTGCGTGGTGGCCCGGATCCTGGGGGAGAAGAAGATGGACGCCTTCGTGAAAGGGGCCCCGGAAGTGGTGGCCGGGCTGTGCAAGCCAGCCACCGGTAAGCCCCCCCACCCCCCTCCCGGGCTCTGTCTCCTCTGCCCCCCCCCCCCAGCAGGAGGGTGGCCGGGGGGTCCTGCTGGCCTGACCCTCAGCCGCCGGCCTCTCTCCCTCCCCCAGTGCCAGCTGACTTTGAGCGGGTGCTGGAGGACTACACCTGGCAGGGCTTCCGGGTGATAGCTCTGGCTCACAGGAAGCTGGAGTCCAAGCTCTCCTGGCACAAGGTGCAGAACGTGGCCCGGTGAGTTGAGGGGAGCCAGGGGGGGCTACTCCAGGCACTCCGGGGACGCAGCCCCCCAGGCCCAGGGGGAGCGGCTGCTGGACCCCCAGCGACTTCCTTGGGGTCGCGTCCCACATCCTGTCCAGCCGCAGGGACCCACCTGAATGCTCTGCCTGGCCCCAACCTGAAGCCGCCTTATCCCTAATCCTACCCCTACCCCTAACACACACACACACACACACACACACACGAGCCCGAGCAGCCTCTCCTAGAAGCCAGTGCTCTCGGAAGCCTCGTGGTGGCCCTCCTGGCCCTGATAGGTGCCCCCGGCCTTGCCCGGTCCGTGCAGGGGCTCTGTTGAGCAGGGTGCCCAGCAGAGGGGCTTTTGCCACCCCCCCTCCGAAGTGGGCGACCCTCCCTGCCTCCCCCTGGAGCCACCGGCACCCGAGAGCCTTCCCCCAGGGCTAATGGGGCCTGCCTGGGTGCCTGAGCCCCTGCAGTGAAGGGGGCTGGGACTGGCGCTGGGCCGCCTGGATCCCGTGGCAAAGCCCCCCGCCCTGGTTTCCATGGCGCGCCTCTCCTGCCCTAGAGACGCCATCGAGAGCAGCATGGATTTCCTGGGGCTCATCATCATGCAGAATAAGCTCAAGCCGGAAACTCCCGCCGTGCTCGAGGACTTGCACAAGGCCAGCATCCGCACCGTCATGGTCACAGGTACACCAGGGGAGCCGGCTGCTTTGGCACGGGAGACCCTGGCCGGCCCCCCGCTTGTGCCTGAGCTGATCCGGCCTCTCGGGCTGGGACGCAGAAAGAGTCGGAGCCCCCGCCGGGCAGAGGCCATCGCGGCCCCCTTGTGCCTGGCCGGGTTCCGGGGCTCCTCCCTGCAAGGACGACTTACTTTGCGGCAGCTTCCCTGGTGGGATGACCGAAGGCTTCCTGGGGCCCGCGTCTCCCGTCGGGGCCAAACTTATTCTTGCTTCCCACGTTTGCTTTCTCACAATCAGCCCAGGGGGCTGGGGGAGCATTGGAGGCCTCCCGGGCGTTTGCTTGCTTCCTTCGAAGGGCCTCCAGGTCCCTCCCAGCACTTTGGAAAGGCCAGGTTGCTCTAAGGGACCCGGGGGGGGGGGGAGTTGGGGTGAGAGTGTGTGTGCATGTGTGTTTATGCACGTGTGTGCGTGCTTGTGTGTGTGAACTGCTGCTGGCGTGAGAGGACTGCCAGGGAGCGGCTGAGCCCTGGCCAAACCCTGTTTGTTTCACAGGTGATAACATGCTGACCGCCATCTCCGTGGCTCGGGACTGTGGCATGATTCTACCTCAGGACAAGGTCATTGTGGCTGAAGCGCTGCCTCCCAAGGATGGGCACCCAGCCAGGATCAAGTGGCACCACGCAGATGCCCTGGAGAGGGCTCCCGAGGCCACGCCCACCATCCACTCAGAGGTAAGTGGGGGTCCCTTCCTTCCTCCCCAGGCTGGCCCCTTAAGTGCCCTTCAAGGTGGGAAAGCAGACCCCCCCATACACACACACACACTTCCCCCCAACCTACACTTTCAACGGGGAAGAAAACTGGTCCTGGGGAAGGCAGGCAGGCCCTGGGGAAAAGGTCTCCGTGAAGAAGCTCCTTGGAGGAGAAGGGCGGAAAGGGATCGTGGAAGAAAACCGTGGGATCTGGGTGAGGGGGGGTCTCCAGAGGCCCCCGGGGTGGATTCCACATTTGGCCCAAACGAGCCTCTGATCCCCTGGGCCCTCTGGAACCTCCCTCTCCCCTGGGAGGGCTAGGCGGCCGAGGCGTCCACTTGGGGGCAGCCTGTGCAATTCCCCCCTGTGGATGGGGGGGGGGGCTGGGGGGCTGCTCTGAGTTGGATGCCTGCCTGGGCCAGGAAGGTGTGGCCTTTCATACTTTTTTTTTAAAAAAAGCTGGTTACTCCTTGGATGCCTCTTAATGATGATTGGCTCAGGACTCTTACTTCCTTCTGGATTTTAATAATATTTTAATCTGTGCAGTTTTTAATGTTTTGATATTTTAACTTTTTACTTGTTTTATAAGTTGTAAGCTGTCCAGAATCACTGGATTCTGTGATCGGCGACATACAAACTTAATGAATAAAATAAAAAATTGGTCTCCCTTAGATAGGAAGTCTAATCCGTGCTCAATTTGCAGGGGGTTAGTTTGAGACCAGATGTTTAATCTGCGGCAATGTTGGGCCAGTGTTTCCACCGCCTGTCGTCTCTGCCAGGTCCAGGTGGCAGTGCCGGTTTTGTTGACGTTCTGCCTCAAACCTCTGCTCAGAGGCGCTGCTTTTAGCAGCTGTGCTAGGCCGTATTTCCTGGACGTTTAGAGGTCCTGCCGAAGAATCCCGGGTGGCTCAATTGAAGGGGGGGGGGGGTTGCTTCTCTTCTGTTGCAGGATATTCCCATTAAACTTGCCCAGCAGAACTGCGAAGATTCCCACCAAACCAGGTTCCACTTTGCGATGAATGGGAAGTCCTTCGCTGTCATCCAGGAGCACTTCCAGGACCTGGTGCCCAAGGTGTGCGCCTCCAGGGAGGGGCTGTGCAGCCCTGTGGGAGGGCCCCCCCCCCCGGCCTCCCCGCCTGCATCCTCCGCCCAACCGAGCTTTCCCCCTCTGGCCTTTCCCCCCCTGAATGAGCCAGAGCCGAGCCTGCGCTTCCTTTGGCCTCCCTGAGCTTTCCCACCGGGGCTGGGGGGGGGGGCAGGAGGTCTACGGCAGCGGTTCTAGAAAGGCGCCCCCGCCGCCTCCTAGGAAGTACTGCGGGATGAAGGGGTGCAAAATGTTTCCACACAGTTGAAGGTTCATTGCCTGGAGGGAAAGAACGGTGATGATGCACTGAACTTTTCCCCCTGTTGCCAAACACACACACACACACACACTCCCCCCGGTGCTGAGAGAACCAACTCCCCCCCCCCTTTGCCTTCCAGCTTGTGCTGCATGGCACGGTCTTTGCCCGCATGGCTCCGGACCAAAAGACGCAGCTGGTGGAGGCCCTGCAGAGCGTGGAGTAAGTACAAGATGGCAGCCCCCTCCTCCCCCAAGAACAGGCAGAGCGTCACTGGAGACAAGCAGGACCCTGGCCTGGGGGGAGGGGGTTTGGCGGAGGGGCAGGGCTGCTGGGGTCACCAGACACGAGAGTGCAATAGGGGTCTGGCTGCTGCTGGGGGTCTGGGGGGAGTAAGAAGCAGGGAGGGGTTCCTGCCGCCAGCCTTTCCTTTGAGCTTTGCTGCCCTGCCAGTTGGCCCCCCCTCCAGCCAGGAGGGCTCTGCCTTTTGGACCCTGATCCCGGTCCAAGGGCTTGGGGGGAGTGGGACCCCCTGCTGCTTCCCCTGCTGTGGGAGATGGCGGGCCCTGGCTTCCCTCCCCCTCCTGCCCCGCTGGTCATTTGGGGGGCGGCTGGTCAGGAGGCGCTTTGTGGGGGGGACCTTAGCTGGATGACTCCCCTGGGGGATCCCTGGAAGCCCCCCCTCACCCTCCCTCCCTGCTGTCTCTTGCAGCTACCACGTGGGGATGTGCGGGGATGGGGCCAACGACTGTGGCGTGAGTATTCCCCCTCCTCCTCCCCTCCCCCTCCCTCCAGCTGCTCAGCTGGGCCAAAGAGCCCCCCCCCATGCCTCTTCTCCCCGGACAGGCTCTGAAGAGGGCCCATGGCGGCATTTCGCTCTCTGAGCTGGAGGCCTCCGTTGCCTCTCCCTTCACCTCCAGGACGGCCAGCATCGCCTGTGTGCCAAACCTGATCAGGTACAGGGGCCGGGCGCTGCATTGCCGGAGGGCCCTCCTCCATGGGGCCGGGCTGAGGTCTGCAGGAGGGGAGAAAGGGCGGCCTCTGGCTAAGCCCCTCTGGGCCCAGGGGGGGTCAGGCCGGAGCAGCTGGTCTCGCGTCCTTCTCTGGGAGGGCTGGGGGTTCAGGGGGCCACGGAAGCACCCAGGCTGCCTCCTGCATCGGCCTCCACCTTGCCAGAGCCGGGACCTTTCCCAGGCGGGCCTGCCGTTTGGAGTGGGATGTGGGGCCTCCCTTTGGCACCAGATGCCTGCGGGCAAACAGCGGGGGGCTCTCCCCGCCCCCCCTCTGAGATGAGGAATTCTTGGCTCTCTCCCCCCCCCCCCGAGGCAAAGTGGGGACGGGGAGGGCTTGCGCTTGTCTCCATGGCTGCCGCTCTGCCTTTGCAGGGAAGGCCGTGCCGCCCTAATGACATCCTTCTGCGTGTTCAAATTCATGGCTCTCTATAGCATCATCCAGTACCTCAGCGTGACTCTGCTGTACTCCGTGAGTCTCTGGCCCTCCCTGGCGGGGGCTTCTTCCCCACAGAGCCCCTGGGCTCCTTCCCCAGGCAGGAGCCCTGGGGGCGTTTGCTGCTTAAGGAGGCAGCCCAGGGAACCAGAGTCTGCAGCCCAGCCAGCCGAGAAAGAGCAAGAGAGGAAATTGCTGGGCTGCAGCAAATAGGGACCCAGGGGGTGAAGCCGCTTTGCAGGGAGCAGAAAGCTGAGCCGATGCTGTTCCGTGAAGGTGAGAGTCGGGGTGCTTCAGGAGGGGGGGAGGAGGAGGAGGAACGGTTCAGGGCGCCCCATCCCTCTTTGAGGCAGAGCCCTCAAGAGAGGAGGCAGGGAAGGGAGGGGCCTGGACTACCAGCAAAGGGGGGGGGGAGGACAGAGATCGCTACAAGCCTCCGAGGGGGTTTAGGAGTCCCTCCTTCGCAGAGATACTCCAGGAAAGCATCCCTGGACGGAAGAGCCAAGGGGATGGGTACCCTGGCAGCCCTCAGGGGAATTCATGGCAGGGTCCCACTGCCAGCCAAAGCCTCGCCTGGGGTAGAATTAGTCCTCCTTTGAAACGAGCCCCCCCATATCAGAAGCGGAAGGCAGGAACGGTTCTTCTTGCCAGCCCTCAGAGGGGCTGCTCTCCCTCCCTGCTCCTGGCCAGGGCAGCTCCGCTGGGGAGAAGGCAGGAAGGAAGGGAGCACATGAGGCTCAGCCTTGGGGGAGGGGGGGGAGTAGCTGCCCCCCCACTCCCACCCCCTGATGGAGGTGCAAACTCTCTTCTGCAGGTCCAGAGCAACTTGGGAGACTTCCAGTTCCTCTTCATCGACCTGGCCATCATTCTGGTGCTGGTCTTCACCAGTGAGTAGGACAGGCTGGGGCCTCTGGGTTGGGGCTTTGTGCTGGGGGAGCAAGCGGTCTCTCCCCCCTCCCCCCAGGAGGACCCTCTGCAGCGCTGGATCCCCTACCTGGCTGCAGAGAGGTGGGGGGGCTCTGGGTCCTCCTTGAGGGGCCCAGCCGAAGGCTTTTCTCCTGGGCCATTTGGCCCCACAGGGGGCAGGTGGGGGCCCCCGAGAGGCCCAACCTCACTCTTGGCAACCTCCACTCATTTGCCATTGCCTAGGAACTCAGCCAGTCTCCTCTAAGGAGCCTGATTGTGTCGGTCCCAAGACTTTTGCTGCCTCCTGGTGGCGTGTGGACAGAGCCCCCTAACTGCCCCTCTCCTCCCCTCCTCTCCCTGCAGTGAGCCTGAATCCTGCGTGGAAAGAGCTCGTGGCCCAGCGGCCACCCTCTGGCCTCATCTCGGGGGCCCTCCTCTGCTCCGTCCTGTCCCAGATCCTCATCTGCCTGGGCTTCCAGGTCCTGGGCTTCCTCTGGGTCAAGCAGCAGCCCTGGTACGAGCCCTGGAGCCCCTTCTCAGAGTAAGTGGCCGGCATGCGAGTCCAGCGTGCTTAAAGTCACCCGGAGGCCCCTCTCCAGCCGGCTGCTTCCGTAGCTGTTCCGTTTCAGTGGCCACGACTTCGGGAGGGAGAGCTGCATGCCGGGAGGACAGTGTGGATTTCTGACTGCTGGGATTCAGGCAACCTGCATGCTGAGCCTTCCCCCACCAGGTGGCAGCAGGGCATTGCTGTCCCCTCGTGGCCCTTGGGACTACTGCATGCATGGCTAAGCTGTGGAACTTTCTAGGTTGGCAAGCGGGGGCTTGTTCCTGCCCCCCTTTTCGCAGCATTTTTCTGCTTTGAGTACTGACAAAGCACAGGAGCGACTCCTTCCCGCCTGCCTCCAACCCCAGTTGCGGAAGAGAGGCGCCTGGCGGGACCCCGGGAGAAGCCGGGTGAGCTGGGCTACGGCAGGCCTCCACCGACCCAGCAGGAGGGCTCTGGCCGCTGACTCGCCTCCGGGCCTAACGCTGGAGGGAAATCCCCTCCTCCCCCAGAGACAGAGTGCAGGAGGGCTGCTCTGAAGGGAGGGCCGCAGAGCCTATGAGCCAGGGCTCCTTCCGTGCGCTTAAAAGGCTCTGGCAAGTGGGACGGCGGTTTTGGCTCCAGGAGCTGCAAAGGTGCTTGCAGACGGTGGGTGGGGTAGCGTTAGAAGGAGTTGCGATCCAGGCGAGACCTCACGGCTGCAGCAGCTGCAGCAGCAATTCTGACGGCTGCTGGTCTCAGCAGGGTTCAAGGGCAGCTGAAACCCTCCTCCCAGGTGGGCTCCCCAAATGGGCTTCTCCCCTCTACGGGTGCTCCTCCCCCCTTCCCTGCCAGTTTCACCCTCTTCCTCCGGCAGAGGAAGGCCCGGCCTGTGGCGGGAGGAAAGCCGGAGCAGCCTTGGTGCCTTACTAGTTTATTCAAAGGCAGAGCATTTCGATCCATCGGGGGCCAGGGAGGGCCCGGCCGGTTGGGGGCCTAAGTGTTTTCTGCTTCCCCTATTGTGCTTTTGGAAGGAGGAGGGTCCCTGAGGTTTAGCAGAACCTGCCCAGAGCTGCACCTCCCTCCTCGTTCATCGGAAGCCCCGGGCCGGTGCAGCACCCCTTAAAGGGGGTGGGGGGAGATTGCCTGCCTGGGAGAGGATGAAATGCTTGATGTGGCTTCCAGCATCCGACAAAAGAAAGCCAGAAAGCGCAGAGCCTCCCGCAGTTCTTGCTGCTGCGGTGGAAAGGGAGCTCCCACTCCTCTTCCCCTTCCCCTTTATGGGCCCGTGGGACTGGGGGGGAGAGAGAGGGGAAGTGGTCGGCTGCTTCTGAAGGGCCTTTGGGGGGGGGGCTGGGTCTGTTCCCACCCCCAATGAAGACAAGGCTTCCCTGCTTAGCCTGCAGAAAGCCCGGTGGGGGGGTGGCCCCCAAAGGCCCCTTCAGTGTCTGTGGGGCTGCCCAGCCCAGGCCCCCTGCCGCCCTGGGCCTGCCTGACTGACCGGAGGCCTGCGGAGGGAGCGGGGGGGGGCGCAAAGCCAACCCTCCCTCCTGCTTCCTTCCAGCGCCTGCAACCTCTCGGCCGCGGCCAATGCTTCCCAACCCAGCAACGTCTCCCATCACGACCACGACGACGAGCACAACATCCGGAACTACGAGAACACCACGCTCTTCTTCATCTCCACTTTCCAGTACCTCATCGTGGCCGTGATCTTCTCCAAGGGCCGGCCCTTCCGGCAGCCCTGCTACAAGAACTGTACGTGGCCCCCGGGGAGGAGAGCCCCTTGGCCCGGGGGGGAGGGAAGCACTGGCTTGCCAAAGGCATCGGGGTGGGGGTGGGGGGAGCAGGCAGGGGGTCTTCTCCCTCCCTCCCTCCCTCCCTCTGCTGGGGAGGTAGCTGACCCCCCTCTTCCCTCCCCAGACCTGTTCGTGGCCTCCGTGGTGGCCCTTTACGCCTTGGCCCTAGCTCTCCTGCTGCACCCAGTGGCAGCCATCGAATCCTTCTTGGAGGTAGGGGGGGGGGTCTGGCTCTGGGGGGAAGGCTGATGGGGAACCTCGGGGGGGGCTTGCTGTCCTGCCCCGGCGTGGCCCTGAGGAGGCTCTGGTTGCTCCACAGCTGGTCTGCGTGCCTCACGCCTGGCGGATCTCGGTGCTCCTCCTGGTCATGGCCAACACCGCCGTGTCCCTGCTGGTGGAGGTAAGCCGGGGGAGCGGTCTTCCTGCCTTCTGGGCCGCTTCTGCGGGGAGGGGGGGGGGCTGATGGCTGGCCCTGCCAGACCCAAAAGGGGGGGGTCCTGCTTAGCCCCTCTTCTGAGATGGGGGGCTTCTTCACGCTTCGCTGTCGGTGGGACTCAGTTGAGCCCTGGGGACTCTCTTGGGGGGGCTCAGGTGCTCCAGAGAGAGAGACACACACACACACACATGCACACACATACACACAGAGCATTGAGAGCCCGAGGGACCCTCCGCCTGGGCCCTGGATATGCTGGGCAGGAACGGTTGCCCTCTGCATGCGCCAGTCTGCCAGCGCCCGCCCCTCCCTCTCCTCCTCCTCCTCCTCCCCCTGCTGTCCTTCTCTGCACTGGCTTAATTGCCCAACTTTGCTCCGGTCCTGGAGCCCCTCCTGATTGTGCCTTCTTGCTTCTCCTGCTTCTTGGATCCAATCACAGAACTTTCTCCTTGACACGGTCCTTGGGAAGCTCCTCTTCAGCCGAGACAAGCAAGGGGAGGACCGCCTAGCTTCCTCTTCCTCCTCCTCCTCCTCCTCTTCCTCCTCCTCCCACCCGTCTCAGGTTGGAACTCTGCATGTTTCCCCTCTTCCAGCATGGAGCAGCCCCTTCGAAGGCGGGGGTGGGGGGCTCAGCTGGCGGTGGAGGAGAGCTTGTCCTGCCTGGGGGCGCTTGGCGGGGGGCCCGTTGCGGTGGGGAGAGCCGGGTGGGGGGCTCTTGGCTTTGCTGCAGTCCCGTCCCACCCCCCCACCCAGAAGCTCCGGAGGCCAGAGAAAGTGGCTGGCAAGGGGGGGGCGAGGGGGCGTGAGCTCTCAGTCTCCTCCCCCACCTCAGAGGACCTGGCGGCAGCAGCCTCCCTCAGCTGCCTGCCCGTGTGGGCAGGGGACGGTGCTCAGTCGGCCGGCAGCTGAGTTGGAGCCGCCTGGGAAGGGGGGGAGGTCCGAAGGGTCCCCCTTTTTCCCTGGTCTGAGGGGCCGGGGGTCGGGCCAGGGGCAGCTTCCCACCCTCTGTCTCTCCCTAGGAGGGCCTGGACCGTTGCTGTGGGTGCGCCCTGCCGGGGCTGCTGGGCCTGAAGAAGAGGCCGCCCAAGGCCCGCTACGTGCACCTGGCCCAGGAGCTGCTGGTGGACCCAGAGTGGCCACCCAAGGGCCGCACCACCACGGAGGCCCCCGGCCCCTCCTGCCAGAACGGCTCCTGCCAAGGGATCCGCATGACGTAGCGGAGGGGGCACCTGGCACACGCTGGGGCTGCCCGGCCTGGCCTCTCTGCTGCTGACCGGACAGACGGACAGACCGACGGGCTCCCCTGCCCCCCGCCCCCCGTCGATGCCAGTCTTCCTCCCACCGGCCTCCCTCCTGGGCTGAGCAGCCTGAAGGACGGGGCCTGCCTGGCACCCTGGACCCTCGTGGTCTCCCGCAAAGGACCCCCTGCGTTTCCCCACAGCCAGAAGTGCTTCTCCCTCTGGAACTAGGCCCGGCAAAGGTTTCCCCCTCTTCCAGCATGGCAAAGGGGGCTCGCCCCCCCAAAACACGGGGGGGCAGTCTGGCTGTCTCTGGGGGAGGGAGGGGAGTGCTGCTCCCTCCCCCAACCCTGCCCCTCCCTGCCTGACTGTATGGAGCTCTCGGACCCCTTTGGGGGCTGCCCATGGCCAGATAGTGAGCCTCCCCCCAACCTCTTGCCACCCCAGGAGAGGCAGCCCCCTCTCCCCCCCGGACATCAAGGTGCTTTGGGAAGCCCAGGGGCCGGTCCTTCGCATCCTCGTCTTCCTCCCGCCAGAGTCCCTGCAGGCGCAGGGCAGGCTGCCTTCCGCCCTCTGGACCAGCTCTGGGCTCCTCCCCTCCGGGAGCCCCTGGTCGGCTGCAGCGGGTTGCCTTAACAGGTGGGGGCGCTTGGCACAATCCTGGCTCAGTGCAGCCGTGGCGGCTCTGTCGGTGGAGCCGAAGCCTTTCACTGTGACCGCATCGCTCGGGGCACAACCAGGCGCCCCTGGAGGCCAGGCCTGTCCAAGAGGAAGGCTGGAGCAGGCGGACAGAAGGGGCAGTCACTCCTGCTGGACAGTCTTTTGAAGGCCACCCAGAGGCCCTAGCTTGGGGCTGGGTAAAACATGACCCCCCCCACCCACTGCAGGTCCTGCTGAGAGGGTGGCTGTGCCGAGACCACAACTCCTCCGCAACGGTGCTAATAGTTGGGGTGCAGCCACGGCCAGGAAAGGCTGCCGGAGAGCGGCTGCAGTCGGGCCTTCGTCCCCCTGCCGCGTGCCAAGGGAGACGGCCCACGCAGCGCTTGCTTTCCTCCTCCTGCCTTCGGAGGTCCCAGTCCCTGATGGACGAGTCTGCCGCGAGGCTCCTTCGACCCTGGAGCTGTGGCTGCCCAGCACCTCTTGCTGCAGGGAAGCGGTGGCTGCTGGAGGACGGGGACCCTCTCGGGGTTTTCCGCAAAAGGGGCCACCACAACTGCCAGCTGCCCCTCCCCGGCCAGGCAAAGAAAAGGGGGCTGGTCAGCAGGCCTTGGGGGACCCCTGGGGAAGCGCCCGCCCAGCGCCTGCACAGGGTCTTCGGGCTAAAAGCAATATTGTGTTGAAGCCGCCCTTGGGGGGGGGCGAGCAAGCTGGTCTCCCCTCCGGAAGGGAGGTGGTGCATCTTCGATCTGTTCCAAGGACGTTTAAGGTTCTGAAGTTGGGTGTTTTTAAATCATTATTTTCTTATACTTCCTTGGAGGCTTGTGAATTCAGGTGAACCCTTTGCTAACAGATTCAGAACGGTTCGTAAATTATTTGAGTCAGACCTACCCCTAAAGCTGTAAGTTAGGATTGTATATATGGCCAATTAAATATTTTATTATTTATGCATATCTCTAAAGGACTTGCTTGCTCAAGGAAAGAGCAACTCTTAAATTATACTTTCTAAAATATCCAGATTTTAAAATAATATATATACACAGACACATACACCTCCATCCCTCAGGGTTATTTTTTTATTAATGCTTTGATTCCTTCCCAAATAACTCTAATGATGAGACCGCTGGGTGTCACACGTGGGCAGGACACCCCCCCACACCCCTCAGGAGCTGCCTGTAGCCTCTGCTCCTTGCAGCTGACACACGGCAGCCCCCCCCCCCCCCCCCGACTCCAGAGTGAATGGGGAGGGGGCAGGAATCCTTTCCAATATTGGGGTCTTCGTGTTCTGCTGGAAAGATGGCCACCTCAAAGGGGCCAGGACCACCACCCAATTCCCTTTGGCAGTGTTTTCAATTGGCCATTTGAGAACTTGCTCTCTCCTTCATTTTTATTTATTTTTCCAGCGGAGAAACGGTTTTCCTTCGCTGGGAGATTTTATCTACTGTAGTATAATATGGCTGCATATCAGTAGTTACGAGGTGAAGAATAATTCTTAATGCTGCAAATGATCTTATTCTCAAAAGCTTTCTTTGATTGTCACAGAGTTAAAAGGGCTTCATGTCTTTAGCTTGCAAAGATTAAATTCTAAAATCAAATGTTTGTATATATGATGGAAAAGTTGATTTAAAGGCTCAAATATGATCATTTCAGGGCATAGAAATGTCCAAAAAATGTTTTTTAAAAAACTGTATAAATATGCAAACATTTGGATAAATTATGTATTCTCTGCCACCGGCACCTCAGGTGAGGATTGGCAAGATCCCATTATCTTAAAATGTTTGAAAAATACTTTTATTTAACAAGTGGCTCCACATAAAAAATTATTTTGCTGTTTTTTATAATAGTACCCAGTTGTAATAAAGACATTTTATGTAATTGTAGTAAACGGCCATGTAAAATCCCAGTACACTTGGAGCAAATCTGATAAGCGTGCCCTTCCCACGGTCCTGGGCTGCCATGCTTAGTCACGCTGCCTTCCCACTCTGACTGCTGCTCTCCATGGGCCAGGGCATCCCTCAGAGGGCGGTCCCTTGTGCAGGAAGCAGAGGCCCCAGCCCCGGAAAGGGGAAATTCTGCGTTGGCACACCTGATCATGACATGAAGACCCCCCTGAGTGGTGGAGTCGCCTCACTGGGTGGAAAATTCATCCAGGGGAGGAGGAGGAGATGCAAAGACACAGCTAAAAAAAATGGGTGGGTGGGTGAGGTTTCCCTGCACGAGGCTCTGCTCTGGGAAAGAGCTGGGAGAGCCCTGCCCCCCACTTCCCTCCACTCCGGGTATCTGCAGAGGCCCAGGATGGAGGAGCCTCCAAAGTGGAGCACCGGGCACCACCTGCAAGCTGGCACCTTGCAAGGACTATGTACGCCATGGGGCTGGGCAAGCAGAGGGAAGGAGGGAGAACACTTTGGGGCTTCCCTTTGCAAAGGAGATGGTGGTAGTCAGGAGCCCAGGCAGTCTCTGCTCAGTCCCCTCCCCAGAGATGACAGCCGCGGCTGCCAGCAAAAGTCAGGGCATCTGCTTGTCCCTCAACCAAGAGTCACCAGCCGGCCGTGAAAGCTGCACTGCGGCCTTGAGCCGCCACCCCCGACCCCCACCCCACTTCAGAAAAGCTGCTCGGGCCAAAGGGAAGGGAAGACGAGGGCCGCCTGGGACCTGAGCCCAAGTGGAATGGAGCAGGAGCCGCTTTGGAGCAAGGGCAGAAGGCCGGCTGTGCTGAAGGTGACAAAAGTCCAGCCTTGCCAGGCCTGTTGAGGCAGATTCACCCACGCAGGAAGGCCAATGTTTCCTCTGGGTCAGACTTCCAGGTCTATTCACAGTCACCCAATTGTTTGGTGCAAAATCTTATGTGATCCAGTTGTGACTCGGGAGGAACTTCCCAAACCTGCTTTAAAACCTTAAAAAGTTGTAAGGAAGCTCGTGGTGACGATCTTGGTTGGTAAGTGAATGTCCATTGACATGTAGATATTTCCATTTGGCTGGGAAGTCAAGTAATCCGCAGCAAATGTTGGAGAGATTAGATGAGGCAACAAGAAGAATGGATAGGAACCCAAAGTTATCTAGGATTATATAATTGTAGTATATAAAGTTATACAGGATAGGCTTCAAAGTTACGTTTAGCAGCAAAGAGGAACAACTGCAAGTCTATAGCTGGATGGCAGGACTCCGGTGTTTGGGGCGGATTATGTGTCACAGGGCTGGATGGCTGGGGCCTCGGGGTCATTGCTTCATTTCCTGCCTCCCGATTTGTGAGGTTATCACTTTGGGGCAGGCAGCACTGCTAAGTTCATTTCCACTTGGAGATGCCCAGTGGGATGGGGGTGCCTGACTTGAGCTGTCCCAGCTGCCCCCTTTCCTGCTGCTCCCAGCTGGCAGCCGGATGAAAGGGCAGCCGCACCAGAGGCAAAAACCCAGCACAGCCCATGCCAAGTCAGGAGGGCCCTTGGGCAGCCGCTTTGGAGCAGAGTCCAGCTTGGTGATGTGGACAGGCACTTTCCCGATGGTGTCAATGGCAGAGGGGCCTTGGAATCTGGGTGGAGGAAGTGGTGACGTGGAGCTTCCAGAAGGATCCCTGCCTGGAAAGCCTCCATGTGGCTAACGGGGGGAGGGGGGAGGTGCTCCAGGCCGCAGCAGCAGCAGCAGCGCCTGCCCAAGGAAGGATCCAGTCAAGGAGGACCGAACAGCAGCAACCCAACCGCAGCAGTTTCCCTGCCAGGGAACAACACATGGCCCAGGATGCTGCTTCTCCCCCTCCCCCGAGGGGGGAGGGAGCTGGGCACCATCTGTCCCGCTGCAGGGGGAGCCTGCAGGACCCCCAAAGGGAGCTGCTGCAACCCCTCTTCCCTGACGGAGGCCCCCTCTGAGCTCTCTTAGACCCAGAGAAAGCCTCACTGGAGATCCAGCCAGGAGAGGCAGTGTGGCACAGGATCCAGCCCTCCCCGGAGGAGGTTTTCCAGAGGAGAGGCAAAAGCTCCTGCTCACCCGCAGGGTGGCCTTCCTGTGGAGGGGGAGGGGTTGCCTCCTCCGTGGCCCTGCCTGGCTTCTGGGCTCCTGCTGCTAGGCCTGGCCATGGGGAGGCTGCTGCAAACCCTGCCCCAGTGGACCGGGGCATCAGGCGCTGGCCAGACTGGCACTGTCAGATGCAGGTCAACCAGTTGCCCAGCACAGCCTTCAAATAACATGGTTGGTTTTGCTGGGGAGGCTGTCGCGACAGCCCAGCTGATTTGGCCAATTAGCTTTTCCAATCAGGAAAAGATTGCTTCTAGACTGCGTCCAAAGTGCCATTTGGGGCCTGTGGAAATCTGCTTTCCTTGGAGGAAGGAGGGGAGGAGCCCTTTTACCTTTGCCCCTCCTTCCCCCCCCTCCGAAAAAGAGGATAGCTATGGCTGGGAGTCACACAAAACCCCTTTCCTTCTCTCGGCCTTTTTAATCCTCTGCCTCTGCCTCTTGCTTTGTTCTCCTTTAAAGGAATTTTGAACTCAAAGGCTGCGAGGTCTTTGGGACATCCTGTTGTTGAAGTTGTATGTCATGTTAATGCTGCTTTCATCTCTGGTTTTATGGTGTTGATTTTGACTGGCTGTGTGTGGATCTGGCTGATTACCACAGGCCCCATTGAGAGCTATTGGCTGCCAGTGACGATGACTCAGGCTTGGAAATCATTACCGGGAATGGTGGGGGGCTGCCAGATTTTGAGCTGCAGGCTCTGACACGGGAACTGCTGATCCCAGGAGTTTGGTCAGGAAGCTGCCTGTGGACTCATTTCTGGATGAAACGCTGACATTGCAAGCGATCTGCAGCCGGTCCTCAGGAAGAAGCAGGGAAGGGCCTGAGGGCGCCCATGAAGACGGGTCTCCTGCTGCTGCCTCTTTGCAGGCTCCCCTTTCAAGTGCCGCCTTTTCCCCTACAGGACTAACCTCCCCAGCTCCTCCCATGTGAGGCCTGGAGCATCCCAAGGGATGCTGCCTTAGACGGGGGGAGAGAGAAGCTCCACTTGGGGAACACTTCGACACCCTCTTCTCCTCCTGTGGGGTGGTTTCTGCACAGCAGAGCACCCAGACTGAGGGGGGCCAGCTTGGGGGGGGGGCAGGGTTATCTTGTTGGGCTATCTGAACAGCACAAGGCCTTGGCTGGCTCACCTGGGTCCAACCGGTGCACCTGGGAAGCTCACATTGCAACTGGCACGGAAGCCCTGGGGTCTCTGGATCCAGGCGAGAGAAAGCCATCCTCAGGGCAGTTGCCATTGCAGCTCTCCTGGCAGCTCAGATCCCATTCCTGTTTTGCCTATCATGCTATCCTTGGTTGGTGTTAACTTTGAATAACAGTGCATCTCAGCTTGTGTGGACCAAGGCCTTGAAGGTCAGCCACTGCAGGATGCAAACCCAGAAAATGGCTGGTTTCATTCTCCCGGTGATGCCCGGCTTCCTTGTCCTCTAGCGTGAGTGCTGGAAAAGCCCAAGGGGTTAAAACTGCCAGGAAGGAGGCCAGGAAAGTCTTCAAGGGGAAATTCTCCACGGCAGGAGCTGCAGCCAATGGAAGAGAAACAAAAGGTTGACAGGTTCACACTGAGGCCAGAGAGATCCTACCTTGACTAGATTCAGACTAGATGACCTTTTAAGGACCCTATGACTTTAGGAGGAACTAAATTGGCAGTCAGGCAGACTCTCCCCACCTGGGTTGCCTACATTCCCTCCGACTCTGGTGCACAGAGGCACAAGTGAATCATCTTTGCAACTTTCCTTCCTCCCTCCCTCCCTTCCTTCCTTCCTTCTTTCCCTCCCTCCCTCCCTTCTTTTCTTCTTTCCCTTCTTCCTTCCTTCCTTCCTTCCCTTCCCTTCCCTTCCTTCCTTCCTTCCTTCCTTCCTTCCTTCCCTCCCTCCCTCCCTCCCTTCCCATCCTTCCTTCCTTCCCATCCTTTCCTTTCCTTTCCTTTCCTTTCCTTCCCTTCCTTCCTTCCTTCCTCTCCCCCCCTCCCTCCAGATCGTGTGAATCCAAGTCCCAGGTCGGCATTTTAAGAGACCTAGGAGGGGGGAGGGAGGGAGGCTGGCTCTCGGGCGGGTCTCTTTCCCCGCTCCTCCCGCTCCCTGTTCGGTTGCAGCAACCTGTGACGCTGGAGGGGAATCGCTGGTGCTTTAAATACAGGGAGCAGGAAGGCGGAGGGTCGCAGCGGAGCCAAAGCGCGGTAGCCCTCGACGCGGGGCCGCCTTTCCTCGGTCTTTTCCCCGGGTAAGTGCCTCCGGGTGCCTCTGCAATGACGGCGGCGGCCTCTTCCCAGAGCTGGCTGCGGGACGGGACGGTGGGTGGGGAAATGGTTCCTTTCGCCTTTCCTTTCCCTTTGAAGACCCGAACCGTTAGATTGCAAACCAGACGCCCAAGGGAGAAAGCGGTTCGAACAATAAGAGCAAAAGTGATCGGAGCCCCCCCCCCGCCCTCCCAGTTGATGGGCGCGGGGGGAGCGTGGGAGGGGGAGGGATGCTAAATTCCTTCTGCGAACGAGACCCCCCCAAACCGCTCCTGAAGTGCCGAGGAGGGCGGGACCCGGAGACAAGCCCGTCCCGCACCGCGAACTGCTTCCATATGGCCGAGGCGAGGCTGCGGCGTGGCCAGATTCCTTCCTCGGAGAACCGGCGGGGGGCTGATGTGGTCCAGCTGCCGCCGCAGGCAAAGTTCTGGCTGGGAGGAGGCGCGCACGTCCGGAGCCTGCAGGTCGGGGAGGGAGGGGCAGCCCGGGATTCCTCCCAGACAGATGCTCTCGAGAGCGCGGCGGGGTGTGGGAGACCTGGAAACGCCCCTCCCTCGGAGCTCTCCGGGAGAGGAGAGGCATGCTGGAGATACCCTGGCCGAGAACACAAGCAGCCGCCGGGGCCCCACGCCCCTCGCCGAGTTCCCCTTCCCAGGGAGTGGTTCCCAGATGGGGGCTTTCTCCCCGCGACCCGATTCCGCTGGCACACACAAACACACACAGCGGGGGGTGGGATCCAATCCTCCTCGCTCAGGGAAAGGACCCTGCCTAGTCAGAGAGGCGCGCTGGCTGGCTTGGCACAACGCGCTCCCTGATCCCGGGCAGACTCAGCAACTGGGTTCGCACAAAAGGCAAACTTGGTGACTCTTCACTTGGATTCGGGGCCTGCTGCGTGAAACGTGATTGGGACCGATTCGGGTTCAACAGTTTCTGTACACAGAGTGCGAGCGAATTCAGGACCCAGACCAAGCGGTTCCTGCGAATGCCGTCGAAGAACAGCGACCCTGGAGCATCGCGGGCCAACGCGACGGAGGGCTGCGAGGGTCCAGGAGGGCTACCCCGCCTCTCCCTCCCTCTCGGGCCGCCGGACAACGCGAGCCGAGCGTCTGCACCACACGCCGCCCCCGGGGCTGCTGCTCTTGCGGCTTGGCTCTGTGCTCAGCAGCTCCCATGACCTCACCCGTCGCGAATGCGCTCCCGGCGGCGCTGCTGCTCCGATGCCTCCCCCGTCCGCTTGCCCCCTCCCCGGACTAGCGGCAGTCCAAGCTCGGCCTGATGGGGTGTAATTATGGCGGCCGCAAAGGCTTCGCTCAGCGTTTCCAGCGGGAGGGACTTGTAGGATGGCGGGAGGGGACGGCCTGACAGGGAAGACGGGCGGGCGGGCGCGCCCAGTGCCAGGAAAGGCCTCTGAGGTGGGGGCTTCGGTCTCCGTCGCCCTCTCTCTTGTTCTGCGCTCTGGGAGGAGGCAGCCAGCGACCCTCTGGAGCCCCCGCCAGAGACCCGCATCGGTCTCTCCCTCCCGATTCTTCTGCCAGAGCCGCGCATCGCATGACAGGACCGACCCTGCGCTAGCAGAGAAGTTTCGGCCAAGCAGCCTGGAGTGACTTAAGGCGGCCACAGAGCTTGGCCGTCTCCCAAAGAGGAAAGGGGATCCCCTCCCTTGCCCAAAGCTCAGGAGCCCCTCCTCTCAGCAGAGAGCAGGGTTGGTCTAGAGGATCTCCTGAGCTTCCCTGCTTCTCTTTATGAGTTTTGCATGAATTGACTGAGCCAGGCCTGCTGGCCAGAAAGGCCTGGTCTGAATTTCCCACAGCGAGGTGGAGCGACTGACAGGAATTGAGTCCCCTCTGCCCCCCTTCCTCTGCTGTGGGCAGCCCAGAATGGGAAGAAATGCTTGTGGTTTGGCTAGGCCTCAGAGATCGAGGCTGCCCCCTCAGCCATTTCGCCCCTCGCCCAAAGGGGCTCTGCATACGGCTGGTCAACAGGAAAGTCCGTTGGGGACCAACCACAGGTAGCCCTTGGCTTACAACCATTTGTTTAGTGACGGGAGCACTGAAAACAAGGACTTATTGCCATTTTTCACAACTGTTGCAGCAGCCCCACAATTTGGGCACTTGGCACCTGGCATGTCCGTATGTTCCAGGGTCCTGTGATCGCCGCTTGCAGCCTTTCGCAGCTGCCTTCTGACGAGCACAGGAACCAAGGCTTGCTTAATGACCAGGTGACTTAAGAACTGCAGTGATCCACTTAACAACTGGGCTAAGAAAGATGGTAAAATGGGCAAAACTCAACAACTGTTTTGCTTAGCAACCCGAAATTTTAGGCTCGGTTGCGTTGATAGGACTACCTGCATTCTAAATGGAGAAAGAAAGGTATCTCAGAGATCATCTAGCTCCCCCTCGCTTGGGGGGAGGAAACTTCTATGACATCCCTGATGGATGCCCATCCAGCTTCTCTTCTCTGCTGCCTAATGTGCCCCTCCATGACTTTTTTTCTAGCATGGTATAAAGAGCCCTGCACACCAGAACAACTAGACAACACAAGGAGAGGTTTTTCCCAAAAACCATCACTCTGCTAAACAAATCATCCCCTCAACACTGTCCAACTATTACAAAGTCTGCACTACTATTACTATTCATCTTCCCATCACTCCTTATCATCCCTCCCCTCCCACATGACTGTATGACTGCAACTTTGTCACTTGCATCCTTATGGTTTATATTGACTGCTTCCTAGTATATGATTTGATTGCTTATTGTACCTTATGACTCTCATTAAATGTTGTACCTGATGATACTTGACTCTTGATGAATGTATCTTTTCTTTTATGGACACTAAGAGTATTTCCACCAAGACAAATTCCTTGTGTGTCCAATCACACTTGGCCAATAAAAGTATTCTATTCTATATTCCAATATCCTATTTGACTGTTTCCTAGTATGATTTGATTGCTTATTGTACCCTATGACTATCATTAAGTGTTGTACCTGATGATTCTTGACTTTTGACGAATGTCTCTTTTCTTTTATGTACACTGAGAGCATTTGCTTCTCTGTGCTCCTCTATAGGAGGGGATGGTGCCCCAGCACTTTAAGGAGGCTGTGGTCCGCCCTCTTCTTAAGAAGCCATCGCTGGACTCCACCTGGTTGGATAATTTCCAACCTGTCTCCAATCTTCCCTTTTTGGGGAAGGTTGTTGAGAAAGTGGCCGCGCAGCTCCAGAGATTTCTGGATGAAACGGATTGTCTCGACCCCTACCAGTCAGGATTCAGGCCTGGATTTGGGACAGAAACAGCATTGGTTGCACTTTTGGATGATCTCTGACAGAAGCAGGATGTGGGTAGTGCATCCATCCTTACTCTACTTTTTTTTTTTTTAATTATATTTATATGCCGCCCTTCTCCAGAGACTCAGGGCAGCTTACAGTCTATGGAGCACCATGCTAAGTGCTCGGCAATAGCCTTCATTCCCTTGTATATGCCTGCTTATTACTAGGGCTTTCCCCCCCCCCCCAGCAGCATTTTTAGAAAGTCAGCTTATTGCCCCCAACAATCTTGGGTCCTCAAGACCGAGGACCTCTCAGCGGCTTTTGATACCATTGACCATGGGATTCTCCTGGGGTGGCTTCAGGGGATGGGAGTGGGAGGCCTTGTGCTGTCTTGGTTCACTTCCTTTCTCTGCGGCTGCTCTCAGTCAGTGTTGATAGGAGGGGAGAGATCCAACCCTCGCCCACTGCTTTACTCGGTACTCTCTGCGCTCCTGTTCAACATTTACATGAAGCCGCTGGGTGAGATCATCCCTCACCATGGACTGATGTGTCACCCATATGCTGATAAGACTCAGCTGTATGTCTCGGCCTGTGGTGAGTTAAGTGTTGTTGTGTCCTCCCTCTCGCAGTGCCTGGAGGCTGTTAGGGGCTGGATGGGGAGCAACAGGTTGAAACGAAAGCCTTGCAAGACCGAGTGGCTCTGGGTTTGGGGTTTGTTGGTTCACGGAGAATTACCACCTTTGGTCTTGGCTGGGGTGGCACTACCCCAAACAGACCCTGTGTGTAATCTGGGGGTTCTCCTGGACTCACGACTCCTGTTCAAAGAGCAGGTGGGGGTTGTGGCCAGGAGGGCCTTTGCACAACTGCGGATTGTGCACCAGTCACGCCCTTTCCTGGATCAGCGGTCCCTACTCACAGTCACTCATGCCCTGGTCACTTCCCGTCTTGATTATTGCAACACGCTCTACATGGGGCTGCCCCTTGAAGAGCACCCGGAAGCTCCAGATGGTGCAAAATGCAGCGGCCCACATGGTTTTATGCAGACCCCAGTGTGCACATGTATCACCTCTCCTGCAGGAGCTGCATTGGCTGCCAATTTGCTTCCGGGTGCAATTCAAGGTGCTGGTTGTCACCTTTAAAGCCCTTCATGGCTTGGAACCAGGTGATCTAAGGATACATCTCTTGCCAGTCACATCTACCCGACCATTAGAGTGAGGAGGCAGGGAATGCTGTAGGTCCCACCCCTGAGGGAGATGCACCTGGTGGGACCTAGAAGAAAGGCCTTCTCTGTGGTGGCTCCATCTCTCTGGAACATCATTCCCCCAGAAATTAGAATGCCCCCCTCGTTAATACTATTCCGAAAGGCACTGAAGACCTGGTTTTGCCAGCAGGCCTGGGGAACCCAGAGGGGGATGGAACCCATCAGATGGCTAGTGTGATCCGCTGTCGTCGAGGTGGGGGATGGGAGCTGGTTTTTGTTTTGTTCTGTTTTTTGTTTTTCCAAATTTTGTTCTATTGTACTTTACTAATTTGATTCTTTTTGTTACTTATTATTTTTATTTTGTTTTAAATATGATTTTATATTGCGTAAGCTGCCTTGAGTTGCCATGGGCGAATAGGTGGCAATATAAATCAAATAAAAATAAATAAATAAATAAATTTGTGTGTCCTTGTGTGTCCAATCACACTTGGCCAATAAAGAATTCTATTCTAGTCTATATTCTATTCTATTCTAGCAGCTTGGGGGGGCAGCCAGGAAGTGGGGGCTGCAAGCGCGATGCCCTGACCCGCTTGGCAAGTTTGCTCAAATCCCCGCGGTTCGCTGGCTAAGACGCCCCCGCCAAATGCCCCACCACCCCGGGAAGGCTCCAGGCTGCCCCTCTGCCAGGAGGGCGCGGGAGAGGAGAGGGTATCCGTTCCGTGAGGGACAGCTCAGAGTCGCGTTCACACCGCTTTCTCTTTCTCCGCAGGCAACATGGCGCTCCGCACCGTCCTGCTCCTGAGCTTCCTGCCGTCGGTCCTGGCGGGCGGCGGCTGCCCCCGCGAGTGCTCCTGCTCCAGGACGGCCCAGGTGGAGTGTTCGGGCGCTGAAATCACGGAGATGCCCGCGCCGTTACCCGGCAACGCCATGAGCCTACAGGTGGTCAACACGCGCCTGGCCGTTCTGGGTCCCGCGGCCTTCGGCAACGCCTCGCAGCTGCTCGCCCTGCGGATGGAGAAAAACCTGCTGGAGCGCCTCACTCCCCGCGCCTTCCGGCCCCTGGTGGCTCTGCGCTACCTGAGCCTAGCCAGCAACCGGCTGCAGGAGCTGCCGTCCGACATCTTCCGGCCGCTAGTCCGGCTAGAGGCTCTGCTGCTGTCGGGGAACCAGCTGCGCCGCATCCAGCCGGCTCACTTCGCCGGGTTGAGCGCGCTCAAAGAGCTCCAGCTGCACGGGAACCGTCTGCAGGCCGTGCCTCCGGGCGCCTTTGACCAGCTGCCCAACCTGGCCCGCCTCAACTTGGCCCGCAACCAGCTGGTGCGCCTGCCGCCCCGCCTCTTCACGCCGCTGGCGCGCCTGCAGGTGCTGCGCCTCTACGAGAACCAGCTGAGCGAGCTGGCGCCCCGCGCCTTCGGCGGCCTGGGCGAGCTGCAGGAACTGGCCCTCTACCAGAACCGGCTCCGCCAGCTCCCCGCAGGCCTCTTCACCGGCCCGCGCAGACTGCAGAAGCTGCTGCTGTCCGGCAACCTCCTGGAGGCGCTGCCCGAGGGGCTCCTGCTGAGGCTGCCCGAGCTCTCGCGGCTCTCGCTCTTCGGAAACGCTCTGCGCGAGCTGCGCCCGGGCATCTTCGGCCCGATGCCGCAACTACGAGAGCTCCGGTTGGCGGACAACCAGCTAGCCTCGCTGCCCGGCCGCGCCCTGGCCAACCTCACCGCGCTGCAGGTCCTGATCCTGAGCAAGAACCGCCTCGTCACGCTCGCGCCCACCGCCTTCGCCGGCCTCCGGGGCCTCGAGGAGCTCGTCCTGCACTCCAACCGGCTGGCCACGCTGGACGGGGAGCTCTTGCGCGGCCTGACCTCGCTACGGAACCTCTCTTTGCACAGCAACCGGCTGGCCGCCTTGCCTCCCCGCCTCTTCCAGGGGACCCCCGGCCTACGCGCCCTTCAGCTGCAGAACAACTCGCTGGAGGAGCTTCCGGCAGACCTCTTCGACGGGCTTCCCGAGCTGCGCGACCTCCAACTGCAGGACAACCCCTGGGGTTGCGATCCCGCCCTGCGGTCGCTCCGGCGCTGGCTGCGGGAGAACAGGGCCAGCCTGGGCGGAGAGAGCCGCCACCCACGCTGCGCCGCGCCGCCTTGGCAGCTGGGCCGGTCCCTGCTGGAGCCGGAGGCCAGCACCTTCGGTCCCGGGACCTCCGCACTGCCCGAAGGCTGGGCAACCGTCAGGAGCCGCACGGAGGCCCCTTCCGAGAGCCAGCCGACGCCGGAGACGCTGTCTCCCGGACGCTGGCAGCCGCCGCTAGATAGCGAGCCGGGCAGCGCAGAGATCGCGCACGAGTTCCCGGAAGAGCTCCCTGAAGCGGGGCGAGGGGGAGGCGGGATTTGGGGCCTGACCCGCACCCAGACGGGGGTCGTCGTCACCTGCCTCGTGGTGGGCTCCGCCTTGATCCTGGGGATGGTGCTGGCGGCGGGCGTCTACGGCTCCAGGCGGAAGCGCCCCGTCCGGGCCAAAGCCTAGGTCCGCCATGGCGCTGGCCCGGTTCGCGCCCCTTCCTCCAGCGCTCACGCCTTCCGCTGCTCCACCCCGCTGGCTCCGGCACGGGCTCAGCAGCGGACCTGCGCGCCACAACTCTAGGCGCTACTAGCCGACTTTTGCCCCGCGGATCTGAGCCCAGACGGACGCTGGAGCTCCTTCGCCCGGCGCTTCTTTGAGGCAGGGCCGGGTTCGCAGCAGGACGGCTAGCAAGGCCTGGCGTTGCCCGGTCCCCACCCGGAGAAGTCGGGGGCAGCTCCAGGAACCTTGGAAGGGAGGCCAATCCGGTCCCGCACTTCCTTCACGCAGGCAGGCCGCAAGTCTGGGCTGTTCGAAGGGGCAGGACCCCCGTGCAAGCCTTCCCGTCTCCAAAAACGCGCTTGACTCCTGAACCGTCGATCCCAAGGCCGGCCGGGGCTTCTGGGGCGGCTTGGGATGCCCCGGGGGTGGAGCGACTCGTACGTTTCCCATACAGGAGGCAGATGCCGTCTAAGGAGGAAGCCTTCCCCCTCCCCCACTTCCGGAAGCCCCGTGGCTGGCCAAAGGGGAAGCGGAGAAGCCCCGCGCTGGCCTACCCATTAAGCCCGAGGTCCCCCGCTGCCTTCTCAGGCGAGGGTGGCGCTGCAGGCGCATCTGGCATCCAGCGGAGGAGGACCAAGGCGCCTGTTTCGCGACCAGAGCAGACTGGTTCCCCAGCAGCCGAGGACGAAAAGGATGCCGGGCACTGCTACAGTGAACAGGACTGGGTCCCGACACTCGAATGAGTTTTGCCTCTTTGGGGAGCAGCACAGAATCGGGCACAGAGACTGGACAGCTTCCGCCAGTGAGCCCCGAGAAGCAGAGACCGGCCGGACGCGCCTTCTCCGGCGGCCTAGCCTGGCAGCTCCGTCGGCGAAGGTAGCGCCTCAGCGGTTCCGGTGGGGGGCGGGGGCAGCTCTGGGAGTGAGCAGAAAAGCCTCGTGGACGCGGCTGTGGACGAGCCCGGGCCTATTAAAGCTGCTCTTCTCGCTTCATCTCTCACACACGCACCTGCATAAGCATTGCTCTCCCCGGTATGGCCCCGCGCCTTAAAAACAGCCCCATTCCCGAGCCCAAGTGGGGTGTGTGAGGGGGACAGAGGGGCGCAGAAGTCGTCCAAGGAAACGAGAGGAAAAAGTTGGATTGCGGGGGGGGGGGGGTGAACGGGGTTTCAGATAGCATGCACCCCCATTTCTCCTCTCCCCGGGCTATCCAGCACATCTTGGTTAAGGCCAGGAGAAGCACTTATGCCCCCAACTGCCTGCCCCTCCCCCACATGGCTGCCAAGCCAGGCTGGGAGTTCAGCCTCAAACTCAACGTCTTGGTGGCTACGCCCCCCTCCCGCCAGATCATTGGGGGCAATAAGCTGACTTTGTAAAAATGCCGCTTGGGGGGCCAAAAGCCCTAGTAATAATAAGCAGGCATGTACAATGGAATGAAGGCTATTGCTGAGCACTTAGCATGGTGCTCCATACACTGTAAGCTGCCCTGAGTCTCCGGAGAAGGGCGGCATATAAATGTAATTAAAAAAAAAACTGGGTCCCCCCCCCATCCCCAGCTTCACAGCATGGCTAGCACTGCCCGGCCAGAACGGCCACTGGGCAGAGGGTGGGGGAAGGCAGGGCCTCTGCACCGGAAGAGTGCCTGGGATAGTCCACTTGCTCACCTGTCACTAACGGCTCTGGGGCTGCCCTCCATTCCTGAGGCTGGGGGGAGGGCACAGCAGCCCCAGGAAGGGAAGAGCCCACCTGCAGAGTTCCAGACCCAGAAAGAAGCAGAGTGAGTGAGTGAGAGAGAGTTTGTGTGTGCGCGTGCGTGCGTGTGTGTAGCCAGAGGCAGAAGGGGCTCTTTCCTCTGTAAAGCAGAAGCAAGGGAGGGAGGGAGATCGCTGTCGGAAACTCCAAAACACACAGACTGGGGTGAGCATTAGAACAGCCCACAGACCCCAGGAGATAAAGGGGAGAGTTGAAAGGGGAGGAGGCAGGGCCAGTTACTTCTAAGCTGCTTTAGGTCCCCCCCTGCACAGCACCCCTCCCCATTTTGCCATCTTTCCAGCAAGAAAGAAAACACAAAGGAAGCAACTACACCCACCAAAAGACACCCCCCCATTCCCATTCTCCTTTCCGGCCCTGAGTTGTGTTTGGCCAGGTAAGAGAGGAGGCATTTCCGATTTCTGAACAGAAAGACACCCCCCCACCCGCCCAAAAAAGGCTATTAGGGGAAGGCAGCCAGGGGGTTGCAGCCCAGGCGTGCGTGCGTGTGTGTGTGTGTGTGTGTGTGTGTGTGTGTCACAGGTGGGGTGAAAGTGGCCAAAGAGCCCTCCTCCCTTTCATAAGAAGGAGGAAAATCCTTGGTTGCTGTTAACAGAATCGGGCGGGCACAATGGCATTCACACAACACTTTTAACCTGAATCCACTTCGTTGAAACAAATCATGAAAACAAATGCAGGCTGTGCAAAGCTACAGGATGAATCCGCTGTGCCAGGCTCAGCTATCAGGGCTGTTGCCTGTTCTTGACACAACCCTGTGGATCTGTCTGAACGCATCCCCCCCCCCCCCCCGCAAGAACCAGACCAGGCAGGAGACCCGGAAGTGGGTAGACCCTGGGCTCAGGGGCCCAGCCCCCCTCCAGGGCTCCCAAGCGCTCTGGGACCCAAGGATCTGGAGAAGCTCCTGCTGGGGCTTTGTGGGCTCCTGGTGAACCTGGGGCCTTCTCTCCAGTGAGGGCTGCCCAAAGGCCACTCAGCTGCCCCCAAGGTGCACAGGTGTGATTGGAGGCCAGCCACTCCCCCCCCCAGGGGAGGGTCTCTGCTGCTGCAGCTGTTGGCTGAGAGGCCAGTGCCCGCCCTGCTCTCCTCCCAAGGCGGCCAGCCTTTGCCCCAATCTCTGGAAAGCAAAGTCCTGCAGCGGCCTCTGCCCAGCGGGTCACTGACACGGCCACCTGTTGACTGACGCTGCTGGTGGAGGCTGGGTAGACGGGGTGGGGGGCTTCCTTTGGCTCCTGGTCGCACGGAAGGTAAGTGCGCATTGAGGGAGCAGGGCCTGGGCCGTGCATTGGGGGGGGGATTCTCCTCCCACATGCCTGCTGGGCTGGGGAGTGAGGATATCTCTGACCCCCCCTACTGAGAAGCACCAGTCCTGTTTCAGGAATTCTGAGACAAGGAAACTCAGGAAAATGCCTGGGAAGCTCCCAAGTCCAGCATCAGCAAAGCCGAAAGGAAAAAGACACCCCCCACCCCCAGCTAGTTTCCTTTGGGCCCTTCAGCCGCACTCCTTGTGCCTTGGTGTCTGGATGGACTGCTGCTCCTTGTCCGGTGTTCAATGCAACTTCCACTCACCCCACCCAAGGCCCTGTATGGGATCCAGCCCCAAATCCCCCCTGGGCCAGGGATGCCTGGGAAGAGCGAGGGGGAAGGGGGCATCCTTGGCTTCCTCTCTGCTGAGTGGAGTGGAAGGGTTTTCCCAGAGGAGAAAGGATGCCAGTATAAGGGAGGCATCCTGAACACGAGGAAGTCGGAAAGGCAGATTTGTGGTCAAAGGCTTATTGAATGAATCCCTTTCATTAAGTGCCTCAATAAACAAACACCCTTGTGTTGGAGGGGACTTTAAAGGCCATCTAGACCATTGCAAGCTCTGTGCAGGATCCACCTGTGCATCTATGACATCCCTGTCCTGAGGCCGGCTGTCCCACCGACTCCTGGCTGGAAGTCAGGAAACCCCTGAGCTCCCTCCTGGGCCTTTTGAGCCGCTACTTCTGGCTCTCCAGCCACGGGGATCCCCTGCAGGGTGGGATGGATCACATCTCCCCCCCACACCCCTGGGGTGGGCTAAGCACGCCTAGAGCCATGCAGGGCTTGGCCTGTGGTTCTCTCCTCGTCTCGACAGACTTCCTCCAAGCTGGTACCAGTTGGCTGCTGCCCTTTGCCCAGACTGTGGTGCCCAGAGCTGAACCTGTATTCCAAGCAGCACCTGGCCAGGGCAGAGGGACGCAAGGGCTCCTCCAACAGGCGCTTTTGCAAACCCTCCCAGGGTTTGTCCAGAGGCTCTTTCAGTTCAGGAGGCCTGGCGGGGCGCGGGGGGGGAGTAAGGACAACTTGCCGAGCTGGTAGTAGCTCATTGGCCACAGCCAGGGGTCCTATTTCAGCCTTCGGGACCCTCAGACAAGCCCCATTGCTTGGCCCTTTGCCTCTGGAACATGGGAGAGAAGGGACCTCCCCCTGGGGGCACCTCCTTGGGGGCCTGCACCCCCTGCCCGCATTCTCCATGGGCCCAGCCCCATTGCTCTCTCCTGCTGGACCTCAGGACAGCTTCCCTCCGGAGGTTTTCCAGCTGATTGGCTGGATTCCCACTGCAGTGACCTTGTCTGGAGGTCCCTTCAGCCGGGGAGGAGAGGGGGGGGGGGCAAAATGGACAGGCAGCCCCTTGCCTGCCTCCTCTTTCAGAAGCAACATATTGAGAGCTCACCGGTGGGTCACACTGGCTGAGGCTGATGCAGCCGAGGTGGCCCTGCAACATCTCATGCCCCTCTCAACGCTTTGCCTAGAATGAGGAGGAGGAGATGAGGAGGTTTTATCCTGTCATTTTGCATAGAGTTCACAGGGGAGAACACGCCTGACCCGCCCCCTCGCCTCCACTTCTTCCTGCAACCACCACCCTGGGAGGCGGATTGGGCTGAGAGAGGGACTGGGCCCAAGTCAGCCAGCTGGCTTCCACGCCAAGGGGAGGCCTAGAACTCACCGTCTCCTGGTTTCTAGGCACATTCACACCACGCCAAACAGGCTCAGGTGGCTGCCTTTAAGGGCCACTTGGGAAGGCAATGGGCTGGGTGGGCGTCACCCAGCAGTTGTGGAGGGGAGCAGGGGGCCCTCCTGGCGCCCAGAGCCTTCCAGGCGCAGCTTACGGTGCTGAGACTGGCGACCCCTGCTCGGCTGGCCAACATTGGCCCAACCTGTGGCTCCCCCATTTTGGGGAGTGGGGCTGGGCTGAGGCGCAGAGGGGCTGCTGTCCTGGAACAGAGCCAGGCCCTGCAATGCCCACCTGCCCGCTTTGATCCGAGTCGCCTCCTTGGCCATTTTTCTGGGAGCTGCTGCAGATTCTTTGGGTTTTCCTTTCTGCTGTTTGTATGCTTCTGGTTTTCACTCGGGCTATGGGTGTCTGGATGACTTTTGCATCCCTGCAAAGCCCTCGAGAGTCCCGCGGGTGAGTGATAGATGGAGTCCATCTGCTCCCACCAGCCGAAGCGCCCAAAGTCCCGGATCTCTCTCCCCATCGCCCTTCTCTGCCCCAGGTCGCCTTACTCCCCCTCCCCGGGCAGCTAAGGAGGGGCTTCTCCACCTGGGCCCTTGGGAGCTGGGAGGCCACGGCTGGGCGAGGGCAGAGTCCCACCCGTCTGACGGCGGCGCTTCTGCTTTTCCTCCGCAGGCAGAAACGATGCCCGGCCGGCCTGGCCTCCTGCTGCTGCTGGCCTTCTCGGTGCTGGCCCCGCCGGGGAGCGCCGCCTCCGCCCGCCTGTCCTCGTGCCGCTGCTTCGGCGGCGCCACCGTCTTCTGCTCGGGCCGAAACGTTTCGGGCGTCCCGGAGGAGCTGCCCCCCGAGGCCACACGGCTGCTTTTCGTGGGCGCCTCGCTGAGCTCCCTTCCGTGCCGCGCCTTCGCCCCGCGCAGCAACGGCGGCGGCGGCCTGCGCCAGATCGCCTTCCTGGACTGCCCGCTCCGGACGCTCCCGGCCTGCGCCTTGGCGGGGCTGCCGCAGCTGCGGGAGCTGGACGTGGCCCTCGCCCAATTGGCCGGCCTCCCCCGCGGGGCCCTGCTGGGCTTGGGCCGCCTGAGCAAGCTGGCCGTCCGCTACAGCCGGCTGGAAGCGCTGGAAGAGGGGCTCTTCGACGGCACCCCGGCGCTCCAAGCGTTGCAGCTGCAGGGCAACCGGCTGACGACGCTGCCCCCGCGCCTCTTCTGGCCGCTGCCCGGCCTCCAGGCGCTCTCGCTGGCCCAGAACCGGCTGGCCGAACTGCCTGCCGAGACCTTCCAGCCGCTGCTGCGCCTGCGCGAGCTCCGGCTGAGCGACAACCTGCTGACGCGCCTCCCGCCGCGGCTCTTCCGCCCTCTGGCGGCGCTGCGGGAGCTCTTCCTGGACGGGAACCAGCTGGCCGAGCTGCCCCGGGGGCTCTTCGCCGGACTGCACCGGCTGCGGCGGCTGCACCTGCAGCACAACGCCCTGGGGCGCCTGGAGCCCCCCGGCCTCTTGGCGGGGCTGCCCAGCCTGGCTTTCCTGCTGCTGCAGGGCAACCAGCTGGCCTGGCTGCCCGCGGGGCTCTTCCGGGGGACGCCCCGCCTGGTGGAGCTCTCCCTGGCCCACAACCGGCTCCGGGAGCTGCCCGAGGGGCTTTTCGGCAACCTCTCCGAGCTGTCCGTCCTCAGCCTCGCCCACAACCGGCTGGGCGGCGTGGCTGCCGGCATCTTCCAGGGCTTGGCCGGGCTGGGCCGGCTGCAGCTGCGCCACAACTGCCTGGCTGTCCTCCCCGGGGCGACCTTCGCCAACCTCAGCAGCCTGGAGGCCTTGGACCTGGCCCACAACCGGCTGGAGAGCCTGCCCGAGGGGCTCTTCGACGCCAGCGAGGCCCTGGTCAGCCTGGCGCTGGAGGGCAACCCCTGGCGCTGCGACTGCCGCCTGGCCCCCCTGGCCGCCTGGCTGAGCTCTCTGGACCACCCGCTCGGCGCCCGGGTCCTCTGCCGGGCCCCCGCCCCCTTGGAGGGCAAGACTCTCCTGGCTGCCAGGGAGCAGCAGCTCCTCTGTCCCTGCCAGCCTGGCAGTGCCCGCTGCCGAGGGGATGCTCCGGCCCTCATGGAAGAGACAGGCGCCCTGGACCGGGATGCTTAAGAGGCGGCCGGCACCTTCAGGGTAGACCTCCCTGCAGTCCCCCCACCCCACCCCCCGCACCCCGGGGCAGAGGAGGGCCAAGAGGGGGCCGCCTGGTGGTCTTCTACTGGACAACCGGTTATGTCCTGACAGCGCCCCCTCTGGGCTTGAGAAAGGAGGGCGGGGGGCGGCGGTAGAGCGGCAGGCGCGATTAGGCTGCACCGATCCCAAGTGCTGCAAGATCCAAGCCTGGGAGCCCCCAGGAAGCGCCGATCCTGGACCAGCTCCTGCTACAGAGGCAGCCTCGCCCCCGCCAGGCCCCGGTCCTCGGGCTCCTTCCAAAGGCAGAGTGCTGGCTTCGGTGCTGCTTCCCTCATCACCGGTGGGGGCTGTTGGAGAAGAGCCTGGGGGAGGGTCCTGCGCCCCTTTCGGCAAGACCCCCCTCAAGGTTTGCCTCATTCCTTTGGGGACAGCTCTGAAGACCTCCCCGCCCCCATTTATAGCTCTGTTTGCTTTTTGCAGAGTTCACACATATTTATATGTTGCTAGTATGGTTGGTGTTATGATGTTTGAGGACTTCGATATTTGTGTGATTGTTGTGTACTTTTCACAGGGGCTGAGTGAAACCCAGTCTGGTGTTTAATCCAACCGAAGTGCATGTAACATATTTTGCCTAAACCAATAAAGCATTATAGTTATTACCTGTCTCCCCCTCCAAAAATCTCTTCCTCCCCCCAAGCTTGCTAAGAGGCACCCAGGGGGCTTCCCAAAGGCGGTGGGTACAGACAGACCTGCCCTTGGTCTCCCTTACACTGACCACTAGGTCCCTTGGGCCTTTCCCATAATCTGGTCCTGGTCACGGATTCCCCCCAAGAGCGACTCTCTATAGTTTGGGCGCATGGGGTAGCTGAGGGCCCCAACTAGGGAACCCCTTAAGGAAGAGGGAGTCCCTGTTCCTGCCTATCTCTCCCTCAAGAGTTGTGGGGTGCAGGGAAAAGGTGCTTTTCCAAGAGGCAACTGGACTTTCTGGGTGTTTTTAAAGGCACCTGGAGCCTTAAGGACTCTCCAGTAGGATGCAAACGAGCAGCTGTCTGCAAGGAGTAGAAATCCTTCCCTTCCCCTCCATCTCTTCAGAGCGGAAGAAGCTCCTTGGATGAGAAGCGAAACGTCTTCAAAGTCCAGCTGCCTCTTGAAAAAAAAGCACCTTTGGGACAAGCAGGCCCTGGAGGGCTGAGACCCTCCCTAGACAGGAGGGCAGGGACTGTGTTGGGGTGCTGGCCCTGCCCCTGGGGAGATGAGGGCACCCTTGGACTAGGAGCGTCTCTCTTCCTTCTGCTCAGCTTTGGCAGCTCCTGCTGGCTCAGGGGGGTCTCTGCACTGTGGAGAGTGAGTGCCAAGGGAGGGGCAGCTGAGCGCAGAGCCACCAGCAGTGCCTCTGGGGCTGCCAAGCGCCTCTCGCAGCTTATCAGGCCAAACCAGAGAGCAAGAGGCGCCCTGGGTTGCACCCAGATCTCCTGCACCCGTCGGAGGCGTCTCCTGGAGATAAGGGCCCCCTCTCCCTCGAGCCCAGCTGGATCGGGGCAGATTCTCCAGGGAGGGGAGGCTCATTCTCAAGACCTCCTGCCATCCTGGCCAGCAAGGAGTTCCGGGGCTGCTCAGCGAACAGGTGTGTCCTCTTAAGACCTGTGGGGAGGCCCTGGAGGGGAGGATGGGCAGCCCGCGTTCCTTTGCAGGAGGGGCCAAATGCATCCTTTGGGTCTGGCTGTGGCTGCAGCAGCAGAGAGCCAGAGGGAGGACGGGGCACATGCCCGCGGCCAACTTGCTTGCCTTCCCACATTTCCTCAGAGGGAAGCCCTGGGGTGGTGGCCCTTCCTCCAGGATGGTATCAGTCTGTTGACCAAGGACTTGCAAGAACAGCCGCTTGAGAATCTGTCAGAAGGGTTGCATAATTGATTCAAGGGGCTCTGGGAATTAGGACGCTGCATTGCAGGGGATACTTTGAAAAAGGCTCAGGGCTGTTGGTCTCTTCCAGCATGTGGCTCAGGGCCACCCTCCTCCTCCTCCTCTTCCGGACCGGCCAAGGGAATCAGGGTTGCAGTGGCACCCCGAACGAGAGCTGCCCCTTTCAAGAGGTCTACACGAAGAACCGAAATATCGCAGAGATCCCCAAGTCAGTAGCTCCCATTATCACGGAAATGTTCTTTGTGGACACCAGCATTGTGGAAATCAGACAGGGAGCCTTCGTGAACATGTCTAACCTGGTGAAAATTGTGTTCCTAAACAACAAGATTAAAAGAGTTGAAGCCGGAGCATTTGAGAACCTGGAGAACTTGGTGGATCTGGAAATCACTGGGGCTGAGTTAGGGGATCTCCCCGTGGGCACCTTCCGGTCCCTGGATCACTTGCGAAGGGTGAACCTGAGGGACTCCCAGGTGAGAAGGGTTGAAAAAGGACTGTTTGACAGTCTTGGGGATTTGGAAGAGCTCTATCTGCATTGGAATGAAATTGCGTCTCTCCCCGGTGGGGTTTTTGATGGGCTCCCTAAACTCTCCTTGTTACATTTGGGGAGGAACCAGATTTCCAACGTCTCACAGGATCTCTTCAAGCACCTGACCCAGCTGAAGACTCTCCGGTTGCAGAATAACCAGCTCGGGAGTCTCAGGGAGGGGAGTCTGGACAGCCTGCAGCAGCTGGTGGAGCTCAATCTGGAGAGCAACAGGCTCCAGACTCTCCCGCCCACCTTGTTAAGTCGGCTGGTCAACCTGGAGAAGATTTTTCTGGACAAGAACTCGATTGAAGTTCTCCCCGAGGAGACCTTCCTTGGACTGAGAAAAGTGAAGCAGCTGAAGATGGCTTCCAACCACCTGAAAGCCTTCCCACCCTTGGGGGCCATGCGGCTGCTGAACGAGCTGGACCTTAGCAGGAACAGGATCTCCTCCCTGGAGAATTTGGCAGGGGCTTCTCTCCCGTCCCTGACGACTCTCAAGCTCCAGGGAAACCACCTGGAGACCCTCCCCACAGGTCAGCTGGACCACCTAGGAAAGCTCACCTCCCTGCACCTTGGGGACAATCCGTGGAGGTGCGACTGTCACCTTCTCTACCTTCATCAGTGGATGAAGATTAATGCCAAAAGAATAAAGGATGGCAAGAAGGTGGCCTGCAGTAGCCCAGGAGACCTGGCTGGCAAAGAAGTGGGCTCACTGTCAAGAGACCAGCTGGTCTGTTTAACAACCACCCCCACCTTCCAGGCCACCTTCCAGGCCACCCCGTTGCCCAACATCTGCCACCCCAGCAAGGAGACACAAGCTCAGCTCAGCCCCCCATGCTGCAGAAGCCACCCCCACCACAGCTCAGCCCCCTCCTACGAAAAGCACACAAATCAAGGTTACCAGCAGGCCTACAACCGCCCCCCCACGAGCACCCAAACCCCAATTCCCAGTTCTCCCCTTACCCCCTATCAGAGTTCAACCTCAACCAGGACAAGCCCTGAAGTCAGAAGCCATCAAGCCACAACTTCCACAAGTCCTTCACCCACAAACAAAGACACCACAACGGTCTCTGAGATTTCTTCCACAACCCATGAAATAATTTGCACGACTTCTCCAGCCACAACCAAAGATGCCACAACTGTCACTGAACTGCCTTCCCCAACGCTACAAGCCACAACTTCCACGACTTCTCCAGCCACAACCAAAGATGCCACAACTGTCACTGAACTGCCTTCCCCAACGCTACGAGCCACAACTTCCACGACTTCTCCAGCCACAACCAAAGATGCCACAACTGTCACTGAACTGCCTTCCCCAACGATTCAAGCCACAACTTCCACAACTTCTCCAGCCACAACCAAAGATGCCACAACTGTCACTGAACTGCCTTCCCCAACGCTACAAGCCACAACTTCCACAACTTCTCCAGCCACAACCAAAGATGCCACAACTGTCACTGAACTGCCTTCCCCAACGCTACGAGCCACAACTTCCACGACTTCTCCAGCCACAACCAAAGATGCCACAACTGTCACTGAACTGCCTTCCACAACGATTCAAGCCACAACTTCCACAACTTCTCCAGCCACAACCAAAGATGCCACAACTGTCACTGAACTGCCTTCCACAACGCTATGAGCCACAACTTCCACGACTTCTCCAGCCACAACCAAAGATGCCACAACTGTCACTGAACTGCCTTCCACAATGCTACGAGCCACAACTTCCACGACTTCTCCAGCCACAACCAAAGATGCCACAACTGTCACTGAACTGCCTTCCACAACGCTACAAGCCACAACTTCCACGACTTCTCCAGCCACAACTCAAAATGCCACAACTGAAATTTTTTCCATAGGCCACCAGTGCATCTCTTGTACAGATACTCTGCCCACAGACGCTAGACCGGGTACCCGAACCACGGAGGCCACTGCGCCCACCAAGACAGCCCCCACTGCTCTGACTAACATTAGCTCTGCAGGATCCTATGAACCGTTTGCAGTCCCCAAGAGGTCCACAGAAAGCCAGGATCCACCCACTCACAGTCCTGTGATCACTACGTCACCTGTGTGCAGCTCCGGGCCCTCTGCGCCAGACCCATCCTCCAGGCAAGCGATGACCGTGCCCGGCCCCACAGCCCCCAGGGCAACGCTGGCACAGACGCCCACTGCAGGCTCAGCCTCGGCACCTCCCTCTGCTGCAGATCTCTCCTTTTGCCCTTCCTCTCCTCTCCCTCCCTCGCCCCGGAGTGTTGGGAGCCCCCTTCCCCTCCCCAAGCGGCCTGCCCTCCTGCCACAGCACCAGGCCTGGGGCTTCTTGCTGAGCTCCAACTCCCGGTATTGCCGCGTGTTCCTCCTGCTGTACCTCTCCATGCTCTCTGTGGGCATCTTCTGTGCAGTCATCTTGGGGCACCTGGCATACGCGCTCCACAAAGCCACGGAGTCGGTCCAGCTGCCTCTGAGGCCGGTGAGGCTGGTCCACGTCAAGGACAGACGAGGGAGGGAGTGAAGGGTGGTGGCAGGAAAGCAGCCCTGCTGTCTCACCCCTTGCCTCCTGGGACGCCCCCCCCCCCCGAGACCCAGGGTGCCCTGCGCTGGGCTGCTTCTTGCTGGTACCGCCACCTCCTGAGCCCCAAGGGGAGGGCAGATGGGGAAACAGAGTCTACCCGCTGTAGCCCTACCTGGAACCAGAGGGCCTTTCTGACCTCTCCACCACCACGTGGTGGAGCTATTCTGATGCACGCATGGCAGTAAAAGACCTCCCACCCCACAGACAGGGATGCCCCCGCCCCAATCCCTAGGAACTGCTGAAGGTGCCCCCCACCCTCCTCAGGAAACCTCTGCAGCCGGAGGATCAACCCTGAGTGGCGACAGGAGGACGAGCCGGCCAGGCGTTGGGGGCCCAGGGAAGCAGGCTGCTCCTATTCTCCGGCCAGGCGTATCTCGGAGCCTTCCTAAGGACGAGGCCACAAGGGTGGGCTTATCTAAAGCAGTCCAAGCCAGGCTGTCTTTCTACCCGGTCGGCCTGTTCCTTTGCAATGCAGCCCAGGAGGCAAAAGGTAGAGAAGCTCCGGTTGTGCCCTTTTGGATCAAGGCTCTCAGCAAGCGCCAGAACTGTGGGGAGGGGGGCCCAGGGTGCACTGCACGCATGCTAATGGGAAGGGAGCGATAGCTTCAAATGAGCTGGTTGTTTAGAGAGGCCGCAGCCCACCGACTGTGGGGATGGGATTGAGGAGCCCTCAGAGCTTCGCTTGGTCCAAAATACACCGGCCTAATTATTGGCCAACCCAAACATGGGATGCCTGCGCGCTGAGCCCCCACGGGGGTCCAACGGAGGGCAGTTCCAGTGCTGGGGGTCAGCTGGGTGGGTTGAGATGCACGACCTTCACGGCTCTCCTCTGCTTTGGAGAGGGCGGCTTTGCGCTTTCTCTAGGTTGCTTTTTCGGTTTCCTGCCTTTTATTGCTGGAAACCACTGAAAGTGCAGAAACTTGATACATAAACAAGCAAGTGCCTGGGATTAATCCCACCTGGGTGTTTTCTGCTGCTCTTTGGTGTCAGGCAACCAAGGGGACAATCCTTCATCGGCTTGCTTACTGAGTGAATCTGTCTTGCAGCTTGGCCCAATGCCCAGAATTGCGTGTGGTTCCCACCCTGAAGCTGTTCTGAAAGACTGAAATAGAACAGAATAGAAAGCAGAATAAAATAGAACAGAAAATAGAGCAGAATGGAATACTTTATTTGGCCAGCTGTTAGGAAAGGATAGGAAAGCAGGTGAGTTCTGGGTTGCTTCCTGTAGTGTTTCTCTTTCTGGACACTCCTCCTTTGGTCCCTTACTCTGTTTTTTTTAATGACCCAGAGATATTGGGAGTGTATTTGCTGTGTAAAATAAGACAGATTGTGCTGTCCCAGCCAGTCTATGGGAATTGGTTAGTTACTTAGGAATTGTGAGCTTAACAGAATGCATCATGGGAAATGTAATTAAAGGTATCCTGGGAAATGTAGTTCATGTCACTTGGCCACATCTGTAATCCTGATTGGCCACTAAATTGACCCTCAAGGGGTTGAAGGAGGTCGCCCTCCATTCTTACCTGCTCTCATGGACTGATAACATCTTTTCTTTCTATCGCTACGTGAGGAGTAGGAAAAGAACTATTTTTTACTCTGCATGCTGATATACAAAGGATTGGTCGTTATAGAAGAACTTCGTCACAAGATGTGAGTCTTGAAGATACCTGATGTACCAACAAATGTACTTTGTTATGGATGTTTTGTGGAATTGTCTATCTGCATCTGCACAGCCACAGATCCACATATGTGCCTGAGACAGACAGGAAATAGATGATAGATAGATAGATAGATAGATAGATAGATATAGATAGATAGATAGATAGATAGATAGATAGATAGATAGATAGATAGATAGAACTAATCTCTAAAGCATCCCAGGGTGGCTGCCTTTGCAGAGCCTACCTAGCCCTGGAGAAGCAGCCTGAAACCTCTTCCAGCGCTAAGGAGCTGAATGACGGCAGAACTTCTTGGGCAGAAACTTGGCCGGGAGAGGCTGCCTCCTGGGGAGGAAAAGGCCCGGTCAGCCCAGCCCAGGTAAGGCCGTCGGCCAAGGCAACGAGTGTCCCGCCCTCACTTGGGCCCAGTTCGAAACCAGCTCAGGATGCGGCGGGCGTTGTGGGGGGCTCGGCCTTGCGGGGCGCTGCTTGTCGGCCCGGCCAAGTGGCGGAGGGCAGTCGGGGCGAGCGGGACTGGGGAGGAGGGCCCTGGCCCACGGCTGTTATCCGCTGCTGGTGAGGGAGGGTTATTGGGATGTTGAATAAATGGAAAGCGGGGAAGAATTTGGGTGTGAAAGGAGTGTTAGAAATAAGAAAATTCAAAAATAAAATGTAGGTGAAGAGAATAATATAGTAGGGCATTAAGAAGATAGTTGCTCTATAGACATTTGCTATCTTGATGTAATCCTTCTGTAAATGTATTTTCTAATGCATTTACTCATTGTTAAACATGTACCTGCAATCAATTACATCCTACTGTATCAGGCAATGCCGCCCCTATTTCCTCCAGGAATTGGTACCTATCTCAAACTGTCAGGGCAATTCACATACACATCTGACATAACAGAAGACTGGAGAGATCAATTAGGAGGACAACAGGAGAAGAGATCAACCATTGCCTTGACTTTCTTTAATCAGTTGAAGTTAGATTTTGTTTTTCAAAGCATCTGCTTAAGTTTACCAGACTTTTACTTTGCATAGATGAATATGTTAGAGATGCATATAATCATCATGTTGTTTTAAGATGTGCTGAATGTAACATTAATACGTAACAAGTGTGGTGTCAGGAATAGATATTTTTTTGTTCTCGGACTGTTAGAAAGAGGCCCTGCTGAAGGGACATTCTTTAATGCCAAGTAAGATAGGAAAAAGCCATGTTGGCAAAATATGCGATGGGTGGTCATTGGGGTGTGTGGAAGGAGATGATGTGGTCTCCATAAGGCATTTCGGATTAGCTGTGCTCGGTCACTGCATCCCATGTAGGAGGGGCATTGGGAGCGACAGGAGAGAAAAACTATAAAATCTATTGAAATCTTAAGTGTGGTTCTTGGCTCAAATTTCATGTTGAGGTCAGCTGAGATCCTACTCTTTGCAAACAGCTGAACAAATACAATCTCTGTGTTTTCACCGATCCAAGTTTTTGTTATTTGGATTCATTTCCAGCAGGAGGGAGCCCGGCAAACTACGCTTCGCTCTCCCGTCTTCAAGGCGGGAGGTACGAACTGAGCCCGAACTGAGCCCGGCGCTCCCCTTCAAGCCTTCCCTTTCCTGCCAGCGGAATTTGGCGCTGCGACCCGCCGCCCTGCGAGCCTTGGACCGCGCGGCAACAGCGCCTCTCTCTGGCTGCTCACCGAAGCGTCGGTCCCGGCCTCGCTCCAGGCGGCGTCGGGGCGGAGACCCTCCCGGCCTTCAGACGGAGCCCTCGCCTGTCCCGAAGAGCTGGGGTGGGGGGAGCTGCCGCTCTTTCTCCGGACTGGCCTGACCGGGGAGGTCGAAGGGCCGCCGCCAGCCGTGGACCGCCTGAGTCGGAAGCCGAAGCCTTCGGAGCGGAGGGCGCACATCGATTCTTCAGCCAACCAAGCGGGGGGTGTATGTATGGGTGGGCCCGGAGATTGCCGCGCCTTGCCCGGGTCCTTCTCGCTCGTGGCCACTTTGACGTTTGCGGACTTCAACCCGCAGGTCCCGTCGCTGCTCCTCTTGCTAGCAGCCGGCAGGTGGCGCCAGAGTCCACCTGTGATGGCCGCTGGAGGGCGCGGTTGCGGTCCACCCCCGCTTGCCCAGTGCGAGGGTGTCGGGAGATTTTCCCGCGAGACCAGGGATGCCTGCTCCCACCCCGGGCTGCGTTTGGGGCGGGGGGTGTCTTTCTTTGCCAGGAGATCCGTTGCTTTGGGGGTGTCTGAAGAGCGTGGCTTTCTTTGTCCAATTCAGGCTCGGACTTTTGAGTCTTGTTTTGTCTTGTACTTCGGCATGTTGTGGAAACGCAGCAGTTGGAACTAGAAAAAGGGTCTCCATTCAGGCCTTTAGAAAGAACCCGGTGGAGGCATTGGCATTTCCTACCCCCCACCACCACCGCCTGTGCACTCCCCCCCCCCCCCACCGCGGGAATCCCCGCACCGTCCCTTCTCCTGCGTCTTTCGGCTTCTCATTGGCCAAGCAGGGAGACCTTCCCTGGGCTGCTTCTTCCGCTCTGGGAGAGCGCGCGCGCGTCATGAGGCAGGCCGGATGCTCCTGGCTGCAGAGATGGGCAGCGCTGGGGGCTCCAGGGGGCCTGGCTAGCCTACCTCACAGGGAAGAGCTGCAGCTGGCATCTTGTTCTTGGCCAGGACCTTCCCAGAGAGGCTCAAGTCCTCAGCATGGACGGAGGGGAAGGAATTAGCTCACCATCCACACGACTCTCTGGGGTGGGGGGGGAGAGGGTTGCCATGGAGACAGGCCAGGAAATCCTGTTTGATGTTTCAGCTCCTGCCGGTTAAGATGTTCTCCTTTTAAGTGTGGGCTTTTTCCCCCTTGATGGCAACCACGATTTAAGAGCTATTTTTTCCCGTGGGTAAAAGTCCTCCTTAAAAGAAACCATTTCTGGGTGACCGAGGGGTGGGGAGGGGGCTCTGGGAAGTCATGGGTGGTCTTCCAGAGCTTGGTTTGACATTAGGGTTAGAACCAGCCCTCCCCCCGTTAAGAGTGGCTTGTCCCAAAGCCCTTTTCTGTAGGAAAGAAAGTTGCTCCGCGTGACCCTATTCCCCTGGCCAGGGCTTGGCGCTGCTCACAGGTGGCTTAAGCAGGCCAGGTCGAGCCCAGCCATGGAGGCAGCAGATCTGCCATTCCTGGCTAAAGGTGAGAAGCCCTGGGGCGGGAGGGGGAGGGGGGGCAGTTGGCCAGGGTGAAACTGCAGGGAAACAGGCTGTAAATCCTCTGGCCTGCGCGATGGGGCTTTTAGAATGGCTCTGGGGGCTTTCTGCAGACCTGGGGGAGGGTTGCAAGAGAGAAATGGGGCAGGACAGCTTGGGGTGATCCCCAGCCGGTGAATGGGCCCTGGGTCCCAAAGCGCCAGGCTCTTGTGGGACTATAATGGGCGCCTGGGGCATTAGGCGGTCAGTGTGTGTGGGGGGGCGATCAGGGGCTCATGGTGGATCTGGGTGGCTGCTTGACTTCCAAGGAGGCCTTTTTGTAGTAAGGAGCCTCCCACAGTCCTGAGGTGTGGGGCATTCAGGTTTCCTTCTCTGGCTTCCCCTGGAGCCCAGCCTCGGATTCCCCCGCCCTCTCGCCCCTTTGGAACGGAGGGTCCCTCGCGCGGCAGTTCAAGGCGATGCCACGAATCGCAGCGGAGCAGAGGGCAGCGTCTCGGGCTTCAGCCGGGTACATGGCCCCGGAGGCTCCCCTGCCTTCCAGCTGAGAGCCGCAGGGCATTTAAGGGGCTTCGGTTCCAGCTAGTCTGTCAAGACCCTCCCGAAGATGCGCTTCAAGCAAGGGCAAAGCACCCCCGCCCACCCAACCTAACCAGGTTTATTGCTTCCATGTTTAAGCAGCCTTCAGGGATCTCCCGTAGCAACAGACAAAAGCTATTGCTGTAAATAACAGCAAATAACATTTCAGAGCAAAATGTTCCCCGGCTGACAAATATGGAAAAACCAGGCTGAAACCTGGAGACAACCCTCCTTGGAGGCTGCGTTGTTTGCAATTACCGCGTCGATGTTTTTGCCGCTTGGAATTTGCCGGAGTGCCGAATCCCTGCAGAGCCGTCCAGAGCCTCCAGTCTCCGAGCAGGGCTGGTTGTGGGGGCCATCTGGGGGGGGGGGGGGGGAGGAGGTCAGAGGGCAAGCAGGGACATCAATTTGCAAGCTCCGTAGGAAAGGTTAAGGGCCGGGAGTGCAGAGCTGTAATTGAGTCATTCCGTCGGAGGCATCTGGATCAGCAGGGAGGCCGCTTCTCTCCGGAGGAAAATGCCCAGACGAATTCCAAGCAGCAGGGCGGGCGGGGCTCCCCTGCGTGGGGGCTGAAAGATACCTGCCGCCGCTCTGCAGCCCCGGAGTCCCTCCTGCCGGGAAAGAGGCCCCTCTGGGCTGCAGCAGATCTCGGGGCTGGCTGCAGAGGTAGAGAGCCTGCCGCCGCCGCCCCCTGAATGGCGAGTTGCCCCAGCCATGGACTCCGCGGCCAGTGCGGGAGAGCCGGAGGGCAGGAGACCCCCTGCAGCCGCCCGCCCTGCCTCCCCAGAGCTTGCTGGCTCTTCTGTGAGGCTTGGAGTGCCTGCCTGCGTCACCGACATTTGGCTTAGCCTGAGACTCAGACTGGCCACCGACTGGCACGATTCCAGCTTTGCTCCGTCCAGGAGGCCTCCTTGGAGCTGTCCAGGGTCCTGCTCCACCCCCCACCCCCAGTCTTCTCCTGGGGCTCTGCCTCTGCTTGGCCTCCCTGCCCTCCCGCAGGGCAAGGAGGCATCCAGTATCCAGAGGATGACGCCGGCCCTGGCGACTAAGACCAGAATTCCGGTGTCGGCTATACCAACTGGAATGAACTTGTTGCCTTCCCGATCTTGTTCTTGTCAACGTCGACGACGATGAGGACAGGAGTCACGATCTGTTATCCGGGACATCTGGAGGGGTCGGCCCCGAGCCGGCACCTCTCCTCTCCAACCTCGACTTCAATCAATAACAACTTTATCCATTGGACGCCGTGTGGCCTGCCCGATTATTTACTCAGCAGCGGACTTGAGGGCACTCAGGAATGTCCCCCTTTCCTTGAGGTGGCCCCCCCGACCTTTCTGTGGCATGCCTCGATGATGGATCCTGGGATCCGGAGAGGTGGCACACTCAAGGGAAACGTGCCCAATTATGTTTATTTCTAAATTCTTAATGGGGTTAGGGAGGGTGGTCAGACAGGGTTTGGGGGACAACCCATCTGAAAAAAAGGCCAGACCAGAGGTCACGCGCGACCGGGAGGTTTTGGAACCGGGGATGGTTGGATCGAGGATGGGGTTTTTTTCTGGGGAGGGGGAGGAGAGGGCTATTTCTACGATCGGTGGGAGAGGCAGGTGTGGCGTTGACAGGGGGCCTTGTCAAGTTATTGGAGCTTGCCCCCGCTGTTTACAAGTGGTGGTGTGCTCCGACCCCCAGGTCACGTCTCGCCCCGAGTTGTTCGAATGATCGGGCCCCGGGCCTCCGGCTGATGTTATGCAACGCCAGGTCCGTAGTGAATAAAGCCTCCCTTGTTTACGATCTTGTCACAGAGGGGTGTGTGGACCTGGCTGGCATTACTGAGACCTGGCTGGGACAGGAGGGGGGTGTCCCTCTGGTGGAGATGTGCCCAGCCGGGTTTCGGGTCTTTCATCGGCCGAGGGCCCAGGGGAAGGGGGGGGGGGTTGGGTGATCATTCGGGAGGATCTGGGTCCTAGGGAATCCACTGTTCCTCAGATGACCGGATTTGAGTCCCTTTTTGTAAAGTGTGGTTCCGGGGTTCAGATGGGCCTATTGATCACATACCTGGCTCCCCACTATGTGACATCAGCTCTGCCTGAGCTCCTTGAGGTCTTAGCCGGCCTGCGATTGAGACCCCCAGGCTGATGGTCATGGGGGATTTCAACCTGCCTTTGGCTGGCGGGGCCCCGGGGATTGCTCAGGAGTTCTTGGCTTCCATGACAGCCTTGGGCCTGACCCAATTAATTAGGGAACCCACTCACACTGGGGGGTCACATCCTGGATCTGATTTTTGTCTCTGAACAGTGGCAGGATGATCTAGGTATAGGGGATGTTTTTACTGAGCCCCTGTCATGGTCAGATCATTCGCCCCTTAGGCTGGACTTCCAGGCCGCTCCCCCCAGTTGCAGGGAGGCGGACCAAACACATTGGTACTGCCCCAGGTGCCTGATGGATCCAGATAGGTTCCTGATGGAGCTTGGGCCATGTCCCGACATTCAAACACATGACTCAGTTGAGGACCTGGTCGCCACCTGGGATAGGGTGGCAGCCGGGGCCCTTGATTGGGTCGTGCCCTTGCGGCCTCTGACCTGGCACCGCTCTCACTTGGCCCCTTGGTTCTCCGAGGAGCTGAGGGAGATGAAGCGCCGGAAAAGACACCTGGAGAGTATTAGGAGGACTACTCGCTCCGGACCCGACCGAACACTATTACGGTCTTATATTAAGACCTACTTAGTGGCGATAAGGGTGGCAAAGCGTTCGTACTTTTCCGCAGTTATTGCATCCGCAGGAAACCGCCCGGCTGCCCTGTTTAGAGTGACCCGCTCCCTCCTGGAAGGGGGAGTGCGGGAGGACCCCTTGCAGGGACGGGCTGAGGACTTTTCGAATTTCCTGCTGGATAAAATCACTCAGATCCTGGACGGGTTGGACTCTGAATGGGCAACTCTGGGCGGGGGGTCGGGGTCGGAATTTGGGGAAGTCATTTTGGAAGAGTTTGACCCTGTGACCCCCGAAGACGTGGACAGGATGCTGCGGGGGCTGAATGCTACCACAAGTTTATTGGACCCATGCCCCTCCTGGCTGGTGTTGGCCACTTGGGAGGTGACACAAGGTAGGTTCCAGGGTATTATTAACGCTTCCTTGAGTGAGGGATATCTGCCCGCTGCCTTGAAAGAGGCGGTGGTGAGACCCCTCCTCAGGAAACCGTCCCTGGACCCAACTTTGTTATCTAATTATCGTCCTGTCTCCAACCTTTGCTTTGTGGCGAAGGTTGTTGAGAGTGTGGTGGCACGACAGCTCCCCCAGCACTTGGATGAAGCTGTCTATTTGGATCCACGTCAATCAGGCTTCAGGCACAGGCACAGCACGGAGACGGCATTGGTCGCATTGGTGGATGATCTCTGGAGGGCCCGTGACAGAGGTCATTCCTCTGTCCTGGTCCTACTAGATCTCTCGGCGGCTTTTGATACTGTCGACCACAGTGTTCTATTGCGACGGCTGGAGGGGTTGGGGGTGGGGGGCACTGTATTGCGGTGGTTCTCCTCCTTCCTCTCTGGCCGTTCGCAATTTGGGTTGTTGGGGGGGCAGAGATCGGCCCCGAGGCCCCTGGTTTGCGGGGTCCCTCAGGGGTCGGTGCTCTCGCCCCTTCTGTTCAACATCTATATGAAGCCGCTGGGTGAGATCATCCGTGGCTTTGGGGTAGAATTCCATCAGTACGCTGACGATACTCAGTTGTACATTTCTACCCCAGGCCACCCCGATGAAGCCGTCAAAGTGATGACCCGGGCGTGGAGACCGTGCGGTGTTGGATGGAGTGGAACAGGCTTCAGCTCAACCCATCTAAGACTGAGTGGCTGTGCTTCCCGGCGCCCCGATACAGCCAGCTGGTTCTATCGCTGGCTGTGGGAGGGGAAATTCTTGCCCCCACAGAGAGGGCTCGCAATCTGGGTGTCCTCCTGGATGTGCGGCTGTCACTGGAGGACCATGTGGCGGCCGTCACCAGGGTGTCTTTTGGTCAGGTCCGTAGGATCTACCAGTTGTGGCCCTTTTTGAATCGGGATGCTTCACACGGTCACTTCCGCCCTCGTAATCTCCCGCCTAGACTATCCCAACGCTCTCTACATGGGGCTTCCCTTGAAGAGCACCCGGAGGCTCCAGCTGGTGCAGAATGCGGCCGTGCGGGTGGTGTTGGGGGCTCCTCAGGGCTCCCATGTTACGCCGCTCTTGTGTGAGCTGCATTGGCTCCCGGTGGTCCTCCAGGTGCGCTTCAAGGTTTTAGTTACCATCTTTAAAGCGCTCCATGGCTTGGGACCAGGATATTTGCGGGACCGCCTCCTGCCATTATCGGCCTCCCGTCGACCAATATGCTCCCAAAGAGTCGGCCTCCTCAGGGTGCCACCGGCTGGACGGCTGGTGACCCTGAGGGTGTGGGCCTTCTCGTTGGGGGCACCCTCCCTCTGGAACGAATTACCCCTGGAGATGAGGACCATCCCTGATCTCCTGACCTTCCGGCGCACGTTGAAAACCTATTTATTTCAGCAAGCCGTTCTGGCCTAGGGGTTTTTAGAGCTTTTAATTCGGTTTTAGCTTTCTTAATCTCCTATTTTTAATCTTTTGATAATGGCCAACCTATTTAATTCTTTTAACTTATTTTAAGTATTGTATGTGTATTTTTATATGTATATTTTATATTGGCTGTACACCGCCCCGAGTCCCTCTGGGAGAGGGGGCAGTATACAAATTTAAATAAATAAATAAATAAAGAGCGAGCCTCCGGGCCGTGGAGAAGGGGCTGCAGAGGCCGTGGGGAGGCCCTTCCTCCAGGTTTCCTAGCCAAGATGACGCTGAAGACAGCTGCCTCTGTGAAATGCTCTCTAATGGTTTCTTTATTCCTTATTATTATCTGCCATTCACTACAGATTTCATACTCAAGAGACCATCCGCTAAGAATTAGGAAATGTTTCCTTAAGGAGCAGCTTTCTGATTCTCCACCCCCACTTGTCTTTGCAAACACGGAGGAGATTCTAATCAATTTCCCAGTGCTATGGATTACAACAAAGAAAGCAAAAAAGCTACCACTCCAGAAGAGGAGAGGAGGTAAACGAGCAGGAATTTTAAACAGACTAAGGAATAGAGGGAAAAAAACTCCTCTCCCTTCAATCTTTCTGACTAATTTACGCTCACTGGCTAACAAGATGGATGAAATTCATCTCTTAAATAGATGGAATTCTGATTTTTATAATTCAGCTGTTCTTGGTTTTACTGAAACCTGGCTTAATCCACAAATTCATGGGGACAACACCATATACATCCCGGGATTTCAGACATTTAGATCAGACAGAATTGAAGAGACATTGGGTAAAACAAAAGGTGGAGGATTATGTTTATATATCAACAACAGCTGGTCTCAGGATATAACTGTTGAGGTAATTCCCTGTTAAGAGAATGAGTGCACACAGGGAGACGTCCTGAGAGTAATGTTGAATAACACATACACAGTACACAGATACACTATATAGTAAAAATGTAGGTTTTACTTCCAGTAAATGGTTAAGCAAAGTCTTACAAACAGTCCAAGTCATACACGGTTATATCAGTCAGTTTTCAGTCCAGGGATAATCCAATAACAAAGTCCAGCATCAAACAGTTCAGTAATAGACTCACATCAATCCAAGAATAACGACGATCAGTAACAGTCAATAGGGAAAATGCAGGAACACAAACATCAACCATCTAGCAAACTCTTCTCTCTGGCTTTCAGTGGCATCTGAGAAAAACCAGGTTTCTGGCTCCATCTTATGGCCATTTGGGATACCACACCCAATTACAATTTTAGCATTCCCTTAAAGAAACAGTATTAAAATGTCTATCCTGGTTTATATATTTCCAACCCAACTGTTAGGTGACTTACATTCCTAACAATAATATATAAGTTTTGTGATGCAAACTTAGAGTCTTTACACATAAACTGCAAGCCATTTTACTCTCCACGTGAGTTCTCCTCATTTCTCCTAATAGCTGTGTATGTTCCTCCACAAGCCTGTGTAAACAAGGCAGGGTGGATAAAAACCAATGATTTTTTTAAAAAAATAAAAAAATCAGATTTTTTTGATTTAAATAGGATTTTTTTTATTTAAATCGGATTTTTTTGATTTAAATCAGATTTTTTTAAATAAAATGCTTTTTGAGGAAAATATATTACCATCCAAAGGTTATTCCATCATGAAATAAAGATTATTTTTTTAATTATGTAGAATAAGGCTGCATATGTTTTAATTTTTTTGGTAAATAAATTCCATTAATCCATTCACAATGTCATGCTCTTCCAGAAGTTTTTGTAAGATTATTGGGCAGTTTCTCTGCCTACAAGATATTATCACAGATGCTTGGTTTACTTTTAAATTGTTATTATTAAGGTAATGATTATTTTTCTCCTTCCTAAGTACAACAGAAAAGTTGTCCAAATATGAATGATTAACCTATTAAACTGGGGATAAAAAACTAATATGAAAAGTTGTTATTCTAAAAATCTTCATCTACTTGCATATTAAAGTTACACCAGCAAGAATTAGTCTTTATGTAGAAAACTATGATTTAAATCAAGCCTTACTGACTAGTGATTTAAATCGTGATTTAAATTGTGAATTAAATCAGTTTGATTTAAATCAAATCCACCCTGAAACAAGGCATTACAAACTCTTGCTGATCAAATTATGGAGGCTGAAGCCAAACACCCAGGTTCCCTTCCCATCATTTTAGGAGATTTCAATCAATCAAATTTAAGGAAAGAGCTCCCAAAATATTTCCAGCATGTAAATTGTCCCACCAGAGGCAAAAATACTTTAGACCATTGCTACACAACAGTAGAAGATGCTTTACTATGAGCAGCTGTGGGACACTGACCACTGCATGATTTACCTTGTACCTGCCTACAGACAAAGACTTAAAACCATTAAACCAACAATTAAATCAGCGAAGACTTGGTCTGATGAGGCAAAGCTAAAACTCCAGGCCTGCCTTGATTGCACTGATTGGAATGTTTTTGAAGATGCCTCTGCAGACCTAGATGAGTTCAGATACTGTAACATCATATGTTAGCTTCTGCGAAGACTTATGTGTACCAACAAGGAACCTGCAAATATATAGTAACAATAAATCTTGGTTCACAGCTAAATTTAAGCAGCTACCTCATTCCAAAGAGGAAGCCTACAGAAAAGGTGACAGAATGCTATACAACCAGGCCAGAAACATATTAACGAGACATCAGAGCAGCAAAAAGAAGCTACTCTGAAAAGTTAAAGAATCAGTTCCCAACAAATGAACCAGCAAACATCCGGAAAACTCTTAAAAACATCACTGGCTTCAGCAAACCTCCTTCCCAGGCAGAAGGAAATCAACAACTAGCAGATGACTTGAATGTGTTTTACTGCAGGTTTGAAAAGAAACTACAACCACCTATCTCCACAACCCACATCTCAAACACACCAACAACAGCCAAGTCTGCTACAACTGGCCCCAATCCATTGGGCTCACAACCTCTGGTGATCACAGAAAAAGAAGTACAAGATCTATTACACAGACAAAAGCCAGGAAAAGCACCAGGGCCAGACAAGATAACTCCTTCTTGCTTACAAGTCTGTGCTGACCAATTGGCCCCCATCTTCACCTGAATCTTCAATAGATCACTAGAGATGTGCTATGTTCCTCCCTGCTTCAAACGTTCTACCATCATCCCAGTGCCAAAGAAGCCTTCCATCAAGGAACTGAATGACTACAGACCACTTGTTCTAACATCTGTAGTTATGAAAATCTTTGAAAGGCTTGTGCTGTCCCACCTGAAAACCATCACGGATCCGCTGTTAGATCCCATGCAGTTTGCATACTGAGCAAATAGATTGACAGATGATGCTGTTAACATGGCTCTGCATTACATCCTACAACACCTTGAATCTCCAAATACCTACGCAAGGGTCCTCTTTGTAGACTTCAGTTCAGCATTCAATACCATCATTCCAGACACTCTTCTAAGTAAATTAAACCAACTAGCGGTACCTGAACACACTTGTAAGTGGATCACAAGCTTCCTAACAGACAGGAAACAGCAGGTGAAGCTAGGCAGAATCACATCCGATACCTGTACAATCAGCACAGGGCCCCCCCAAGGTTGTGTGCTATCTCCACTTCTCTTCTCCCTATATACCAATGACTGCATCTCAAACTATCCATCTGTTAAAATACTGAAGTTTGCTGATGACACAACAGTGATTGGTCTCATTCGAGACAATGATGAATCCGCATACAGACAGGAGGTTATACAACTTGCCTTGTGGTGTAACCGGAACAATCTGGAACTGAACTCACTCAAAACGGTAGAAATGGTGGTAGACTTTAGAAGAAACCCTCCCATACTACCACCTCTTACAATACTAGACAACACAGTCTCAACAGTAGAGACCTTCAAATTACTAGGTTCTACTATATCACATGACCTAAAATGGACACCTAACATCAAAAACGTCATCAAAAAAGCACAACAAATAATATTCTTTCTGTGCCAGCTCAGAAAGCTCAAAGTGCCCAAGGAGCTGCTGATCCAGTTCTACAGAGGAATTATTGAGTCTATCATCTGCACCTCTATAACTGTCTGGTTTGGTTCTGCAGCCCAACAAGACAGACAAAGATTTCAGAGGATAATTAGGACTGCAGAAAAAACAATTACTACCCACCTGCCTTCAATCGAGGACCTGTATACTGCACGAGTCAAAAAGAGGGCTGTGAAAATATTCACAGACCCCTCACATCCCGGACATAAACTGTTTCAACTCCTTCCCTCAAAATGACGCTACAGAGCACTGCTCACCAGAACAACTAGACACAAGAACAGTTTTTTTCCCAAAAGCCATCACTCTGCTAAACAAATAATTCCCTCAACACTGTTCAACTATTACAAACTCTGCACTACTATTACTGCTAATCTTCTCATCACTCCTTATCACCCATCCCCTCCCACTTGTGATTGTAGGACTGTAACTTTGTCCCTTGTATCCTTATGATTTATACTGTTTCCTAGTATGATTTGACTGTTGATTGTACCCTATGACTATCATTAAGTGTTGTACATTATGATTCTTGATTCTTAATGTATCTTTTCTTTATGTATACTGACAATATTTACACCAAGCCAAATTCCTTACTTGGCCAATAAAGCTATTCTATTCTACTCATTCTATTCTATTCTATTCTATTCTCTCATTCTATTCTATTCTATTCTTCTATTCTATTTTATTTCTATTCTATTCTATTCTATTTATTTAAGTATATATACTGCCCACTCTCCCAAGGTGGGACTCGGGACAGTGTACAGCCCAGCTAAAAACAATGCAGTTACAAATATAAAATTTAAAAATAGATTAAAATGAATTAAATAAAGGTTGAGAATTAGAAACTATGACAAAACGATAAAAAGGGTAAAATGTTACAAAAATTAAAACCATTCCAATGATACTAGGCCAAACTGGCTTGCTGAAAAAGGTGGGTCTTCAGTGAGCGCCAGAAGGTTCTATTCTATTCTATTCTATTCAACACCAAGCCAGGTTCTCTTTCCCGCTGCAATGTAATCTGGGAGGGAGTTTTGGACAAGAATGCCGGGATCTTTAAGGAGAAGGTTGTACTGGAAAGAGTCTCCAAAGTAACCAAAGGGGAACGAATGCCTGCCGAGACCTTCCAGCCGCTGCTGCGCCTGCGCGAGCTCCGGCTGAGCGACAACCTGCTGACGCGCCTCCCGCCGCGGCTCTTCCGCCCTCTGGCGGCGCTGCGGGAGCTCTTCCTGGACGGGAACCAGCTGGCCGAGCTGCCCCGGGGGCTCTTCGCCGGACTGCACCGGCTGCGGCGGCTGCACCTGCAGCACAGCGCCCTGGGGCGCCTGGAGCCCCCCGGCCTCTTGGCGGGGCTGCCCAGCCTGGCTTTCCTGCTGCTGCAGGGCAACCAGCTGGCCCGGCTGCCCGCGGGGCTCTTCCGGGGGACGCCCCGCCTGGTGGAGCTCTCCCTGGCCCGCAACCGGCTCCGGGAACTGCCCGCGGGGCTCTTCGGCAACCTCTCCGAGCTGTCCGTCCTCAGCCTCGCCCACAACCGGCTGGGCGGCGTGGCTGCCGGCATCTTCCAGGGCTTGGCCGGGCTGGGCCGGCTGCAGCTGCGCCACAACTGCCTGGCTGTCCTCCCCGGGGCGACCTTCGCCAACCTTAGCAGCCTGGAGGCCTTGGACCTGGCCCACAACCGGCTGGAGAGCCTGCCCGAGGGGCTCTTCGACGCCAGCGAGGCCCTGGTCAGCCTAGCGCTGGAGGGCAACCCCTGGCGCTGCGACTGCCGCCTGGCCCCCCTGGCCGCCTGGCTGAGCTCTCTGGACCACCCGCTCGGCGCCCGGGTCCTCTGCGGGGCCCCCGCCCCCTTGGAGGGCAAAACTCTCCTGGCTGCCAGGGAGCAGCAGCTCCTCTGCCCCTGCCAGCCTGGCAGTGCCCGCTGCCGAGGGGATGCTCCGGCCCCCACGGAAGAGACAGGCGCCCTGGACCGGAATGTTTAAGAGGCGGCCGGCACCTTCAGGGTAGACCACCCTGCAGTCCCCCCACCCCACCCCCCGCACCCCGGGGCAGAGGAGGGCCAGGAGGGGGCGGCCTGGTGGTCTTCTACTGGACAGCCGGATATGTCCTGACAGCGCCCCCTCTGGGCTTGAGAAAGGTGGGCGGGTGGCGGCGGCAGAGCGGCAGGCGCGATGAGGCTGCACCGATCCCAAGTGCTGCAAGATCCAAGCCTGGGAGCCCTCAGGAAGCGCCGATCCTAGACCAGCTCCTGCTACAGAGGCAGCCTCGCCCCCGCCAAGCCCCGGTCCTCGGGCTCCTTCCAAAGGCAGAGTGCTGGCTTCGGTGCTGCGTCTGCCTTCCCTCATCACCGGTGGAGGCAGTTGGAGAAGAGCCTGGGGAGGGTCCTGTGCCCCTTTCGGCAAGACCCCCTCAAGGTTTGCCTCATTCCTTTGGGGACAGCTCTGAAGACCTCCCCGCCCCCATTTATAGCTCTGTTTGCTTTTTGCAGAGTTCACACATATTTATATGTTGCTAGTATGGTTGGTGTTATGATGTGCATGTAACATGTTTTGCCTAAACCAATAAAGCATTATAGTTATTACCTGTCTGCCCCTCCAAAAATCTCTTCCTCCCCCCAAGCTTGCTAAGAGGCACCCAGGGGGCTTCCCAAAGGCGGTGGGTACAGACAGACCTGCCCTTGGTCTCCCTTACACTGACCACTAGGTCCCTTGGGCCTTTCCCATAATCTGGTCCTGGTCACGGATTCCCCCCAAGAGCGACTCTCTATAGTTTGGGCGCATGGGGTAGCTGAGGACCCCAACTAGGGAACCCCTTAAGGAAGAGGGAGTCCCTGTTCCTGCCTATCTCTCCCTCAAGAGTTGTGGGATGCAGGGAAAAGGTGCTTTTCCAAGAGGCAACTGGACTTTCTGGGTGTTTTTAAAGGCACCTGGAGCCTTAAGGACTCTCCAGTAGGATGCAAACGAGCAGCTGTCTGCAAGGAGTAGAAATCCTTCCCTTCCCCTCCATCTCTTCAGAGCCGAAGAAGCTCTTTGGATGAGAAGCAAAACGTCTTCAAAGTCCAGCTGCCTCTTGAAAAAAAAGCACCTTTGGGACAAGCAGGCTCTGGAGGGCTGAGACCCTCCCTAGACAGGAGGGCAGGGACTGTGTTGGGATGCTGGCCCTGCCCCTGGGGAGATGAGGGCACCCTTGGACTAGGAGCGTCTCTCTTCCTTCTGCTCAGCTTTGGCAGCTCCTGCTGGCTCAGGGGGGTCTCTGCACTGTGGAGAGTGAGTGCCAAGGGAGGGGCAGCTGAGCGCAGAGCCACCAGCAGTGCCTCTGGGGCTGCCAAGCGCCTCTCGCAGCTTATCAGGCCAAACCAGAGAGCCAGAGGCGCCCTGGGTTGCACACAGATCTCCTGCACCCGTCGGAGGCGTCTCCTGGAGATAAGGGCCCCCTCTCCCTCGAGCCCAGCTGGATCGGGGCAGATTCTCCAGGGAGGGGAGGCTCATTCTCAAGACCTCCTGCCATCCTGGCCAGCAAGGAGTTCCGGGGTTGCTCAGCGAACAGGTGTGTCCTCTTAAGACCTGTGGGGAGGCCCTGGAGGGGAGGATGGGCAGCCCGCGTCCCTTTGCAGGAGGGGCCAAATGCCCCCTTTGGGTCTGGCTGTGGCTGCAGCAGCAGAGAGCCAGAGGGAGGACGGGGCACATGCCCGCGGCCGACTTGCTTGCCTTCCCACATTTCCTCAGAGGGAAGCCCTGGGGTGGTGGCCCTTCCTCCAGGATGGTATCAGTCTGTTGACCAAGGACTTGCAAGAACAGCCGCTTGAGAATCTGTCAGAAGGGTTGCATAATTGATTCAAGGGGCTCTGGGAATTAGGACGCTGCATTGCAGGGGATACTTTGAAAAAGGCTCAGGGCTGTTGGTCTCTTCCAGCATGTGGCTCAGGGCCACCCTCCTCCTCCTCCTCTTCCGGACCGGCCAAGGGAATCAGGGTTGCAGTGGCACCCCGAACGAGAGCTGCCCCTTTCAAGAGGTCTACACGAAGAACCGAAATATCGCAGAGATCCCCAAGTCAGTAGCTCCCATTATCACGGAAATGTTCTTTGTGGACACCAGCATTGTGGAAATCAGACAGGGAGCCTTCGTGAACATGTCTAACCTGGTGAAAATTGTGTTCCTAAACAACAAGATTAAAAGAGTTGAAGCCGGAGCATTTGAGAACCTGGAGAACTTGGTGGATCTGGAAATCACTGGGGCTGAGTTAGGGGATCTCCCCGTGGGCACCTTCCGGTCCCTGGATCACTTGCGAAGGGTGAACCTGAGGGACTCCCAGGTGAGAAGGGTTGAAAAAGGACTGTTTGACAGTCTTGGGGATTTGGAAGAGCTCTATCTGCATTGGAATGAAATTGCGTCTCTCCCCGGTGGGGTTTTTGATGGGCTCCCTAAACTCTCCTTGCTACATTTGGGGAGGAACCAGATTTCCAACGTCTCACAGGATCTCTTCAAGCACCTGACCCAGCTGAAGACTCTCCGGTTGCAGAATAACCAGCTCGGGAGTCTCAGGGAGGGGAGTCTGGACAGCCTGCAGCAGCTGGTGGAGCTCAATCTGGAGAGCAACAGGCTCCAGACTCTCCCGCCCACCTTGTTAAGTCGGCTGGTCAACCTGGAGAAGATTTTTCTGGACAAGAACTCGATTGAAGTTCTCCCCGAGGAGACCTTCCTTGGACTGAGAAAAGTGAAGCAGCTGAAGATGGCTTCCAACCACCTGAAAGCCTTCCCACCCTTGGGGGCCATGCGGCTGCTGAACGAGCTGGACCTTAGCAGGAACAGGATCTCCTCCCTGGAGAATTTGGCAGGGGCTTCTCTCCCGTCCCTGACGACTCTCAAGCTCCAGGGAAACCACCTGGAGACCCTCCCCACAGGTCAGCTGGACCACCTAGGAAAGCTCACCTCCCTGCACCTTGGGGACAATCCGTGGAGGTGCGACTGTCACCTTCTCTACCTTCATCAGTGGATGAAGATTAATGCCAAAAGAATAAAGGATGGCAAGAAGGTGGCCTGCAGTAGCCCAGGAGACCTGGCTGGCAAAGAAGTGGGCTCACTGTCAAGAGACCAGCTGGTCTGTTTAACAACCACCCCCACCTTCCAGGCCACCTTCCAGGCCACCCCGTTGCCCAACTCCGCTTCTCCATCTGCCACCCCAGCAAGGAGAAGCACAAGCGGCGCCTCAGCTCAGCCCCCCATGCTGCAGAAGGCCACCCCCACCACAGCTCAGCTCCCTCCTATGAAAAGCACACAAATCAAGGTTACCAGCAGGCCTACAACCGCCCCCACGAGCACCCAAACCCCAATTCCCAGTTCTCCCCTTACCCCCTATCAGAGTTCAACCTCAACCAGGACAAGCCCTGAAGTCAGAAGCCATCAAGCCACAACTTCCACAAGTCCTTCACCCACAAACAAAGATACCACAACCGTCTCTGAGATTTCTTCCACAATAATTTGCACGACTTCTCCAGCCACAACCAAAGATGCCACAACTGTCACTGAACTGCCTTCCCCAACGCTACAAGCCACAACTTCCACGACTTCTCCAGCCACAACCAAAGATGCCACAACTGTCACTGAACTGCCTTCCCCAACGCTACAAGCCACAACTTCCACGACTTCTCCAGCCACAACCAAAGATGCCACAACTGTCACTGAACTGCCTTCCCCAACGCTACAAGCCACAACTTCCACGACTTCTCCAGCCACAACCAAAGATGCCACAACTGTCACTGAACTGCCTTCCCCAACGCTACAAGCCACAACTTCCACGACTTCTCCAGCCACAACCAAAGATGCCACAACTGTCACTGAACTGCCTTCCACAACGCTATGAGCCACAACTTCCACGACTTCTCCAGCCACAACCAAAGATGCCACAACTATCACTGAACTGCCTTCCACAACGCTACGAGCCACAACTTCCACGACTTCTCCAGCCACAACCAAAGATGCCACAACTGTCACTGAACTGCCTTCCACAACGCTACGAGCCACAACTTCCACAACTTCTCCAGCCACAACCAAAGATGCCACAACTATCACTGAACTGCCTTCCCCAACGCTACAAGCCACAACTTCCACGACTTCTCCAGCCACAACCAAAGATGCCACAACTGTCACTGAACTGCCTTCCACAACGCTACGAGCCACAACTTCCACAACTTCTCCAGCCACAACCAAAGATGCCACAACTATCACTGAACTGCCTTCCACAACGCTACGAGCCACAACTTCCACGACTTCTCCAGCCACAACTCAAAATGCCACAACTGAAATTTTTTCCATAGGCCACCAGTGCACCTCTTGTACAGATACTCTGCCCACAGACGCTGGACCGGGTACCCGAACCACGGAAGCCACTGCGCCCACCAAGACAGCCCCCACTGCTCTGACTAACATCAGCTCTGCAGGATCCTATGAACCGTTTGCAGTCCCCAAGAGGTCCACAGAAAGCCAGGATCCACCCACTCACAGTCCTGTGATCGCTACGTCACCTGTGTGCAGCTCCGGGCCCTCTGCGCCAGACCCATCCTCCAGGCAAGCGATGACCGTGCCCGGCCCCACAGCCCCCAGGGCGACGCTGGCACAGACGCTCACTGCAGGCTCAGCCTTGGCACCTCCCTCTGCTGCAGATCTCCCCTTTTGCCCTTCCTCTCCTCTCCCTCCCTCGCCCCGGAGTGTTGGGAGCCCCCTTCCCCTCCCCAAGCAGCCTGCCCTCCTGCCACAGCACCAGGCCTGGGGCTTCTTTCTGAGCTCCAACTCCCGGTATTGCCGCGTGTTCCTCCTGCTGTACCTCTCCATGCTCTCTGTGGGCATCTTCTGTGCAGTCATCTTGGGGCACCTGGCATACGCGCTCCACAAAGCCACGGAGTCGGTCCAGCTGCCTCCGAGGCCGGTGAGGCTGGTCCATGTCAAGGACAGACGAGGGAGGGAGTGAAGGGTGGTGGCAGGAAAGCAGCCCTGCTGTCTCACCCCTTGCCTCCTGGGACGCCCCCCCCCCCCCCCGAGACCCAGGGTGCCCTGCGCTGGGCTGCTTCTTGCTGGTACCGCCACCTCCTGAGCCCCAAGGGGAGGGCAGATGGGGAAACAGAGTCTACCCGCTGTAGCCCTACCTGGAACCAGAGGGCCTTTCTGACCCTCTCCACCACCACGTGGTGGAGCTATTCTGATGCACGCATGGCAGTAAAAGACCTCCCACCCCACAGACAGGGATGCCCCTGCCCCACTCCCTAGGAACTGCTGAAGGTGCCCCCCACCCTCCTCAGGAAACCTCTGCAGCCGGAGGATCAACCCTGAGTGGCGACAGGAGGACGAGCCGGCCAGGCGTTGGGGGCCCAGGGAAGCAGGCTGCTCCTATTCTCCGGCCAGGCGTATCTCGGAGCCTTCCTAAGGACGAGGCCACAAGGGTGGGCTTATCTAAAGCAGTCCAAGCCAGGCTGTCTTTCTACCCGGTCGGCCTGTTCCTTTGCAATGCAGCCCAGGAGGCAAAAGGTAGAGAAGCTCCGGTTGTGCCCTTTTGGATCAAGGCTCTCAGCAAGCGCCAGAACTGTGGGGAGGGGGGCCCAGGGTGCACTGCACGCATGCTAATGGGAAGGGAGCGATAGCTTCAAATGAGCTGGTTGTTTAGAGAGGCCGCAGCCCACCGACTGTGGGGATGGGATTGACGAGCCCTCAGAGCTTCGCTTGGTCCAAAATACACCGGCCTAATTATTGGCCAACCCAAACATGGGATGCCTGCACGCTGAGCCCCCACGGGGGTCCAACGGAGGGCAGTTCCAGTGCTGGGGGTCAGCTGGGTGGGTTGAGATGCACGACCTTCACGGCTCTCCTCTGCTTTGGAGAGGGCGGCTTTGCGCTTTCTCTAGGTTGCTTTTTCGGTTTCCTGCCTTTTATTGCTGGAAACCACTGAAAGTGCAGAAACTTGATAAATAAACAAGCAAGTGCCTGGGATTAATCCCACCTGGGTGTTTTCTGCTGCTCTTTGGTGTCAGGCAACCAAGGGGACAATCCTTCATCGGCTTGCTTACTGAGTGAATCTGTCTTGCAGCTTGGCCCAATGCCCAGAATTGCGTGTGGTTCCCACCCTGAAGCTGTTCTGAAAGGCTGAAATAGAACAGAATAGAAAGCAGAATAAAATAGAACAGAAAATAGAGCAGAATGGAATACTTTATTTGGCCAGCTGTTAGGAAAGGATAGGAAAGCAGGTGAGTTCTGGGTTGCTTCCTGTAGTGTTTCTCTTTCTGGACACTCCTCCTTTGGTCCCTTACTCTGTTTTTTTTAATGACCCAGAGATATTGGGAGTGTATTTGCTGTGTAAAATAAGACAGATTGTGCTGTCCCAGCCAGTCTATGGGAATTGGTTAGTTACTTAGGAATTGTGAGCTTAACAGAATGCATCATGGGAAATGTAATTAAAGGTATCCTGGGAAATGTAGTTCATGTCACTTGGCCACATCTGTAATCCTGATTGGCCACTAAATTGACCCTCAAGGGGATGAAGGAGGTCGTCCTCCATTCTTACCTGCTCTCATGGACTGATAACATCTTTTCTTTCTATCGCTACGTGAGGAGTAGGAAAAGAACCATTTTTTACTCTGCATGCTGATATACAAAGGATTGGTCGTTATAGAAGAACTTCGTCACAAGATGTGAGTCTTGAAGATACCTGATGTACCAACAAATGTACTTTGTTATGGATGTTTTGTGGAATTGTCTATCTGCATCTGCACAGCCACAGATCCACATATGTGCCTGAGACAGACAGGAAATAGATGATAGATAGATAGATAGATAGATAGATAGATAGATAGATAGATAGATAGATAGATAGATAGATAGATAGATAGATAGATAGATAGATAAAGTGTGGTTCTTGGCTCAAATTTCATGTTGAGGTCAGCTGAGATCCTACTCTTTGCAAACAGCTGAACAAATACAATCTCTGTGTTTTCACCGATCCAAGTTTTTGTTATTTGGATTCATTTCCAGCAGGAGGGAGCCCGGCAAACTACGCTTCGCTCTCCCGTCTTCAAGGCGGGAGGTACGAACTGAGCCCGAACTGAGCCCGGCGCTCCCCTTCAAGCCTTCCCTTTCCTGCCAGCGGAATTTGGCGCTGCGACCCGCCGCCCTGCGAGCCTTGGACCGCGCGGCAACAGCGCCTCTCTCTGGCTGCTCACCGAAGCGTCGGTCCCGGCCTCGCTCCAGGCGGCGTCGGGGCGGAGACCCTCCCGGCCTTCAGACGGAGCCCTCGCCTGTCCCGAAGAGCTGGGGTGGGGGGAGCTGCCGCTCTTTCTCCGGACTGGCCTGACCGGGGAGGTCGAAGGGCCGCCGCCAGCCGTGGACCGCCTGAGTCGGAAGCCGAAGCCTTCGGAGCGGAGGGCGCACATCGATTCTTCAGCCAACCAAGCGGGGGGTGTATGTATGGGTGGGCCCGGAGATTGCCGCGCCTTGCCCGGGTCCTTCTCGCTCGTGGCCACTTTGACGTTTGCGGGCTTCAACCCGCAGGTCCCGTCGCTGCTCCTCTTGCTAGCAGCCGGCAGGTGGCGCCAGAGTCCACCTGTGATGGCCGCTGGAGGGCGCGGTTGCGGTCCACCCCCGCTTGCCCAGTGCGAGGGTGTCGGGAGATTTTCCCGCGAGACCAGGGATGCCTGCTCCCACCCCGGGCTGCGTTTGGGGCGGGGGGTGTCTTTCTTTGCCAGGAGATCCGTTGCTTTGGGGGTGTCTGAAGAGCGTGGCTTTCTTTGTCCAATTCAGGCTCGGACTTTTGAGTCTTGTTTTGTCTTGTACTTCGGCATGTTGTGGAAACGCAGCAGTTGGAACTAGAAAAAGGGTCTCCATTCAGGCCTTTAGAAAGAACCCGGTGGAGGCCTTGGCATTTCCTACCCCCCACCACCACCGCCTGTGCACTCCCCCCCCCCCCCACCGCGGGAATCCCCGCACCGTCCCTTCTCCTGCGTCTTTCGGCTTCTCATTGGCCAAGCAGGGAGACCTTCCCTGGGCTGCTTCTTCCGCTCTGGGAGAGCGCGCGCGCGTCATGAGGCAGGCCGGATGCTCCTGGCTGCAGAGATGGGCAGCGCTGGGGGCTCCAGGGGGCCTGGCTAGCCTACCTCACAGGGAAGAGCTGCAGCTGGCATCTTGTTCTTGGCCAGGACCTTCCCAGAGAGGCTCAAGTCCTCAGCATGGACGGAGGGGAAGGAATTAGCTCACCATCCACACGACTCTCTGGGGTGGGGGGGGAGAGGGTTGCCATGGAGACAGGCCAGGAAATCCTGTTTGATGTTTCAGCTCCTGCCGGTTAAGATGTTCTCCTTTTAAGTGTGGGCTTTTTCCCCCTTGATGGCAACCACGATTTAAGAGCTATTTTTTCCCGTGGGTAAAAGTCCTCCTTAAAAGAAACCATTTCTGGGTGACCGAGGGGTGGGGAGGGGGCTCTGGGAAGTCATGGGTGGTCTTCCAGAGCTTGGTTTGACATTAGGGTTAGAACCAGCCCTCCCCCCGTTAAGAGTGGCTTGTCCCAAAGCCCTTTTCTGTAGGAAAGAAAGTTGCTCCGCGTGACCCTATTCCCCTGGCCAGGGCTTGGCGCTGCTCACAGGTGGCTTAAGCAGGCCAGGTCGAGCCCAGCCATGGAGGCAGCAGATCTGCCATTCCTGGCTAAAGGTGAGAAGCCCTGGGGCGGGAGGGGGAGGGGGGGCAGTTGGCCAGGGTGAAACTGCAGGGAAACAGGCTGTAAATCCTCTGGCCTGCGCGATGGGGCTTTTAGAATGGCTCTGGGGGCTTTCTGCAGACCTGGGGGAGGGTTGCAAGAGAGAAATGGGGCAGGACAGCTTGGGGTGATCCCCAGCCGGTGAATGGGCCCTGGGTCCCAAAGCGCCAGGCTCTTGTGGGACTATAATGGGCGCCTGGGGCATTAGGCGGTCAGTGTGTGTGGGGGGGCGATCAGGGGCTCATGGTGGATCTGGGTGGCTGCTTGACTTCCAAGGAGGCCTTTTTGTAGTAAGGAGCCTCCCACAGTCCTGAGGTGTGGGGCATTCAGGTTTCCTTCTCTGGCTTCCCCTGGAGCCCAGCCTCGGATTCCCCCGCCCTCTCGCCCCTTTGGAACGGAGGGTCCCTCGCGCGGCAGTTCAAGGCGATGCCACGAATCGCAGCGGAGCAGAGGGCAGCGTCTCGGGCTTCAGCCGGGTACATGGCCCCGGAGGCTCCCCTGCCTTCCAGCTGAGAGCCGCAGGGCATTTAAGGGGCTTCGGTTCCAGCTAGTCTGTCAAGACCCTCCCGAAGATGCGCTTCAAGCAAGGGCAAAGCACCCCCGCCCACCCAACCTAACCAGGTTTATTGCTTCCATGTTTAAGCAGCCTTCAGGGATCTCCCGTAGCAACAGACAAAAGCTATTGCTGTAAATAACAGCAAATAACATTTCAGAGCAAAATGTTCCCCGGCTGACAAATATGGAAAAACCAGGCTGAAACCTGGAGACAACCCTCCTTGGAGGCTGCGTTGTTTGCAATTACCGCGTCGATGTTTTTGCCGCTTGGAATTTGCCGGAGTGCCGAATCCCTGCAGAGCCGTCCAGAGCCTCCAGTCTCCGAGCAGGGCTGGTTGTGGGGGCCATCTGGGGGGGGGGGGGGGAGGAGGTCAGAGGGCAAGCAGGGACATCAATTTGCAAGCTCCGTAGGAAAGGTTAAGGGCCGGGAGTGCAGAGCTGTAATTGAGTCATTCCGTCGGAGGCATCTGGATCAGGAGGGAGGCCGCTTCTCTCCGGAGGAAAATGCCCAGACGAATTCCAAGCAGCAGGGCGGGCGAGGCTCCCCTGCGTGGGGGCTGAAAGCTACCTGCCGCCGCTCTGCAGCCCCGGAGTCCCTCCTGCCGGGAAAGAGGCCCCTCTGGGCTGCAGCAGATCTCGGGGCTGGCTGCAGAGGTAGAGAGCCTGCCGCCGCCGCCCCCTGAATGGCGAGTTGCCCCAGCCATGGACTCCGCGGCCAGTGCGGGAGAGCCGGAGGGCAGGAGACCCCCTGCAGCCGCCCGCCCTGCCTCCCCAGAGCTTGCTGGCTCTTCTGTGAAGCTCTTCTGTGAGGCTTGGAGTGCCTGCCTGCCTCACCGACATTTGGCTTAGCCTGAGACGCAGACTGGCCACCGACTGGCACGATTCCAGCTTTGCTCCGTCCAGGAGGCCTCCTTGGAGCTGTCCAGGGTCCTGCTCCACCCCCCACCCCCAGTCTTCTCCTGGGGCCCTGCCTCTGCTTGGCCTCCCTGCCCTCCCGCAGGGCAAGGAGGCACCCAGTATTGGCCCAGATCCTCCGGGCCGTGGAGAAGGGGCTGCAGAGGCCGTGGGGAGGCCCTTCCTCCAGGCAACACCAAGCCATCCGCTGCAATGTAATCTGGGACGGAGTTTTGGACAAGAATGCCGGGATCTTGGAGAAGGTTGTACTGGAAAGAGTCTCCAAAATGCTTTTTCACTCCGGAATATTCTCCCTGAAAAGGGAGGAAGACTTCCTTTTCTCTCCCCCCATTTCTGACCGAAAGAAAACCTGCTGAGATCAGAGGGACTCTGGTCCTCTCCTCCCTTCTGAAGCTGGACCAGATAAATGGGGACACAGGGGAGCAAAATGGCTTTTTAAAAAGAATGGGAAGGCTTGTTGAGGAAGAGGGCAGCTATGGAGGAGCTGAATGACTTGATTGGTTGATGGTGGGGAAGCCAGTGTTTAGCTCCCTCCCATGGAGCGCTGAAGCCCTTGGATGACTCCTCCTCAGCAGCTCCCCTCCCCCAGACCCCTTCTAAGCCTCCCCTCCCCCTCCCAGCTGCAAGAATAACATTGGCTGAGATGAGGAGGAGGAGAAAGATTCCGAAGATTTCCTTGCAGGAAAGCTAAGAGGGACATGCAATTCATCAACCAAGGAAAGATCTGCCTGGGGACCTGCCCAGACTTTGCTTCTGTCACCGATGCCTTCAATGGATTCCCAGCCTGTGCAGGGCGCTATTAAAGACTTGCAGGATTCATGCAGGTCAGGAGAACTGAGCAAAGGTGCCTCTACATCAGGAGCCTTGGCAACTTTAAGACGTGTGGACTTCAACTCCCAGAATTTCCCAGCCACCACATGGAATTCTGGGCGTTGAAATCCATAAGTTTTAAAGTTGCCAAGGTTGGAGACCTCTGCTGTAGATGAAGGTTGTTCTGCCTCCTAGAAAGAGGCCTTCTCACGGTTGGAGACGGAAGCGCTCTCCTTGAAGCGAACACTGAAGAGGTGAGACAGGGGCCAAAGGGGGGATGTCTGGGGGAGGGGATTCAGCTTTCCCCCCTGGATCTGGGGCATCTTAGCATCTTCCATTGAGGACCAATATACTGCATGAGCCAGAAAGAGGGCTGTGAAAATATCTACAGACCCCTCACATCCTGGACACAAATGGTTATCAACTTCTACTCTCAAAATGACACTGTGGAGCACTGCATCCCAGAACAACAAGGGACAAGGGGAGTTTTTCGCCAAATGCCATCACTCTGCTAAATAACTAACTCTCACAACACTGTCTAGAAAGGCTGTGTTACCGTCATTATTCTCATCTTCCGTATTCCCAATCTCATTATCTTCTCATGATTATAACTGTGTTGCTTGAATCTTACAATTTATATTATTTACTTAGAATCCTAGTTCTGTTTCTTTCACAGAGGTAGATTTATAGCTGTGCAGATGCAGATAGGTAACTCAACAAAGCTTCCATAACAAAGTTCATTTATTGGTACATCAGGTAATTTCATAACTCACATTTGTGACAAAGTTTTTCTTTTAATGACCAATCCTTTGTATATCTGCCTTGTACGTGGAAGACGGTTATCTCCTAACCCATCTCATAGTGATAGAAGGAAACGATGTTATCAGTCCATGAGTGCAGGCAAGAATGGAGGGCAACCTCCTTCAACCCCTCGAGGGTCAATTTAGTGGCCAATCAGGATTACAGATGTGGCCACGTGATATGAACTACATTTCCCAGGATACCTTTAACTACATTTCCCATGATGCATTCCATTAAGGGGACAGCTCACAATTCCTAACCTATTCCCATATTCTGGCTGGGACAGCACAAGTATGATTGATGTTGATTGCTTATTTTGTATCCATGACAATTACTAAGTGTTGTATCTAAAGTTTTATGATGAATGCATTTGGACTATGATAATGACTATGATAATGACCTATCACTATTGTTGTATGTACACTGAGAACTTCGTTACCGGAGACAAATTCCTTGTGTGTCTAATCACACTTGGCCAATAAAGAATATTCTATTCTGTTCTGTTCTGTTCTAGTTCCATTCCATTCCATTCCACCCTATCCTATTCTCTTACTCAGGGGGACCTTTGCCCTAGTCCTGGGAGAGGAAGAAGGGCCTCCCTGGGGCAGGGGAGCTTGGGAAGCGTGAGGGGCTTCAAAGTGGCTCCTGAATTAAACGGAGAGGTTTAGGACCAAGAAACTCCTTGAGATCTCCAAACCTTCTGTCCAGGAGCTAAAAGGCCACAACAACCGATGGAAAGAGGAGAGAGAGAGACTATCGATTCTCCCAACTGGGGAGAAACAATGGTTTGTCTTTGGACCAGGTTATGAAGTTCTTCATAAGAATTGGGCCGCTCAGGAGGACCCCGGATTCTTCAGGGTGGCCAAAAGTGAGGGGGTTGGAATTTCAAGAGGAGGTCCATCTTGGCCAACAGATCTGAGAGAGGCCATTTATTCATCGCTTCAGCATGGGCAGGATGCAGCCCATGGACCCCACTGACATCCAGAGGAGGCTCTGCCTCTCAGCGCTCCCCAGTCCTTGCAGCCCTGGCCAAGCTTAGTCCATAAAGCATGAAGCTGGGATCGTGGGTTCCTGCCAGAGAATTTGGCTCTGAAAAGGATCCAGGGGTGAAAAGGCCAGGCCACATCCTGACCTGCCCGGCAAAAAGGGTGCTGGGCCACACCAATGTGTCCCTGCAGGTTCTTCATCCTCCAAGCCAGGGTTGTCCCGAAGGTGCTTTTCAAAAGGCAGCTGGACTTTCTTCCCCTTTTCCTTGAAAACATGTCAGTTTTCTTCCCAAAAGCTTCTTCTGTTCTGGATGAATGGTGGGGCTTGAAAGTGGGTTCAAAGAGTGCCACTCCTGCCTGAGAATACAGGTAAACCCCCAATGAGCCTCAGAGGGAGGACTAACAACCAGAGGACTGCTAAGGAATATAACTCCGCCATTCAGCCAGAACTGAAGAAGCTTCTTGGATGAGAAGGGAAAAAGCCTTCAAGGGGGGTAAAAACCCCAAGAAAGTCCAGTTGCCTTTGGAAAAGCACCTTTGGGATGCCCCCAGAGGAAACGCCTTTGACCGGGATCTCCAAGGCAGACTCTCCAAAATAACAGGCGGGGGACACTGTCTCCCCAAAGACCCTCTGCAGCCCTGAACGGCCCTGGTCCACCATCCCACCCAGCTGGGCATCCTGGGAGCTGCGCAGAGGACACCCCACCCCTTTCCCACAGGAAAGCACCAGCCGATCTCCCTCCCCTGTTTCCATGCAGAGGTTGCCATCCTGCCTTCTCTTTTGAGGCCCAACGACCCCTTTGCAGCCAGTGCTGGCTGGAGGAGAGCCCAGTTCCAGGCACAAAGGCCCAGGTATTGGGGGGGGCCTGGGCTGCCTCTGACCTTTCCCATTGTTGGACAAACAGGCCCCCTGGGTGAGAGCTGGCACAAAGGGAGGGAGGAAACACTGACCTTGCTGGCCATTGCTGCCCACTGGCTCCGCCACAAAGCAGAGCAGGAGAAAGAGCTGCTGGCAGCACAGCCCCCTTGATGACTCCCCCAGGGGAGGAGACAAGCCCTCCTGTAGGGAAACCAAGGGAGAAAGGTGGGAGAAGACTCTTGGGGGGAGCGGGAAGGAAGGCCAACATCTGGATCCAGAGCAACAGCTGGCTGGATTCATTCCAAAAGGCAGAGCAGCAATGAGGTGCTCAGCTGAAAGACCCAGATGGGGCCCCAGTCTTCTCCTGTGCCATTGGGCTGTCAATGCCCCCCCCCAGACACACGTTGAAGGACTGAGAAGGGGGGGAATTTGGATGGGCAGAAAGGAGGAGCCTCCAAAGGGCCAGGCAATCCCACTTGCCCTTGGCCTGGGGGGACGAATGGCAGCAAGAGGCTTCAGAGAAAACCCAGCTGAAGAAGACTTTCTTTTGACCGGCCATTTGCAGAGATGAGCCCAACCGGGACCCTAATCTGCTTAGGGACCCCCGGGAGAACCTCTAATGGAAATGTGGTGGAGGCTGGGCCTCAAGAAAGACTCCGAAAGGAAGAGGCACGGAGCGCTCCCCAGGGTGGGTCTGTTTGAGCCAGCAGTTTCTTCCAAAACGACCTCAGTGCTCAGCACCCCCCCATTTGCCCCCCCCCGTTTCCATGCTTGGGCAAGGGGTGTTTTTAGGAAAGGAGGTCCAGCAAGAGTCGGCCCCCAAATCCTGGGGACTGTGGAGAGGCTGCTTGCGGAGGGATCAGTGGAAGGCCTTCCTGTGCTTTGACTGCAACCCTTGGACTAAGCAGTTGGGGGGCGAAATTGCCACAGAGCCCAGAGAGAAGAGGACAGGATGAGATCCCCTGGGATCTGTCCATGGAGCCCACTCAGTTGGTCATGTGGAT